>OZ020519.1:1020577-1095804 GCA_963971425.1 Bryoerythrophyllum caledonicum | reverse complement strand
CCGCGACCGTCCGTGGCGGCATCGTGGCCGTCCGATCGGGCGATACGCCCGAGGCCGTCCGCCATCGGACGGCTCGGACGATTCGCCGACCGTCCGCCGAGGCCGTCCGCCACTCGCAGACGGCATAAAAGGCGGACGGGCCGACCTTTCTCCCACACTCTAGTGGGCGAGCTGGTCGCTTTGGCATATTCTGCCGAATCGCTTGCGCCCCCTCGAGTGGTGGGATATTTAATATTTTTTTAATTCGTTTAATCCCTTAACGACCAGGATCTCCTTCGGGTGGATTCCTTGATTTTGGGGCAGGTTCCTAAAACTCGATAACCACTCAATTTTCTTTGAAATTTTTATTCTACATTGCCTTTGATAAGAGCTTCGTGGACATATTTTTATTTTATTTTTTGGATTTGTGGTTTGAAAGTTAGTATCACTTATAGTTTTTGAGGGAAATTGTCAAGGAACTTTAGGGGTTAATTCCCATTCATTCATTTAATTGTTTGTTCTAGTTAGGGAAGATGCCAAGGTCCAACCGGCCCGTTGCTCCAAAGGGCAAAGCGCCCGAGATGGATTGGGACGCAACGGACGATCCAGATGTTGTTGCGGAGGTCGGATGGCAGGACGAGGAAGAGAGGTTGTGGACTTGCACCATGTTCAAGAGGTACGTGAAGATGAAGCACCTCATGAAGTTGTGGCCGAGGGCACAAGCGAGGATATCAGGGCCGCGGCGCGAAGGTCTAGCGAGCAATTGTCTGAGCGACCATTTCCGCCATCGATATCATGAGGTCATTGCTGCAGTGGGTGTGCGTAACTCGAGGCCGGAGATCATGTTGTATTCGAACATGGCGATGGTTTGGGCGGAAATCGTCCTACACAAGGATGTGGACTGGCGCACCGTGGCGGGCTGCAATGTCAGCCTGATGGATCGAACTGCCCATTTTATACCTCTACCTGGAATCAACCGAGTGATTGTTGGCCACGTTGGTCAAACCGAAGATCCGGGGACGATCCCGATGCCCACCAACAACAGCATCCACCTCCAGAAGAGTACGGGGGACATAACTACAACGACTACAACCGTGGCAATGATATGGGTTCCACGCCTGTAACATTTGGTGGGGGGAGTGGCAGCCATTACTACGAAGGCGGCCAATGTGGTACAGGGACCAACACCCCTCAGAGCTATACGCCAACGCATCCAAGGCATACGTACGAGTCTCGTCGTAATTCCCTCGGAGAAGAGGAAGAACATACCACCCCACACTCTGCACCCGTCTATCACGACGGATATGGCGGTTCTTACCATGCATATGGCCGTTCTTTGGATGGCGGCCAATGTGGTACAGGGACCAACACCCCTCAGAGCTATACGCGAACGCATCCAAGGGATACGTACGAGTCTGGTCGTAATTCCCCCAGAAAAGAGGAAGAACACGACACTCCAAACCCTGGACACGTCTATTACGACGTTTATGGCCATCCTTACGATGGATATGGCCGGAGATTAGATGGAAGAGACAACACACCTCCATCAACGTTTCCACCTCGTCAGAACGAAGATGCCGAGTTTGAAAGACAAATGCATGAAGCCACAATACAAAGCCAGAACGAGTACATCCGCAGGCTCGAAGATGAATCTCGCTACATGAACAGGCAATACAATAACTTGTATGATGTTTATTCAAGCGGGCCGTACTCAAGTGGCGCTGGGCCAAGTCAAAGACGTGATACTCACTCAGATTCCGATTAATCATACATGGTCTTTGTGTAATGTAATCCATGTGGATAATGTCTTCATGTGAGAACAATGTTGACTATTTTGTACATTTAGAAGGTCATTTTTTAAGATCTTCTAATCGATGTTTATTAAATATTTCTACGCTGCGGCCATGTCAATGTGGATGATGAATGTACAATGCATGCTACATGTTTCCAAATGAGTTTTATTGATAATTTTTTAGTATAAGTGGATGTGTGGAATGAGAAATTTTTATACATTCCAACTTTTCATTCATCTCATAAAAGTTAAAGAGTATTTCATATCATTACATGTTAAATAATTTTTTTTTTCAACATGTACCTCTAAAGTTCCTTGACTATTTCTGACCTAGAAGTTAAAGCAAGAAGAGAAACGCCGCTCCGCAAAGGGGCTGGCGTGAATAAAGAATCTGTTCGTTCCATCAGTAAGACCATGCCCACCAGACACCCTGTCAAGGAGGGCTTGGTTTCTTTTCCATTTTCCGTTGGTGTAGTAGAATGGACATGGCATGTTGAATGGCAACAGTGTTAATAATATTGAAAGTGTGTGAAATTGTTGCGATGGAGATTTTAAAGGTATCTCAAAAGGATATTTATAGATGGGATAAAGGTGGTGGCACGAGCATCAGCAGTGATTACAATAAGCGGGTCCATTTTCCATCCGAGGGCAACGATGTCATTAATAAGGGGTTGCTGGGTTGGTATTCATTTATTTTGTTTTCAATTGTTTCCGGGGAGAATCTATCATTACAATATGTGAATTCGATAAATTGAATGGTATACTCTTGGTTAATGTGGTCGATGGTGGGTCATTGTATGGTAGGCCCCGAATGCAAAGTATGTCGGCTTTGAGTCTAGCGTTACAAAGACAGCGCTATGTTGCGCATGTATATGGGACTCGGGAGTAGCCAAGGGGGGACCGTATTTCCTTGTGGGTTGTAACTTGTTATTAAAGGTGCCGGCATTCATGAGGATAAATCATCGTGATTTGTTATGGGAGGTAAATAGTTTTCGAATTTCTCGTACTGCTTTGTTATGTCTTGTGACAATTAAGGAGTGTATGTGATGGTTTTGGCATTTTTGGTAGAACATGGAGTGATTTATCGGCGTCTGAGAAAGTGCATATGGGGCATGTTACATATGGGAATTTTTCTATTCCAAATAAGAGTTGTTTTCGGGCGTTTCCCAAATATCGACTATTACAGAAATTGATGACGCATGTTATTTGTGAGTTTGGGATGATGGAATTTTTCGAAGAATTCGTAGAGAGTTCATAGTCTATTTTGTTGTTGCGAACCCATTATTCTATATTAGGGAAGTTTTATTTGATTGTGTCAAGGTTGTTATAGAGGTCTTGTGTCTTGAGATATTTATTCAAGAATAAAACCGGAACCTTAATGGGGGTATCCTCTTTAGGAGGCCAATATTCTTTTTGGAAGTGGTATGGGGTAGCATGTGGATGTTCGTACAAGTCTTTGGCATTTTCATGCGTTTTTTTGAGGACCTCTTTCCCAAGTTCTATAGATGCAAGTTCGTTTCCATCGATATTTGCTTGAGCAGAACTTTGTGAAGGATTGTTATATGTGTTTAGTTTTGTAACATGTGGATCAACGACATTAAAATGGTTTGGTCGAGATGGCTATTGTAGAGGATAGGGTTTGTTATTTGGATGTTTAGTAGATAAAGTGCATTGATACAGTCAGTGAATATGGGTGCGGGTTAGTTGTTGTACTCTGTTGTGATGATTTGTCATGTTTTGTGTATGGGCATAAGTTATGCTCTAAGGATATTTTAGTGTGTGGAAATTACTCTATAGAGTACACGAAATGGTATACCAAATACATTATACAATATCAATGAATACAACAAAATCTTCCTATAAGCATTTTTGCTATTCATATTTGAATGCCTCTACAATTTAATGTATGCATGTTTGTATTAATGATTGCATATACTTCATTGCTTTACATTGTTATGATTCTAGATGTCCGAGTAAATATGTCGTAGCAATCTACCTACGGAGTTAGGCATTGAACTTCCTTAAAATGCTTTATAAACACACAGAAGAATGTGGTTTTTGGAAAACCTCCTACACAATTTATTTTTTCTACTAAATATAACCCTACTTAGAGAGCCGATATCCACTATTAATATATTGTGGCCAAATTACAATTTCCGCCACTGCGGATGAAAATAGTCAGAGGATGGAAAAGTAGTCCTTGGTTGAGAAAACAATCTCTGGACGAAAAATAGTCTTCAGAAGCTACGTAGGCCAGGCGCACAAGTATGTGCGCACAAGCGCACTTTAATGAAAATCGTCCGCGGATGACTATGGCAAAGTGTTAAGAATCATCACAAACACTATTAAGAAACACTTAACCCTTAAACGTCAGAGCCAGCCCGAGGGGCTTGGTTTCTACAGAATCTTCTCTGTAGCTCTTCCTGTACTCAACTTTTCACATATTTGATATCATTCTAATCACCTTCTTTTGATGCATTTACGAAGTGAAATTTTACAATTCAAATCACAATTTGTATGAGTGATTTGTGCTTTGAAAGGATTGTGGTAGATAACCTTTAGGAGGGTGCAAGCTCATCATTGATTGGTTTATTCATGATGCCCAAGTTCAAAAAGTGCACTATTCATTGATGTCCAAGTACAGAAGATGCCGTGATCCAATTTCGGGCTGCCCGCCCAGGCCATGAAATGTCGTTTAAGGGTTAACGTTTGTAACCCGCTCCTTCTCTACTCTTTCTGTTTATAAAAAGTAATTTTGAGATGAATGTTTTTCTTAATATCAAATAATATAGAGAATTCATTAAAGTGGTTGTTATAATGCGTTGCAAAACAAGCGCGAACCACTACCAAACTTCTATAGATGCAAATTAGCGGTTGGCGCTTGCTTCGAAACGCATTAGTCCAACCATTGTAATGTAGTTTAATATTATAATGAGGTTTTCAAAATTTCATCTGCAGTCTACTTTTCATCCGCTGCAAATGTTTTCATCCGCTGCAAACATTTAAACCGGACTCTGATTTTCCTCCGCATGGTGATTTTTCATCCGCAGTTTTTTTTCCATCCGCTACTTGTTTTTAATTCGTTGCGCTGTTTTTCATCCGCTGCGGAAATTTCCATCCGCTGCGGGATTTTTCTTCCGCCGCATAGAATTTCATCCACAGTGGATGAAACTGTTTTTTTGGCAGAATTAACATAACAGCGACTTAATAACTTCCAAATTTTTATTTTTTTTTTCAATTCCGACTTCGGATTTGGGCTTTTTAGGTGCGTTTTCATCTGGTATGTAAGCAAAAAAATTGTTACAAAAGTTTTGAAAATTTGACATTTTGGAGTGTACTTAAAAATAACATTTTAGGGACTAAACTTTGGATGTAGATTATGGCTAGAGAATATGTTCATCACATTCGATCTCATGCATGTTTTTTGTGTGTTAGTGATGGTTGTGTTTTCAAATTTGTTATATATGGCGATATTCATTTACAAGACATGTAAGGTGTCTCGTTTGAAATCTCATTTGAAACAATAATATGATGACGGACACGGAAAGAATACAATTGGATGGAAGGGGACGTCGTCAAAGCGTGCATGAACCCTAAACATGCAAAGTTTGAATCAAACTTTTAACTTTTCTATGCATCTAATTCAGGTGTAAATATTTAGAAGAATGTACATGACAATGTCATGGAAAACCTTATGAGAAACGATGTATTTCACCGTTCCCTTGAAAAAACAAGTCTTCTCTTTATTGAAATTTTTAAAAATAGCATACCAACCCAAGTCAAAGATTTTCACACATTGTCACTCATTGTCGGGCGAGGTACCAAAAGATCTTATGAATTTTCACATAAAACCTACATATCTTTGTATTTCTTACATTTTATTTTCTCTACATTAATATGTGGTGTAAACCTTCTTATTGACCATTCGGATTAGTAATTCAAAACACATGAAGTTCACAAGAAAAAGAAGTTTGAATTGGCAAAGTTTGAACCTCCACTACTTCCACAATTGTTTTGAATACGCTACACCTGTCCATTACCTCAAGAAATTGTTGTCTAAGGAACTACCATCATGTTTAAGGTAGTGGATTTAGACCTTGCCTAGTTCAAAATTTTGACGCCAGGTAAAGTCAAAGTCTGCGGATCCACTAAACGCAGTGAAGACCCTAAACCATTTGCTTCACTTCACACACTATAATCTTTCAATCTGTGCGGTCAAAGTTTCTGAAATTTTGTAAACATATTTTTTAATAAGTCTTAATTGAGTTCCAACGGTCACAACTAGAAATCAAACTTTTGGTTTCCTTCTATGGTCATTGCACTAGAATCCAACAACTTTGAAATGTTTCCGGATCATAACTGCCACGATATTTTTGGGGATATAGGAGACATGTTGTATGAGTAGGGAGTCAGGCATGAGGAGGCGTTTCAAATGGGGGTAATTCCTATAAATGCTAAATTGTATTCAAGAAACATAAAATGGTTGAGGTTATGTATGATTTTGTGCCATGGGCACTATGATCTATCCAAAAAGTTTGAATCCAAACTCATAAAATTTGATATACGTCTTCTCTACATAAAACCTAGAGATCATCATATTTTACACATTTTGCTTTTTCAACAACATGTACTGAACACATGAAAACCTTCCTAAACCTGGGTTTGGATTATCATTTGAAATCTTATTCAGTTTAATAAAAAATAAAACATGGAATGGCAATTTTTAAACTCCAGTATTTGCGCACTTGATTTGAATATGCTACAGTTCTTTTCTACCTCTAAAAATTGGTGTGTAGGGAAATCTCATCATAAGGTTGGATTAGGATATTTTGAGGTAATTTTAACAAAAATTCTGAAATACAAGAATTTTGAAATAGAACACATTGATAAGTTAAAAAATCGGAACTATGCCACAACCTAAACCATATAAAATTCAAAAAATGTCGCTCTTTGCACGGCTATATGAAATAAGGTTTTTTTACTTCTTGTGCCCAAATTATAAAGGCATGTAATACATATTAATCTAAGACTATTGCTATAGTCACTTCAAAATGTGCATGCTATCTAGTATAGTCTAATAATGCCGAAAGGAATAAAGTAAAACCTATGTATTACTAATACGTTGACCGATAATGCTCATGAGGCGTGGGCCAGTTGTATGTGTCACTGAAGCGTGTAATGATATGAAACAATCCTCCAGAGCTTTCTCGGTTTTCGTTGCAGACTCTCTCCATGTACATATGAAATGTATCCGTAAATTCTTGATTTGAGAATACTACGGAACTCCGAGATTCCCGTTGCAAATTCTCGTAGTCTATGGACATTGTCCGCCCGTTGATTCGTTGCGCTATTCGGGCCGTAGCGAACTCCTCCGAAGCCATTGATAACTTCGGAATCATTTGCACATCCGCATCTGGTTTGTGCAAGTACGCAACCCGCGGATCGACCCACCATCGCCTTCGCAGAGTCTCGGCCATGTCTTCACGCTTTGTGAACGTATAAAGAGATTGCATTGGTTCGTTAACCTTCGTGGTCATGCCCCAATCGCATACTCCAATATACACTCGCGATTCATCTGGAGGGAAGTGGAGGAGGATATTGTTCGGAGACAAGTCATTGTGGAGATTGTTGCTCTTGTGGACCTCATTCATGATGCGCAACAACGCCCACGCAAGCTCGGTCCGTTTTTTGAGAAAACGAACCAACTGTTGAACTCGAATAATCTCATCATCGGGGAATCTCCCATACTTCAAATGTGTGATGACATCGTCACCAAACTCGATATCCCGGTTCAACATCTCTCGAACTGTCCCGCCATTCCACCAATACGCATAGCCTTCGTACTTGTCCGGATGAATGGCCACGAAATGGATGACACCCGGATGTGGAATCCTCACTGCCATCGACTCATTCTGATGCTCAATTTTTGCCAAATCCGGCCGTGTCTCCGATTGGTTGGACAACTTGGCGGCAAATTCCCAGAATGATTCAATGCCTCAAGCACCCTCAATGCGGACTTTGCGAATGGTGGCGTATCCACCTCTCCTGTTCGCATTGTCCATTCGTATAACCGCGGTTGTTGGCGGAATGGCAATGACATGGGCCTTACGCAACAGGTCTTCTTGGTGCCCCTCTATCGAGTTCCACCATCCCACGGAGCCACGCCGGTTTCGATTCTCGGCGAATGGCTTCATCTGGGCCACGAACAAATCCGCCTTCAACAGCACGTCGTTGAAAACTTCATCCGCCGCGCGATTGAACCTCCCAAACTTGGTCAACAAGATCTTGGCATTCCAGAGTGAATCGTGCACTCTGGCATCCAAGAACTTCAAAAATCCGCGCTTCTGGGTCTCCGTATTCCACATCGGGGCTTGAAGCGCGTCCATCATGTGCTGCCGCATGTCCGTCCGGAACTTCTCGGGGCCTTCATCTCTATATCTGACGTACTTGCTCTCCAATGATCGAATAGAATTTTCCTCATAGAATCTGACGGTCAGTTCTATGAGGAAATTCTTGCAAGCCTCAGATGGAACGTCGTGGATTGGATGAAGCTTCACTCCGAAGTCCGCAACTTTCTACTTCTTCTTGTCCTTCGGCATCTTCTTGACCCCGCCGCCGTTCGAAGTTTCAATAAAAAACTTTTTAGAAGAAGTTTTTAAAAAAACTTCAAGAAAAAAACTAGATGGGAACAAGTTCTAAAAAAACCAAGAGAAAAAACTTCTTACAACAAGTTTTAAAAAAAAGTTCAAGAAAAAACTAGATTGGAACAAATTAAAAAAAAAAACCTATGAGAAAAATCTTCTAAGAGCAAGTTTTAAGAAAAACTTGAAGAGAAAAACTAGTTTGGAACAAGTTCTATAAAAAAACTATGAAAAAAGCATTTTACGAACAAGTTTTTAAAAAAACTTTTAAAAAACCGCAAAAACTCCCCCCAAATGTGAATCACTTTCTCCCTCCCAAAGATGAGGAGCCAATGGATGGAAAAATGCCAGCCAAAGCCACTCCGCATCAACTCAAAAATATATTTCAATTTTCGAGAGGGGAAGGAAAAAGTGAGAGAGAGAGGTTGGAGGACGGCCTTTTATAGGGTGGCGGACGGCCATGAGGCCGACCGCCACCGCGGCCGTCCGTCCTCCAATCGGATGGCCGATGGACCGGTCGCACGGCCGTCCGATCGGCCGTCCGATCGGGCGGCCGTCCGCGGATCGCACGGCCGTCCGCCCGCCCTTTCGGCCGTCTGCCCGATCCGCCGTCCGCCCGATCGGTCGGCCCTAAAGCCGTCGGCCTCATCAGACGGCCGTCGTGCGCCCCCGCGATCAAATCGGGGCCGTACGATCTGTCCATTGGCCGTCCGATCACGCGGACGGCCGAGGTGCCGTCCGATCTCTCCGACGGCGGGGTCCGGTCGGACGACTCGACGCATTTCAACGGCTGAGATCTCGCCGCGTCGCACTTCGTCGAATCTGACGGTCCAGAAAACTTACTACGGCCTTCGGTAAATGCCTTTTACCCCCCCCGGACGCTGCGTCCGACGTGACGTCAGGACGTCCTCGTCCTAGGACGCCCTAGGACGCTCTCAGACCCCCAAGGACGTCGGATTGGTAACCCTGGAGTAGGTGCAGGCCGGATGGGAGAAGGGGTTTCGCCCTGACTTACCTTCGGTAGTAACTCTGTCCAGTGCCTTCCAGCACCGGGGCTCGGGTTGCCGGGAAGATTGCCGGTCATAGGTGCAGCATGCTCCGACGGAGTCGGGGTCTCCGTCTGCTTCTCGAAAGCCTCCGAGTGTACGCTTGAAGGTCCGGGTTCGTCCGGAGACGTCCGGATACGGACCCGAACTGCAATGTCCTCCGGTGCTTGGGTGCTCCGGTTCTTCGGTCCCTGAGTGGGCAGGTTGGCCACCAGTTCCTGCATCCGAGTCCATGCCTTCTCCATCTTCTTGCCGTGGTCGTGCAAGAACCGTATGATCTGGATCCGGTTCAATTTGCCTTCCTTCTCGAGCTGATCTGTGAAGAGAAGACTCCGGTTGACAGTGTCAACCGGAAAGGCCAATGCTGCGCGTACCTCTATCAAGGCCTGTGCGGCAGCGTCTGCTCGATCTTCAGCTTCCTTCAGCTTCTTCCTGGATGTTGTCAATGCCGTAAACGTCTCGTCGCATGTGGCTGCAAACTTGTCTCGACTCCGGATGATAGCAGCCTGCTGGATCTCCAAGGCTTGGAGGCGGAGCGTGTTCTTCTGTAGTTCTTGGATCACTGTCGGTATCTCCACGACCCTCTCCACTTCCAGCTTCCGCCGGATGCCGTCCAAGACTTCTCGTAATCGTGCTTCGGATTGGCACACGATCGCCGCACGCCAACCTGCATGCTGAATGAGCTCCAGAAGGTCGGGCCCGTCGAGTCCAACAAGGTGCGGGGGCTCTGCCAGAGGAATGCGACCTTCACGTAGAGCTGGCCTGGGGTCTTGCGGAGGTTGCTCACCCGTTGGCTGAATCGATGTAGATGGTCCTGGTGTCGACTCCCGCGGTACAGATCTGCTCCTCTTCCGGGTTTGGGGAACATCCTCGGGCAAGGAAGTCTTCGCGTCCTCCAAAACCTAGTTGTCTTCTCCTGGTTCCGGCCCACCATAGTTCTGGATCTCCAACAGCAGCTCGTATGCATCTTGCTCGTCCGGGGTAAGCACATCGTGTTGCGCGTAGAGGTAGGTGAGGTACGAGGGAAGAGGGGTGCCGGCCTTCTTCGACTTCTGGAGCCCTCTCAGTATCCGGTTGATCATCTTGCTCATAAGCGAGGCCCAATCTACACTAAATTTCTCCCTCATCAAACCTAGTATGGTGGTGGCCCATTTAGACACCACCTGTTTAGGTTTCTCCGGGTGAAAGATCGGGTTCAAGAATCTTACCACAATTTGCGCGTCTTGATGCCGGAAGTCGTCGGTAGTGTAGCCTTCCTTGGGGTCGGCTTGCTTCGTGAACTCGTCCCGGAGGATGTCGTTGTTCCGCTCCGTTGTCTTTACGGTTCCGCTACTGAAAGAGTAGGTACGCTGCCACTCCGGAATACCCCATGTCTCGGGGTGAGCTCGTATGGTGCCGTTGTACTGGTTGTCCGGTGCACCGAGTAACTCCACCACCAGCTTCGACTCCTTCCCACCCCACACAACGTCGAGAAGCCCGCGGCAGCCCATGTTGGTGAGGTAGTGTTCGAGGACGGCCTTCTCCTCCGGGTCTGTCGGTATGATCGGGACTACCCGCTGAACCGACGGTTGCGTCGTCGTACCACGAGTAGTCCAGGAAGGTTCTCCTTCCGCCATTTCTGCAGAGATTCCTCACAGTCTCTCCGGTACCACCTGCACGCACTGACCTCACCACACACTCTCTCTACTGGAAACACTTCCGTTCTAGGGAAATCAAGAAGGCAAGACGCAAGAGCGTAGGGAAAAGAGTAAGCCAAGAAGTGTGGGGCGTCAGACCTAACTTCTTGCTTTAATACTCTCTGTGGTGTACGGACGGCCGTTACGGTCGTAATAGCGGTTCCGGCTCCTAACCAACACCGGATCCGGGTTCCTTCCGGCTCCGGTTTTCTTCCGGTTCCGGATGTGAGTGTTGTCTCCGGTTCCAAATCCCTTGGATTTATGGTAATTCCTAAATGGTTTTAAGGATCCTTGGTACCCCTAGGTTGTCTTATTTCTTATTTATCTATTCTATAGTTCAAACTTATGATTCTAACATTCTAACACTAAATTTTTTTTTGTTTTTGCCGGATTTTTAGGTTAACTTCCGGAACCTTGTGGGAACGGATCCCACATTGCGTTTCAGTACTCCTCGGATTGGTGACTCCACTCGTTACTACCAGATCTCCGACCAGATCTCCAACCCGATCTCCGCTCGGTGAGTACTCCACAGCTACGAGAGATGAGCGTTGTAATGGGAGAGACACAGTAAGTGTTCCGTCAGTCAGAGAGGGGTTCTGAGATCTGTGCTCACGGTTTTTATGTCTGTGCGAGTTGGTTAGGGTTTCAGCTCGCCTTTGGCTTGGTGTTGGCTTGTTGCAGGAAGGCTTAAGGTTTGTTGATGCAGGATGGATTCGTGGCCGAGCGATCCCGCGTCTGTGGTGGAGATTGTGCCTTTGATGTAGCGCTAATTTAAGTCTCAGTGTTGGTGCCGTTGGCGTTTTTGCAGGGTTGGCCGCCGGTTGGGGTTGTGGATGCTTGTACAACTTGGCAAGGTCTTGATGGTGGCAACTCCAATACTCGTTCTTTTGTTCTTGGTTCCTACTTTCTTGCTCATGCCATCCACAGTTCTTGCTTTTCTTCACTCTGATAGTCTTGGCGGTCTTGTGCTGGTGTCTTGATGTTGTTGATGTTGGCTTGTACGTTCTAGTGCTGTTGAATATTGTTGAACTTTTCGCTAATGAGCGCTCCTCGAGCTTCTTGTTTGTGTATGTTGGTTGCCGAACTGCTCTACATTTCAGGAGACTAAGTGTTGTTTGGCACTGTTTGGGTGTCTAGTTGGTGAAGCTTGTGTTTTGATGTTGTCGTTCTTGTTGCCGTGCCCTCCATGAACTTAGATGTTGCCTTCTTCTTTGAGCTGGTGATTCTTCGAGCCTGCTTCCTGGGTTGTCATAGGGGGCCTCCGACTCTTTCGACTGCCGCAGGAGCTTTGAGCTGTATTTTTGTGCGGTGACAGTTGCCGGAGTCTTGATTCTGGTGACGGATTCTGACATGTAAGTTCGGGTTCTGTGCAGGCAAATGCTGGTGCGCGCTGCAAAGTCTGTGTCTGCCCTTGTCGTGCTCTCTTCCTCCTGAAGTGGACATCTGAGCAATCTTGAAATTTTGACGGGACTTCTAGATCTGTACCTGGTAACACTTGTGTATCTTGTCCGATGTTGTGTTTCTTCTACTAGGAAGCAGGTTATGCTAGATTTGTACGATGATAATCTAGCATGTACGGTGGTGTGCGTGAGTGTGATGATTGAAGTGTTGTGGTTTCCAAGTGAGGTGGTGACTTGGTGTATTCTGGGGTGTGTATGATTGCAGCTATGTGTGTGAGTGCAGCTGTGTAGGTGAGGGCAGGTATATCTGAGTGGTGTGGTGGCATCAGTGGTATTTTGTGAGTGGATAGATCTAGGTGATGTAATGGTATCACTGGAGCTGTGTGGTATAGTGCTAGTGGTGAGTGAGAAGCATTGAATGCAGCCTAATAAAACAGCATATGTTACAATATTGAAGTGGAAAAGAGAGTAATTGGTACACTTATTTGATGGTGATGATGGCGGTGTCTTTGCTTGTTTGTTCATATATCTTTGTTGCTCTTCTGTCTTCATTTCGCTTATATGTTGTTCCTGGATCAGGGCTGCGGTGAGAGGTATAGGTGAGTTTGGACGCTGATCCGCTTCTAAGTCCAGATCCAAGAGAGTGTTTACTATCTGGTGGATGAATCACAGATCTAGCGTCCAACATAGGGGCCAGCTCTTCTGAGTACAACCTCACTTGATCTTTGTGAAGCGCTACCATATCATAAACATGACTCCTAGATCTGTACTTTCGTCCTATCCAACACATCGCGTTTCGCAGAGCTCACCCAAGTCCCAGATCTAAGTTGTAAGTGAACGTGCAGTAAGGCTAGCTTCACTTACTACCCTTACGCATCACATCTGAGACTAACTTCTACAAAGCAGCCCCTCACCAGGAAATACGGAGTGTTTAGCAGTCCATCACGCTCTCTCTGAGAATGGACAATTAGCTCCCTTCGTCTGATACTGGCGCACGAGTAAAATAAAATCCGTTACAATCTTTACTGAAATTCACATATAGTGTAGTCTTTCACATTTACTATATGGTTATGTCACTAGACCAATTACGAATTTTGCATTTAGTGTATGGCTTCGCATTTAGTGTATGCTATACTAAATGTGATCTTTAGTGTACTGCATTGGGAGTCACTAAACTGAAATTACAATGGGAATGTCATTATCATCTTGAATAACTTCTCTGCGTGATGCTCATGTTTGTAACGGCCGAGCTGTTTTTCCTCCCCGTACAATTTGGAGAACCTCACATTGGGGAATGTTCGCGGCATTCAGGCATTATGAGATCTCACAACCTAAAGCCTACCGTGGGAAAAAGCCCGAGCATGCATTAAAAACAGATGTGGCCTTATGCAGGAAGAGGCCCTCCCGGCCAAGCCTGCCCCTATACAAAGCAGCCGCACATGGCAGCCATACGGCAGCCATGCGGCCCCCATCTGGCTCCGGGTTTCCCGGGTTGGGGCATGGCTGCCCAAATGGGGCAAGCCCTCTAAACCGAGGAGGAACCCTGGCCAAGGCCCTGTTCAACAAAACTATTTCCACTTTTTCACTTTTCACCTTTTTCAATTTTTTGCACTTTTTTCAATGGGGGGGGTTTGTAACCAATCCCAATGCATGTGCACACATAGGTTCACGATCCAGGCCCTATCGGGTGGGTCCCGCCACGAGTTGCCACAACTGGACGGGCACCCTATTCTCAACCATGTGCGCATGCTTACATACGGGCCCATTTTTGGGAATTTGTGACCAAAACTACTCAGCCATCCTCTCAAGCACTCGTACCATATGGTGAGTGAAGAATGTGTTGCAGAACTTATCCAGGTGTTATATTTTACTTTTCTAGCAAAGTAGGTGGGGGTGGAAGCAAGTTAGGGTGGAGCACTTAGTACGTCACGAGCAGTTTTTTCAGGGGGTCCCAAACTTCAATGGCCGGATTACTAGTGCTCCCAATGCAAAAGTACTAATGTTTTTGGCAATGATGTTAGCAATACTAATGAATATTATAAAACTATTGTGCTTTACTCCAAAAAACATTGGGAACACATAAATATATGCACTTTTTTAACTTTCAGAAAGTACGTCACAGTCTGGATAAAAACAACAAAAGTACGAATATCATGTTGTTTGACAAAAGATAGTACAAATTCACACTTAGATAATGGAAGAACATGTTTAAAGCCTTCAAATGCACATTAAAAGTTGTGATAATTTTTAGTCGCTCATTGTGATTTTTACAGTCAAAGTGCTAAAATTATTTTTGGGCAAAATATACTCAAAAATGATCCAAACTTCGTTTTTTTTCAGTATCCAGTCGTTTTAAGGGGATCCCCATGTGGGTAGCAAACTGATTTTTAAGTAATATGAGTAAAAGGTGGTAAACTGAAACAACCTCCACTCCCGCAAAGGTACAAATATAGTACAAATTAAACCTCTTAAACGCCTCCAAAAACTACAATTGGCGCGACTTTTGAGGCTCCTAAAGCCGCGCGTGTCACACCACCTGCCACGCTTTAGGGATGCTAAAAATATTCATGTTTATATTCAATGTACACAAGGCAAATTGGATCCCAAAGAAGGGTTGACTTTTACCACTTTTTTGGTACAATAGGTTGTCCAAAAGTGCACCCACCTTAGTGTGCTTCTACCCGTGGAAAAGTCTGATATTGAGAAGCCAAAAAATTGGACTATGAAATATGAAGCCAAAGTCAAACAGTGAAGGTGAATTTGAAATGTAAACTTGGATCATAATCATAAAATAAATTTGATGTTATATACAATTTTTTTATAAATAACGTAAATCAATGAACAAATCAAGTGTGGATAAGATTTATCTTTAGAAGATAATTTAAATTTATACAAAGAAAACTTTGTATAATAGTTTTATTTCATACAAACCTGTAAAAAGGAAATTATAAATTGAATAAGGGAAACAAAAATGATTTCAAATATTCACAAATTTCATAAATGGTTTCACAAATTGCAAGGTTATAAGGGCGGGTTGTGACCATGGACAACATAGGTTGCATGGTTATGGGGGCAATGACTTTGGCTTCTTGGAATCTCCATATCCTATCTAAAGACGATCTTGCTTATCAAATCCTATGATTGCAAATATTTCAAGGTCTTTCTACCTCTCCAATAAATTTCATTCATATCAAGCTTTACTCTAAAAAATTCATTATACAAAAACTACAATAACCATTTTGATAGAAGATGGTTAATAGTGGGGGAGGGAGTTTAATGAAGATGATACTAAGTTTTTTTTAATGTAAAAGTAGTGTGATGAGAGATTTGGAGGTCAAAGGCTTTTGGGTGACATGTGTCTACTCATAGGATATGTTTAGTTAGAACATTAGCTAGAAGAAAGTAGCTTCAAGTAGTAAAATTTAGCCCCAATACTAATTTTTAGATCTTGCAGAGAAAAAAAATGATGTGGGAATTAGGAATAATTAATGTACTCATTCAATTAAGTTATCATCACCATATATATGGTATTTCTATATATTTATAGAATTATATTGATGCTAAGAGATAGAAGTAGTCTACGTTATTCCACAAAGTATATGAATAATTTGGGTTTTATTGTATACAAAGTGAAATCTTTGAGTTACTTGTGAAATCCAAAAGGGATATGACCTTGACTTGGGTTCAAATTCCATTGTTTTGTTAGTTGAGGTAAAGAAGATAATGAATTTAGTAATTTGCTGCATTGGAAAAATTCTTTGCCAATAATCTAATGCCAATATGCCAAAGATTACTTTGAATACATCTTTTTATAAGAGAAGGGTGCATCCAATTTGGCGGTGTTACACCACAACTTGTGAGTTCTAAATTACAATACTCTGATTTTGATGTTTAGTGTCATGGGCAGTAAATGACTTGTAAATGCTATAAGTTTTCACTCTTAATGGATATTTTTATCGACCATGTCCACTATGATCCCCCTCTTTGAGTAGTATAGATTGTTGTGCTCTTTGTAAAAATTTATATCAAAAGTAAAACTTACAGCATTTACAAGTCATTTACTGCCCATGACACTAAACATCAAAATCAATGTAGTGTAGTAGAAAAGGGCTGCAACTACACCAAGGATCACTTATTATACCAAACATAACTGAGTGTCAAAAAAGTAAAGAAACCGAAACTTACCAGGCTCAAACATGTGGGCCGATCCCACAACCAGTAGCCCCCAATCCATCCATTCATCGTTCTAGCCACGTCGTTGCCAATCAAATTTGACACACATGTGTTTCATGTAATGTTTCATTGAATAAACCCATGTTGTTGCCCATCAGAACATGACCTTGACCTTCACTTGATCAATCAATGGTGATGTGATCAGAATTGTCAAGTAATGTCGGGTAGGTAATGTCGGGCTCCGGGCTGATTTTGGCATGCTTATGGCGGGCTGCGGGTTGTGCACGGCTACACCACCCTTACAACTACCCTTCTGTACACTATTCTAGCTACCTCTGTAGCTGATCACTTCTCAAGCCAATTTTCCTTCAATTTCTTGCTTTTCTTGTTCATGCTTACAGCTCTCTCGACCTATTTTTTGAGCTTGATTTGTGATGATGAATCTCTAAAATCCGTGTTATTTTTATTTTTTTTTAAATCCTTTATTCATAACCTGCCCCAGCTCTATAAAATGCACTTTCTACACCAAAAATCACCATTTTCCACTTAATTTTTCTGTTCTGTTGTACTAAAACTCGACTGTGTCTTAGCTAACTCCCCTCTCTCTTATGCTAGCACAATCCTTCTTCAAATTTGACATTTTGCATGCCACCACAGATCTTTGAAACACAACCAGGGGTTACAGGTCTATCATTCTCAATTAAACACGGGTTCAGGTCCAACGCTTAAGGGTTGACCCCTACATTCTCATGACCATTTCACGGTAGCTGACACATCCAAACCGGTTGTTCTAGAGCAATGAGCAAGAAAGAACACCCAAACTTCTACTTCGTGTCGGTTTTTTTTGGTACACTGCACTTGGTGTGGAATTTTTGAACACGCGGTTAAAATTCGATGCCACCATGTCGAGTATGATTTGTTCATTGTACATCAATTTAGAGGTGGGGAAGGGGTGTAAGGTTGGATGACCTATAACCACCAACTTAAGCTTGCTGACCTATCTATAGCGTTTGTATACGTGGTAAGACATTTTTTGGGAATTCAAAATAGGATTTCATGAATATTGCAATTGTTGTGACCATTTATTTCTTCATATTGAAATTGTTACAAATTTTCAAAGTGGATAGTAAGCCGTGACCCATTCCTCGACATACACAACTCTCTATTTCCACACTAAGTTGTACTAATAACCACTTCTGCATTGACTAAAAACCGGTAGCTTTGAACCAATCATGAACTGACACTCAATCATAAATGACTTTCTAAAATTTCGGAAATGGGGTCTGTGGTGGTTTTAGTCCACTTTAGCTTCTCCGTTATGGGGTTCGTGGTGGTTATAGGTCATCCAACCTTAGTGTATTCCGAAACAATTGTGCAAGGGGTGGGTGTTCGCACACTCCCGATTAATATTATATTTTTTTGGTGAATTTCATTTATTAGAGGATGATAATATAGAAGGTTTACTAGCACACGTTGTCCGAAAATTGTAAAGTGGAGGCTCCTGAGATCTAAGATTCGTGTGCATAAACAGGAACTTTGTTTGGTACCAGGCCCGAAAATGTGAAACGCAATACTTGGATTATGGTATTTTTCACCAGATATATTTTTTTGCAATAATAATATTACTTGCTCGTTTAATTCATCGATCAACCTAAGGACGGCAGCAATTAATCAGCAACACCTCTTGGGGATGCAGAGGTGCCCAGTCATGTGCCAGCTCTCGCCGCCGTCCGGGTACGCGTACGGGCACGCCGGCGTGTACGAGTCCTTCTTCACCAGCACGTTCCACTGCGCGTTCGGATCGTCCGTCGCGAACACCGTCCACGCCGGCGTCGAGTACTCGTACCGGCTGTGCGTGATGCGATGAAACTTCTTCACGTCCCTGTTCTTCGTTATGTCCTCCGTGTTGATGTCCACCGCGAAGATGTCCCCGTACGGCCTCACCGAGTGCAGGAACAGCGGCAGCGAGATCGGCTCCGCGGTCACCGCCGCCAGGTCCGCGGTCACCGCGATACTCCTCCCATCCGGACTGAACACCGGGTGGTTCACGTGCCCGCCCACGTCGTCCCCGCTCTTCAGCACCCGGATCACCACCGTCGGGTCGCTTGCCTTCACCAGGAACACGGCGAAGAAACCCGGGTCCAGGCCGTTGTCCCGCTCCGGTGCATCCTTGGGCTTGTCGCGCGTCGACGAGAAGACGATCCAGTCCCCGTTCGGAGACCACTGGCAGTGGGTATCAGTCCACTCCCCGTTGGTCAGCCGCGTCACCGTCCCGTCACCATACTCCCCGACCTCCGCGTCCTCCATAATATACAGGTTCTTGTGCTTCTTCTCCCCGCCGTCTCTCGTCGACCGGAACACGAACTTTTTCCCGTCCGGGCTGCTCGACGGAAACGCGTTGTTGAACGCGCCCTTGGTGAGCATCCGGCGCTGCCGAACGCCGCTGGAGACGTTGGGAATGGCAAAGATCTCCAGCGGCTTGGCGGCGCTGAAGGAGGGGCCCATGCAGACGTAGAGGATGTCCTTGCTGGGGTTCTGGTTCCACATCGGGGAGAAGATGTTGTCGGGGCCCTTGGTCTCGTACACGATGCGCAGCCCCTGGCTGTCGGCGACCCACACGGCCTTGAACTCGTTGTCCACGAAGGCCAGCTTCGAGCCATCCTTGGAAATGGTCGGGAACACGCCGGACACCCGGAACAGCCCGACGTCCTTCACAGGAGACTCCAGCTTGTGGAAGTTACGAGGGACGTCATCGCCGTGCTGCAGAAGGTCACTCCTGCAGCGATGGTACCCGACGCGGCCGCCGTCGTCCAGCACGAAGGGGTTGTAGTGGTCGCCTTTAGGCCTGGTCTTCTGGGTGATCTGCACCGGCGGCTTCCCCGGCGCGGCCGCGTCGAATATCTCGATGTGGCGGTACTGCGCCTCCTCGCGGACGTCGCTGAACTTGGACTTTTGGCGGATGGTGGCCACCGCCACTTTCGTCTCGCTGATGGCCGCCGGAGTCACCGCGTCGAATGCCTCCGGTGTCACTCGGACGGTCTCCCCGGTGCTGATGGTGAACCGGAAGACGCCCCACGTCTCACCGACTTTCCTGTGGAAGAAGATGACGTTATCACTGGCCCACGCCGGCCACCCGCCGTTCCTGATCAGCCGCACGCGTTCTAGCGGCTTCTCCACGTTCATCACGAAGATATCCGTCTGCAGGTCCTCGATCTCGCCCTCCCAGCTCTTCCCTTGGAACGACGCCACCGCCACCTTCTTCCCCGACGTCGACACGGCCGGGCTCAAATCAAAGACCCCTGCATATAGCACACATACACAGTGCAATTAAGTAGATGAGATTACTCAATTAACGACGAGAGAAAGAAATTACCTTTGGGAGTAAGGCGTTCGGTCTTGCCGGTTCTCAGGTTGGTCTTGTAGACGACGGTCCAGGGGCTGCGGCGTTCTTGCACCGGCTCCTTGGTGGAGACGTAGACGAGCGAGTGGTCGACGGTGCGAGAGCCCACCTTGTAGCCGCCGCCGATGCAGCCGCTGTCCTCCAGGCGCGTGCCGCCGAACTCGGTGGCGCCGTAGATGTCGGCCAGGCTGAACACCTTCACCTTCTTGTCGGCATTGAACCGCAGGGCGATGCGGAGCGTCTCTAGGCTGTCGTCTCTCTCGGAGACGAAGACGAAGCCGGAGACGCGATTGGCATCGACATCAGCGTCGGTGGCGCCGCCCTCGGTTGCGAGCTTGGGGCGCTGGAGGAGGACCTTGAGCGCCGCGGGAGGGATGGGGCGGCAGTTGTAGTTGTAGGAGACGCCGTCGGTGAGGTGGAGCTCGTCGTGGGGGGAGGAGGGCGGGACGGGGCAGGAGAAGATGTCGAGCGGCACCGGCGGCCTGTAGGTAGCGAAGAAGGCAATGCTGCCGCGGCTCTCTCCCATTTTCGCTACTTCGCTAGCTAGCTACCTGCAGATTACAACTTGCGTACTACACTTTGAGATGGCAGATTTATAGAGCGATCGTTCGAGGGATGGGCGTGCAAATTACTCCTTTCTGCCATCATCCTCTACTAAGGTCCATTATCATCCAGTGCCACTAAGTATCCATCAGCTACGCTTGGAACACTAGTTACTTTCCTCGATGAAAACTTCTAAAGTTTGTATTTTTTTTGCATGTTTCAAAAGTAGCACTTATCGTGTATGCAATTCTGTTTGAGAGTAACAATTAATGGTACGTTTGATATTTCAATTTTCTTTGCTGGTGCAGAACTTAGCAAGATATGAAATTCGAGAACCAGCAGGAGATCTGCGTGTCTTTGCATTAAGAACGAAAGCAAGTACTATATACAATGGTCATCGGCCTACAACTGACGGGCAAGCGAAACATCAGTTCGATTGATATGCATATTTGTTGTTTGTAATAGATCCACCCTAAAATTTCATTGACCCTTAATCGCCGAAGCAGCCACTTTCTGGCTGTCGGATGACATTTGGGGATGAGCAGCGACGTAAATGATCATTTTTCATCCCTTTTATTTGGTGAAGAATTTATTGACTGCGTAAGCAAAAGACGATGATGGAACTTGCCTCATTGAGGTAATCGTATTTTATCTACAAAAGAAAATGTTTGTGACACGGATCTTAATGTAGTGGATTTGAGAAACTTCTAGCTCTAGCTTTAAATCTGAATTTGATCCATTAAATTGATATTTTTTGAACTTGAGTCCAACTAGAAAAATGAAGTTTATGAAGTCTTATATCCATTTCAATTTTTATTTTTTTTAAATAAGTAAAATTGAATAAGCTATTGCAATTTGAAATTTGACCCTACAACTGATTTACAAATTTGACCCTATAACCGATTATGAAATTTGACCTTATAACTGATTGTCTTTTGCAACAACAAAAAAAAAGGCAAGAGTGAAGGAATAAAAATAGCAAATATATTTGTACAAAAAAAAAAAACTTTTTTGCACAAGACACAAAAAAGCATACCCGTTGTCAAAATGTACACGTATATGTTTACCATTAATTCATTGTCCTAAAGTAGCATCTTCCCCTTCTATAGAATCTACTTTATTTTCTGAGAGTATACGAATTATGCGCATTACACATAGTAAATTTTGACCAATTTGACCCTTCTTTGCGACTAATTTCCAAAATGGACTTGTTTGAAACTATAACTAGATTTTGTCCCTAGGGACGGTGCGAACCCCGACGGCGCCGAACATGTACATGTCGGTGCCACTTTAAATGGCGCCAGACATCTTGCCATGCAGGACGTTGACATGTCACGTAGATGACCAGGCGCTCACATGTCTAGTATTGGCGCCATTACGTTTGGCGCCAAGCCTAGACTTAGGCGTTTTGGGTCTTCTAGTGAAGCCGTCGTGTAGTTGTGATCGGTGCCATGGCCGATGTCGCCGGTCCCTCTAACATAAGCAGCGCCCAGAGGCTGCAAGTGGACCAATCCCACTCGCAGCCCTGAAGCGCTACAGAGACCAACACGCCCTTCCCACTTCCTTCTCACTCCATCTCCAAAATCCACCAAATCCGACCGGATTTTCTGTGTTTGTTGCTTGGGATCCATCCCTAGAGATAACTCTCTCACTTCTCCCCTTTTCCATCGATTGGAGACGTTTGATTTGGTTGCATTTTGTCAAAAAATTTGAAACCCTAGTTTTCTCTTTTTCCTCCAAATCCTTCAATTACTTGCAATACAATTCATTTGTATTAGATGTATGATACTAGTTCATCATTCCTCCATGTATGTATGTATTTTATAAAGATTAAATTGTTGATTAATTGTTTGAGTTTATTGTTCCTATGTCCATCAATCGTATGAAATTGGTAGATGAATTGTTTATATGTTGTTGAATTGTTTTAAATCGATTGTGTTCGATATAGGTTTTTGTTTGATTCCATCAATGTTTCCGGAATATGTAGTGTTGATTTGGTGCAAAAGGTTTGTTGATGAGGTGGTTAGTTAGAGATTATGATCGAGAAATTAGTGTAACATATATATTAGTTGTCCGTCATGTATATTAGTATGACTTGCCATGCCATTTTATTCTCTTGATGCCGATTAAAATCAATTAGCTACTAAATTGAAGGTTTGGTGGAATGATTGTTGATGCTTTACTTGTTGGTATTTTATATAAATGGCTTACTCTAGATGTTGTTCACGTCGGCGCCATATAATTTGGCACCTATATTGTGGTAAGGAACTGTCGTAAACGCCTATGTCTAGGCTCGGCGCCAATTGCCATGGCGCCGAGGTTCTGACACGTTAGTGCCAGGTCATCTTCGCAGCTCCTAACGTCGAGTGCGGCAAGAATGACGTCGAGTGCGGCAAGAATGCCGTCGCGAGATTAAGTGATGGCAAAAACGAGATCCACATGTCTAACCTCCGCGCCATCAGTCTTGGCACTCCCCTGGGGGTTAGATGTGGTCTTAGTTTCCAAACAAGTCCATTTTTGGAGATAGTCGCAAAAAGGGTCAAAATCGTCAAAATCTACTCACACACACCCCACTCACGCCACATATCCTATGTTGTGAATCATGTTAGTATACTCTATATAATTAAGGCAGACATTGTCAACCAAAATGGATTGAAACCAGATGAGGGGGAATGATGAGTGGGAATGAATGAACACTCTCGGTGCGACCTCTAGGTTGTTCATTGCTACTTATTCCTACAACCATAAACACTGATATCTCTTTCCGATCTCCTCTTCTCGAAGAAAACAACGCTATCTCCTCTCAACCATCGTGTGTTTTTTCTAAGGATCGATCTACAATCATCCCTCCCATAATCCATTAATTATAGCCAAATCTAGCACAATGGATGGAGGTGGTAAGAACTTAGTAGAGGTCAATAGTTAGTGCAGCTTTAGTAGAGGACTTGATAACTTCAGCACAATTTCATCTCCATCCACCTACTATTATTTCCTAAAATTGGCCTAGCATCAAGCGCCACGTCTGATGGCATGTGAAAATGTCACATGACCATGCCGACTTGACCTATTCATAGGCAAGTTGGATGGTTGAAAAGCTCAAAAAGTGTTTAAAACCCTTTAAAATAGTCCTCACAAGAAGATGGCAACACATGTGAGGATTGTGGCACTATTGTGATTGAATAGTGACATGTCAAGGAATAGTAGCACTATTGAGTTAGTAATTGATTGGTCTCAAAAAAATAAAATAACATCATTCATTAATTCTGTGCTATAATTATCAAACACGTCAGCACTAGTCACACGGTAGCACTACGCTCATTTTGATATTTAGTGTCATGGGTATTATATAAATTTCTACTAAGAGCACAACAATCTATACTACCAAAGAGAGGGATCATAGTGGACATGGTCGGTAAAAATATTCATCAAGAGTAAAAACTTATAGCATTTACAAGTCATTTACTGCCCATGACACTAAACATCAAAATTAGTGTAGCTAGAATTTAGTTGAGGTTATTGTTAGCAAAGGTTATAAGTTAGTGGCATTATAACCTAGGAGAGGTATACCTTATGGGAGGGATAAGTGGAACATATTATGCGATACAGTTGCCAAAGCCGCATTTGTCAACGCTAGATTCGGTGCCAAGAACCCTTCCAAACAATGATATTTTCGGGAGAGATGCATGCGGCAGTCCACATTTTGTCCAGCTCTGCACCGCTGAAAGCCATTATGTTGAATGCATGTGATTTCCTTCCCGGAACAACCTGCGACGATAATATGGTAGACTGCTTAAGATTATATGACAGACCGCTTCAATTTAGAGTACTCTATCGAGAACTCTACCGTAGTACTCTATCGAGAACTCTACACGTGGGAATCTGAAATCAGCAGGCCTTCACGTGGGATATGAAACCAGCAGGTCTTCACGTGGGATATGAAACCAGCAGGCCTTCACGTGAAATGAGTTGCTTCCGGAATAACCTGCGTGTGTCTGCAGCACGGAAGCATCTACAATGTGGTTTTGAACTCTTCCAAAACGGGTGCAATGAGTGTTTTTTTTTTTTTTTTTTTTTACACAAGTAAAGGAAGCCTTTACTGCTTTTGACACAAGTAAAGAGAGCCTTTACTGCTTTTGACACAAGTAAAGATAGCCTTTACTGCGGTGCAATGAGAGTTTCACATTGTAAGCGAGCATAACGTGACTGCCAGTTGGTACCTAAACTTCATTTGAAATAAGGACAATCCAAGACCATTGAAATATACCAATGGAAAACTTGAATAATAAAGGAAAAATTATTCAATTTGATGAAATTAGTCAAGTACCGATTTGAAATTCAAGCTAGTACAGATGACTTCAAAAACAAACAAGGCTCATGTATGTTATTAGTATATTTATCTCACCATATCAAAATCAGATCTGACTCAAAGAATGTATACTTATTGTAAATAATATAAAATGGAGCAATTGAAAAAGCCAAAACTTTAAAATTCCATGTTAGATTCTTTGAAAAAAATTCTTACTTTTACAATCTCTTCGATTCTTGTTTCATTATTTAAAATTGATACTTAATGACATGCTTTGATTTCATAAAGAAAGAGGAAAATAAATAAATATTAGTAGAGTAAGATGATGCTCAATATTGAACTTCAAATTTGTGACGAAGAAGGGGGAAAATAGGTATACTCACCCCTTCCATAAGTTATAGCCAAATATAGTGCCGGTTAATGAAGGTGGTAAGAACTAGTAGAGGTCAAAAGTTAAGGGTGGTTTTAGTAGAGGACTTGGTAACCTCAACACAATTTCATCTCCATCCACCTATTGTCATTTCTTAAAATTGGCCTAGCATCAAGTGCCACGTCAGGTAGCATGTGAAAATGTCATGTGGCCATGTGGACTTGAGTTGGCCCTCTTGAACCCTGTTCGTAGGCGAGTTGGATGGTTGAAAAGCTCAAAGAGTGTTTAAAAACCATTCAAAACAGTCTTGAAAGGAAGATGGTAGCACATGTGAGGATCGTGGCACTATTGTAATTGAATAGTGATCTTGTTGTGATTGAATAGCGACATGTGAATGATTAGTAGCATTGTTGAGTATTATAGTGATATAGTAATTGATTGGTCTCAAAAACATATAACAACAACATCATCCACCAAAAATGTGCTATAATTCTCAGAGAAGTCAGCACAAATCACAAGTCGGCAGTGGTTAGAACTTAGTTGAGGTTATAGTTTGCAAAGGATATATGTTAGGGGCATTATAACTTAGCAGAGGTATAACTTATGGGAGGGATGAGTGTATTGTGTTGATGGGGATCTCCTTATTGACCTTGGTCGAGCGTTGCACCAAACCTCAGCCTCGGGTGGGTCCATTTTTCTGGGATCTCTTTATTGACCCTAGTCGAGCGTTGCACCAAACCTCAGCCTCGGGTGAGTCCATTTTTCTGGCCCTGCTAGTTTTAGGATCCTAGAGGTTTTTTTTGGAATTTTTTTGCCAAAAAAATTGTTCGACCGGGGTCAATAGGCAAACCCCGTTGATGGTGCCAGAGAGTTTTTGTGGAAGTCTAAGTTTTAAAGGGTGGCTACCTTGTATCAACCAAAAAGACCCGGTGCAGCATCCTATAAGGACCTTGTGTCTTTCTCTATTCACCAAAGGAGGGTGAGATTTAAATACGGCAATATTTGCAGGGTGAAAATTCTCACCTTCCATACTTTATAAGCCACGTGCATGGAACAAGCTAATTAAGTTTTTCTGAAAGTCACAAAAATACACTGGATAGGTACCCCGAATCTTAAGTTCTTAAGTTAGTAACTGGGACCACATGCACATGGTGTCTTGCCTTGGGAAAGGTTTGGGGGAACTATTGGTCAACCCTGTGAGAACTTAGGGTACTATGGGGGAGCTTTAGCTTGCATGGGGTAGGGCCCAAAAACATTCATTGCAAAGCATTTCATTGGTGCAGAAAAAGGCAATATGAAATTTCCTCATGCTCTTTTTTTTCCGTTTATACATCTCATAGTCTCTGGCACCATATTCCTCTTGACTTGCCCATTCGGGAAGCACTTTCAGGAAAACTCTAATGTAACCAAATTAGTAATTTGGAGTCACCAATGCCACCTTGCATCTATGTGTTGGACGGTGGCTGTGACTAGATGATTAACCCTGTCACATGTTGGTTGGCTGACAAAGGACCATAATTTATGGAATACACCTCAAAGTTAACCAAACCACCATATTTCTCAAAAACAAGTAAACTTTCAGGTGTACAACCCCTATTAGCGTTTTGGGGTGACAGTCAGGATTTAATCCCCGAGTACTTCCAAGAAAACTCTACTGCAACAATAGTTTGTGTTGCCAGCTGGGTCAACTTCTCCAAGTGCAATTATATATGTAAATATTTTTCGTCGGTCAGTCCCCAAAATTACAAGCAACTTGTTCAGGGTTGCTCATGTGAAAATAGTATGATATGTATAGTTGGTAGTTGAGTCAGCGAATGGAAAGGCATGATTGCGATAAACCTAAACTTTGAACCTCAAACCCTAAACCCTAAACCCTTTCCCACACAGCCACTTAGCACAACATGGAAATAACAGCTGAAAATTCAATAACTTTCGATTGGAAAAGTTCCAAACTGAACACCAAAACTATAAATTTGGGGAACTTCCAAATTGTGTCTAGTATAAGCTGAAGAATTTTCAAATTAAACCCAAAAACTTTTGATTCAAATTCCTTTCGCCTCATTTATGAAATTCATCAAATTCAACTAGGCTTGCCAAATTTCAACTCAAATTTCATCTGCATCTTAAAACAATCAATACGACTCCACACACTCATACGTGTTGACTTCACATGGATCCAACCCCCCTGCCTCCCCCTCCCTTAGTGACGGAGCCGGTGTAGGCGACGGCTCCGAGCAGCTTCGAGCCCTCGACAACGACGATTTAATTTGGGTGCCACGTCACGGAGGTGCGATGGCCTCGTGGACTGATGACACACTGATGGAAGTGGAGATTGGGCAATGAAACGTGTCTAGGGGCTCGTGGTGCAAATAAGGGGATGTGAAAAGTAACAAAAGTTGATTCGTGCAAACATCAACAACATAGTGTTTTCGAACGTCCACGTATCATATGTTGAAGGTGAAAGGAACAGTCCCTAAGAATTCCACTAAAAATCCTATGCTATGAGCTATTCCATATGAATTTTTTGGGAAAAATTACATGAGGTCTAATATCATGATTCTTATCTCTGTGTCTTGAATTCCTAAATTTTTCTGGACCATAGATTTCTGTAGGGTGAGAAAATATGGTCATGGACCATAGGTTGGCATTCCTTGAATAATACTATAGTATCCACAAGCTCCACCTCAACTCCTAAGCCTAGGCCTCACATTCACATGTGCATGATTTGTACAACCCCATGTAGCCTCCTCCTTTCATTATTTGCACTCTAAATTCAACCGGACATCCTTGGTCACTCAACCTTTCAGATTTCTCAATTTCGGCACTCCACATCCATGGCAACTAATAAAATCCAGGATACAATATCTAATTCCGGGTCGCCATGCCTAGTACTTTCAGGAAAACTCTAATCTTGCCCATACGTTCTAGCTATATAACAGAGGATGAGCAAGACATCAGCAGATCGAAGGAGCAAGGTAGAAGCTAGGAAGTAGAGCGTTTGTAGAGCAACTGTTGTATCTCCGTAATATTTTCTTTTCTCGCCATGTCCTTCAACGATGACGAGCCAATCGTTACTCCTCCAAATGCAGGTTCAGTAACTCACCCCAATTTTGCAGATGATTCATCTTTCAAATTATTTTGCAGATGATTCTTCTTTCAATTTTTTTTGCAGATGATTCATTCTTCGTTTATGCAATTTTGCTGATAATGAAGCAAGAACGAAAGAAATATTACTGAATGGATCATGTGTTGATTTGTTGCAATGGCGGTGGGATGCAGGGCCTCCGCCGACGCCGATCGTGCCCGGGAGAGTGCAGCTGGTGATCAAGAACAACAACAAGGCGCCACTCGGGGAGAACAACCAGAAGTTGCTGCTGGAGCTCACCGGCGGCGACAATACCGGCGACCGCTCCGGCCTGGACCTGGTGGCCGTGCTCGACGTCAGCGGCAGCATGGCGGTCGACAAGCTCGACAAGATGAAGACCGCCATGCAGTTCGTCATCAAGAAGCTTAGCCCCATCGACCGTCTCTCCATCGTCACCTTCTCCACCGCCGCCGCCAGGCTCTGCCCGCTGCGCCAGATCACCGAGGCCTCGCAGCCGGAGCTGCTGGGGCACATCAGCGGCCTCAAGGCCGCCGGCAACACCAACATCACTGACGGACTCCAGACTGGGCTGAAGGTCCTCGCCGACCGCAAGCTCAGTGGCGGCCGTGTCTTCGGCGTCATGCTCATGTCCGACGGCGAGCAGAACCTAGGCGACGCTGGCCAGGTCGTCATCGGCAATGTGCCCGTCTACACCTTTGGTTTCGGCGCGGGTTACGACCCCAAGGTGCTCAACGTGGTCGCCAAAAACAGTGCGGGAGGGACGTTTTCCCCCGTCAACGACATCGATGACCTCAGTAAGGCCTTCTCCCAGTGCCTCGCCGGCCTGCTCACTGTCGTGGTGAAGGACCTCACGTTGAAGGTGGCGCGCGTCGTGGACGAGTCGACGGTACAGAAGGTAACCGCCGGGAGCTACCCGCAGAAGCCGGATGCCGGCTCGGTCACCGTCACCTTCGGCGACCTGTACAGCAAGGAGGTGCGCAAGGTCATCGTTGACCTCCTCCTCCCCTCCATCGAGAGGGAGCGCGGCGCCGACATCCTCGAGGTCTCGTACTCGTATACCACCGGTGGGAAGCCGTTTGGTGCGCCTCCCGCGACGGTGACCGTGCGGCGCACCGGCACGGTCGCCCCGGAGGACGACCAGCCGGCGCCGGAGGTGCAGACGGAGGAGGCCCGTCTGAAGACTGTGACGATGATCAAGGCGGCGAGGACCATGGCGGACGGCAAGAACCTGGGGGACGCCCGGGATAAGCTGGTGGAGGCCCAGAACGCGCTGGAGGACGTGGTGGAGCAGTCGAACCCGCTAGTGGACATGCTCAGGACGGAGCTGCAACAGATGCTCAAGCTGATGAAGTCGCAGGACGTGTACGAGAAGGAGGGCCGCCCCTACGCGCTCTCGTCGGAGACGTCGCACGACCGGCAGCGGTTCGCGGCGAGGGGCGACATTGAGAGCATGCGGCTCTTCGCGACGCCGCGCATGGACACGTACCTGGAGCAGGCCAAGAGGTTCGACGAGAACCCGAAGGCACCGCTGCCGTCGGTGGACGAGGACGTCAAGGAGGAGGCCGCCGCCAACCCGCTGGCGCCCTTCGCCGGACCCATCACCTTCTACATCCAGGCCGCCATCCAGGCTCTGCAGGCCATCGAGAAGCTCGTCAACAACGGAGGCAAGCCGTGATCCATCCATCCGTCGGATACGACTAGTACTGATCACGCTGTTTCATGGGCATATTCATCTCTGAATAATTAGGCCCTTTTGCAGGTGAATGAAATGTGTATTGTGTTTTCATGCGTTAGAACGTTATGCGTTTCTATCTTGTGCAAGCAATCTCGTTTCAACTAGCTTCATTGCAACCGAAGAATAACCAGCACATGCGTGTATATGAAGGTACAATTCCACTATAACAAGACTCATCCACTACACTAAAGATGATATTTAGTGTTAACCACACTAATTTGTTTAAAAGTGCTATAGGTTTTTACTTTTGATGAATATTTTTACCAACTATGTTAACAATGATAACCCTCTTTAAATAGTATTGATAGTTGTACCCTCGGTAAAAAAATTCTTCAAAAGTAAAAAGTTATTGCATTTCCAAAAACATTAGTGTGGTTACACTAAATATCATCTTTAGTGTACTGAACTTCCATGGAACCCAAACATCTGGGCAGCAGTCAGTAGAAATCCTAAAGCACCAATTTCTGGTAGTTTAACAATGATACATTACAATATGTCCATAGCAAACGACGGATCATGCAACTGTTACAGCGGCATCCCGAATAATGGTGCACAATAAGTAAGTTCCCTCAAAGCAAGTGCAAAATGAAAACACTAAAAATCTCATCAACGATAACATGCTAAGACTCCATCGGGTACATTGTATCCACTAAACGAGGTGGTGCCTATTACTTGCCCGTGTTAACAACTAGATCTGATAGTGTTGTTCACGCCAGCCATGAACTCATCTGCGATCGCTCCACACCTCTGCGAGATCAAACTTCCGGCTGCTCAGCGACCTCTGCTTCCCTGGTGGCTGCGGGTCCAGAATCTCCAGCATCCCCTCAAGTTCCTCGAGCATCGATTTCTTTCCTGTCCTCACCATGTAGTCAGTTCCCTGGGTGGAGGCAAGCACCAAATATATCATGAGATCTACAACGGTGTCCGAAAGGATAGGAAGCAACCCAGAAAGGACAATTACGCCAAGCAGCATTTGCTTTTATGGGTTATGTGGAGTTCAGAAAATAGTGAGATAAAGCGAGGAGAGTTATGAAGAAAATAGTTGATCGATTGGCATGTTCATGAGGAAGAAAACACTGGACGGGCGCGGAGAAGGTGCACCTGGGCGAGGAGCTGTCGGACGTGCTGCTGTTCCTGGTGGGGCTGGCGGACGTGTGCAATGTGGACCTGGGCGAGTCGGCGCTGCGCAAGCTGCAGAAGAACGCCCAAAAGTACCCCGTGGAGCTCTGCACGGGCAACAACAAGAAGCACCGCGAGCTCGCCAAGAAGGGCACCCTGCGCCGCAACATGAACAGCACCGAGAATCTCGTCTACCACGAAACCCGCCTCTAGATCCAACTCATCTCCCTCTCTGTACACACCAATGTGGGACTGTCGTTGTTGTCCGATCCTCTGTTTCGGCCCATTTTCTTGGTAGCTAGCTGCACCCAATTCAGTGTTCGAGTTTCTTCTCCCTCTCTTTTTACCTAGTTTGCAGACGTCTTGTTATCGTGACTTTTCAATGTTAAGTCCGCAGAACTCTGAGGTGGAGTTTTTGTTTTAGTGGCTAGGCTAGATGAGACGACTTGTAAGATCTTGGAATTCACATCCATGGTGTTTCCATTTTTTCTTGTTTCCAAGAGTATCATGTCTTTTGTTGTGGGGAAGGTGAAGTCTCTGAGGGAGGTGGGCGCAAAGAAGATTGTACTTCATGGAGTACGATGCTTCTGTTGTTGCTTTTTGGGGGGTCCACTTTCACATGTGTATGTTGTAGTAGACTCTGCACATTAGCCTGAAGACTGGAGGCCTCCCAGCTTTAACTCTAGCTGTGTGTGAGAAGAATCATTCCGGCAATCTATCTTCCCGGGCTTGCGAACAATGTAAAAAACCTGTCCTGCTCCAAATGAAAACAATGTGGTCTTGGTCTGGGCACTGTGTTAGCTGTCACTATGATGTAAGCTGTACCCAATCAAAAACCAGGCCTTTGTGAAAAACTTGCATAAGGAGATGGGGAAACTGTAGACTTTCTTCATGTAAGTCAGGCACTGTGCAAATAGAATAAAAAAGCGGGACTCCCCTGTAGAGTCTTGGGATCTATATGAAAGAAATCAATGATGGATGCTATAATTGATGAAGAGATTATTCCGAGGAATTGAATGGTTAATTGCGGTGAAACTTCCATGTGTATCAGGCCCTTCATTCCAGGCACAGTGTGATAGGGTGATGACGTTTGAGTCATCATGATCTCATCTATTTAGAAAGGAATTACATATCAAGGGATAGAAATGAAGACAAGGGAACCCTGTATATAGACCGTATGAATATTTGCTGATTATGATTCAAAGTCCAAGGAGCCTAACTAAAAGGGCACAGGCAACAGCCATGAGTATGGTTACCATTTGGGTCTTGCTAAACTGTCGTATTAGGTACCCACTGGGACATGACTTCTCACCCAACTCACATTTGCATCAGAGCAGTACAAGTCATATCTTTGCTTTGGGTCAGTTTGTATGAAACATCTCACCTAAGCTCCCTCATTCAAAGGCAGCATGCAAGGACCCCAAATACCTGTCCATTGCCAAACTTCACTTTCAAATCTCAAGGGGACCAACTAGAGCAAGATTGAAATGCAAGTCTCTCACATGGCCTTCCGCAAGCAAACAACACACAGAATCCCCCAACAGCTCTCCAAAACACCACTGATTATCCCTAACACTCCCCAATCCACAAAATCTTAATATGCAAGGTTTGAAATTTGTATTAACCCCTAAATGATTAACGTCCTGAGGTGGGCTTTTGTGAATCTTTGGCACATTCTTATGGTTGCAATTTATATTTACAATTGTTGAGAAATGCAAGTAGATAAAAGGTTCTTGAGGATAAGTTTTTTGATTCTCATTGGACCTCGGGGAAGAAAAATAATGTCATTTTAAAGAAAAAGTGTGGGCACATTGGGCAACTCCAAATTTTTTTGCGAGGACACTTTTTTTTAATGTGAGATCTTCAATATAAGCAAGTACTATCATTTCCCTTTTTATTGTCAAAAAAAATTCTTGTCTTTAGTGAAAAAAAGCATTTTAATCCAAGTCAAAAGTTTCACTTCTTTGTTACACATGGTTGAGCAAGGTACCAAAAAACTTCTTCTTTTCCAAATAAAACTTAGAGATCTTCATATTTTCTACAATAATTTTCCTACAAGATACAGTATAGAATTTCGTAATGAGTCTTTGGATTCTCATTCTAAAAGATATCAACGTGAATTGGCAATGTATGAACCTCCACTCATTGCACAAATGTTCTAGATATGCATGCGCGGTGTCCTTGGTCCACAGCCTTAGGAAAACGTATGCCACACTAAAAGGCACCATGGCCTTGGTGTAGTGGTTTAAGTCATGACACACCAGTGAGGTGGTTGATTCAAATTACCATGCCGACGTGGTGCCCACCACCATAGTCCATCCAAGTATAATAGTAAAGTGGTCACTATGGTGGGGGGTTTTAATGACCTCATTATATGGGTAACCAAAAAGCCCTTGGAGGGATGATATGTTGGTTGTCTTTAAGGCACCTGGTGTAGTAAAGTGTTTATCCTCGAGAGGGAGAAACAACTCAAGATTTACTATCCTTTGATTGGCGGCCATTGGATTAGTGATTAGAATGAACAAACACTATATTCACACCGGCCCCCTACAGAGGCCAAAGTTCTTCTTCTTAGATATGCTACAACTCTTTTCTACCTCTAAAAAATGGTATATCCTACGCATTGGTTGGGTTAGTACACGATTTATTCAAAATGGAGAGTGTCCAAATTCTTTGGAAAATATGAAGTATTTGTCTAAGGTAATATTCATGTAAATCAAGATCATATCCTTGTAATATCTAGGTGATACTCATCCAATACCTATTGTGTCCGAACTATTGTGTTAAATAAAGTGGTCCATACAAGGTGTCCAAACCTGGCCGATTTGTACGGTACAAGGTACTGATACCTTCCTTAGCGTGTTGGTAATGATTTTAGACCTTCCGTAGTACAAAAATTTGACACCAAGTGCGGTCAAAGTGCTGATCCACTCAACGCAAGAAAAAATATGAACCCTTTTTACCTCAAACCATATAATTTTTCAATCCATGCGGTCAAAATTTGTGAAATTTTGTGAGTGGGATACTAGTGAGTCTTAAATGAGATCTTTTGGTTAGAACTAGAAAATTTGAAGGTTTTGGTTTCCTTCTTTACTCATTGGCTAGAATGAGCACTTCTTATGTGTTTTAGATGTGAAATTGATAAAAAAATTTAGGGGTTACATGGTACTAATTTCTGGTGGATTGTGTCTTTTTTGAGCACCTTGCATGAGAAGACACATGTTGATTAGAAGCCTTTGGCATTTAAACCTTGTGCCTTACATGACATTAATTTTATGCTAAAAAGAAACTTAGTAACACCTTCACTAAATTCCCTACCTCACTATATCTTCTCTATTAGAGATATTTTCTAAAGAATTATGTGGTAGCACATCTACTCACCTCTTTCATTGATCTAAAAATACTAACGTTTTATTAGTGAGAGTAGATTGTTTGTTCATCTTTCATATAAATCCTTAGGGGCGATTTACACTATGGACCAAGAACTCGTCCCATGCACCTCTAAAATCTGTGATTGGCTCCATCAACTCGTCCCGGGATGACTTGGGTTTACACTATGAGGAAAAAAGAAAAGTGATCAAAGGATTTGAGGTCCTAAAAAGGCCTGTAAAAAGGCCTAGTGGATAATGCTGAAGGATCCCCTGGATTTTGCGGCAATAGAGGCAAAAAGGGTTCTCTCATTGCTGAATGAGGAGACCATGGGCCTGAAATGCCATTTTATTATTTTTAAACTGATTTTTAAAAAATATTTTTTTTAACTTTAATTTTTGTTTTTGTTTTTTTTGTTGAGGGGGCCAGCGTTACTGTAGATACAATGGCGGCCACCCTTTTGTCTTCTTGGCTTGTTTATTTTTCCTTCGTTTTATTAGGTAAAACTGCCTTTTCTAGGCATTCATTATAAAAATCTGCTCACCCACTTTTTAGTACATGGTCATTCCTCCCGGCCCAAGTTTGATTTACACTTAGAGAGAGGGCTTTAAAAATTACATTTTTGTGAAGTGTGACCATGAAGTGTGACCATGGAATTAATCCATTTTCCTTGGTCACGGCTCTAGGTCTATAGTGTAAACCGCCCCTAAATTGAACATTGTATGTTTCAGCACAATTGTTTTGGACCCTTGTCTCTTTAATGTTACACTACACCAAACTCTAAACATTGAGATATTATAGGACCAACATAATAAAGGTTTCATACATAAACCTTCAACTTGTATTGACTCAATGTTTATAGTAACTTATCTTAACGATGATTTGATTTTCAATATATTTTAAAAATTTGAGCATTATTTAGATATAACATATTATACATTACAGAATATAACATAAAATTCTTTAAAGCTTTTTTATACTTTTGATATCAATTTTATTTATATAATATCAAATATACTTTTGTTATCATCTATTGACTATACAAATGATAGAATAAAACTATTAAAAAAATACGTTAATATTAGCATTGGTATAATTAGAACTGTAATTCCTAACTTTTTAAACTCTAAAGTTCGTCTCTAATGTGTACTTCATGAATTAGTAGCTTGATTTTAATTTTTGAAATATTCATAATTTTTTTGCACAATTATGTTTGAAAATTAACTTTTGATAATATATTATTCATTTAAGCATTATTCAAATAATAAGGATACTACTAATTTACAATATTAAACTCAATAAACCCGATTTTCATTATATTTTAGAAACTCATTTTAATAATCTACATAGAATTCATATTAGATATAATCACTAGAAGTTTTCATTCAATAGATATAAATTTTGAAATATTTTCTTTTAATAAGTTGTTTAATTCTATGAGAAAATTAACTTAAATATATTATTAAAAATTGAGTCCATTTGAGTTTGATATTAATATATTCTATTTTATGAAATATGTCAAAATTTGAGTAGTATAAAAAATATATTATGTATTCTAATTCAAAATTTTATGAAGTACTATAGTAGATGTTTGAAAGCAGGTCTCATTAAAACTTTAAAAGAAACAATAATTTTTTTTATTCATTTGTAGCACACTTTTTGTCAAAACATATAAATATTTTCAAGTGTAATTTGGATATTGAGTTTTTTTCATGTATAGTATCCTTTGTCAATAGTCTTAATTTAGGCCATGGAACAATTGAATTAGGTTTTTATAGATTAAACTTTTGTAAGGGGTATTCAATCTGAACTGAGTACAAGCAATGATTCAATACGTTAAGAGGGATAATGCATAATAATATCCCTCGCCAATGGTCTTTATATGGACCAAAAAGCAATTTGAATTTTGTTGGTTGTTTGTGAGGGATAATTGACAACAATATTCCTTGTGATAGTATTACATGAAATGATATTTTTCCTCCATTTTAGAAAGGTCTTGAATAAAGTTTTCACTACTGATACTGGTGGACTTGCTTAAGTAATTTTCAAGTAGTCTTTGCAAAGATTTTTTAATACGTAAGTGATAAAGATTAATATGCACTGAGTAAACTTTCATCTAAAGTGCTTTCTATGAATTGCCAATAAAATTTTATGCATTGTATTTGTGTTGTCTATCATTTAATGAGACAATATTTGTAAATCTTATCAATTACACGATAGCTTCAGTGAGTTTAGGGATTCACTGGCTAACCTCGTTTAGTTTAGTGCCTATGATGCTTCCAAATATTTCATGAAAATTTCTTAACTCCTTTTTGTTGCAACTCCTAAGTATAGACTATATTGATGATATCTATCAGAAAGACTTTGGATTTTTAATGAAAAAGGTTGATACAAGTATAATTGCAGAAATGAATGTAAATATTAAAATCCATAAGAAATATATATATAAACAGATCTCTATATATATATAACATTAATGTAGGTGATTTTTACAATATTATTGTAATAATGCATAGTAGATTTTTGAATTTAAGATGTTTTTCATACATATCTTGCAAATACATGATAACTATTTTATGATTCTCATTACATACCATTTTTCTCAAATTTTGAAATGTATATTATGATGAATAAATAAAGCATTCATGATAAATATATTTTTGTAAGATACATGCATTTGATGAGTGCAATATGATTTTTTTGTTCCCTAGGCAGATAGGGCCATTGTACTTTGACTCAAGATAATGGCATATTTTCTACCTACACATTGTATTACTTTTATGGATCTATGTTCTACCTTGTGTTGGGTCATTACACTCCCAATATCAAAGGTAATTGGAGATGTTTAGGATAAGAAAAATGGACTTGCAATTGATAGGGAAGCAATTTTATGTACTATGAAAAGAAATAGTTGTTGGATTTTAATTTTGAAAGGTAGATATAATTATCACACCTTATTCTAATAATCAAAAGGTTTATTAATAAAACAATGTAAAGTTCTTAATATCTATGAATTCATAAGTAAAACCAATGATTGTTGCCAAAAATTTCCTTCACTGCTACTCACATAAATAAGGTTCAATAGTGAACTATTCAGTACCACTATTCATCACTATAGTGCTCTACCTAGCTGCCCAAATTTGAGCTTTTGATGATAGAAGCACCAAAAATGACAAAATTTGACAAAAATTATAGTGAAAAATTGACAAGAATAACTCTTTGAGAATGTAACCGTAGGATCTTCTAAACTTATATGACAAGGCGTCTTGGGGCGTTCCCTTTCCTCTGCAATCAAGTTTTTTTCCAACTAGTGCCAAATCAAAAGGGAAAAAAACTTATATGAGATGATGAAATTATAATTTGAAAATTTAGATTGTACGGACTAAGAGCTGATTGCAGTCAAAGTGAAAAGATGTGTACCCCTTAGGTACATTTGGTTCTTTAGGGGTTAATTGTTAGCAGCACTCTAGGGGGCACAACTTTGAGGTTGTGCGTGGACAGTCTGGCAACCCATATGATGTTCTCGGAGTTGTGCTGTAGGGGCGTTGACTATGAAGACATCCTTATGTAACACTCCAACTGCTCTTTAGCCCGTACTATATCCTAAACACGGAGGGAAACAAACAACGTCGCAGGCACACCAAACATTGCATGTAGTGTGGACCGGATCTGGCTAATTCACCCCGACGAGGGTTGGCCCATGGCGCAGCCTCGTCAGGGTGGTTGCCTTTGGCCCCGACCCTCCTTCTCGGTCCCGGCCAGCCCAGCCCGGTTTCCCCCCGCCCGCCCAGCCCAGCCCAGTCTTCCTCCCGCCCGCGCATCAGCCCGGCCGTCCCTACCCAAACCCATTATTTTTTCCCCCAGCCCGTCCTTCCCTTCACCGGGCAGCCCATGCGTCGTCAACCCTGACCGGCAGTAATGTACCAGCCGAAAAATGGATCTTGACACCTTGCCACTTCTGCCATAGCCGCCCTCCACATTGATGACAGTTTGGGGTTTGCACCATGCTCCTGCAGGCCAAGGAGAATGTTTGTGTACAGGATTGTCCTTGGGGTGCAACAGGGATATTGAACTTGCCATCGGCATTCTTGATTGGAGGTTTTTGTGTTGCTTTGTTTTCTACACATCTGTGAAGAGTTGCGTGAGAGCATGGTGCTAGAGCGTGGTTTAGGGTATGTCAATCATGCTGGAATGGAGTGCGGTTTCTTGCATGCCTCCAAGTTGTTTTTTTGAAAGGCAAGAAGTTGATGCTGAATCTAGACCATATCTTAGTGTGCATTGAGTTCCATGGCTGTTTTGGCGAAGTTGCTTACAATGAAGAGCTTCCGTGCAGATTTTTGTGTTTGAATCTTGGATTTCGTTTTGTTCGGATCTTGATTTCCGTTTCGTTTGATTAAGATCTATATAGTGTGCGGTTTAGTGTTTCAATGGAACCAAGTGTAGATCTAGAACTTGAACCCGACCTTGCAAGACAGGACTACATAGATATCACTTCCTCAGAGAATCATTTGTGGCCCGCTGGAACTGCCTTCGACGACTTAGGCCGCCACCCCTGTTGTGAGCACGACTGCTGCTGTGCAGATGACCCGTGTCAATTCCCCTCCGCCCCTGTAGGACCTGGCCTGCACGGCCGTGAACGTCATCACTGCCTGTCGAATGTTCCCCACCTTGGCTTGGGCAGTCAGCCTGTACCAGAACACGTGCCTGATTTTGTGGCCTGCCCACCTGACTTCAAATGCCCTAGTCTGGCTGCCACTGACATACCCCCACAATCTTTCAAGAAGCCCTGGTCAAGGAATATTTTGGAGAAAGTTCGCGATAGTGTACAGAGGCCACCACCCGGACCCTTCGATCGTGTAGATCTTCAATGGAGCGATAAAGTGAACCAAGGGGGAGGAAAAAAAAACCATTAAGATGGCCACAATATTATGGGACAGATTGGAGGATTTCCTTGAGGGTGAGATGAGTACTCGACAATACCCTTGTACCTTTCTTGAGGACAGCAATCACAACTTCAAGAGCAACAGAAAGGACATTGAGAGAACACAAACCCGGTCTGAATCTGCCATACAAGAAATCAAGTAAGTATTCCTTGCCAACAATTACTGATTTACATTACATGCCCCCTTAATAGGGATCAATCCTCACATTCCCGGCTTTCCTTTCTTCAGGTTTACTTGCCAATTTGGCCCGGAGGACCGCTCAAGCCAGTATAAAGCTGAAGTTCAAAGAGTGTTTGCCCACATTTTGACGGACCGGCGGAAGTCCACCAATCGAAACAAAACTATCCAGAGGGCGAAGAAGATCATTCAACAGTTTGTGATGGCTGCGACAGGGAAAGGCAAGGGTACAAAACGCAGTCGGTCACAACTAGAGAGCACAACCGAGAAGGAAATTGATTTGAACGTTGAGGCCATCGAAGAGGACGATGAAGTGCAGGCCACGATCCAGGAGGCCCACGCCAAGCTTCTGGCCGCACAGAAAACTATTGACGAAGCCGCTACATGTAGGCGCAAGACCCGAGTTGGCATAATACAGGCAGGTATGTCAATCAAACGAGGTTGTCAATGTTGCTTTGTTGCAAAACAACTTTTGCTCGATCCAACCTTGTGCACGATACACTTCCATTGTATGGACCACATCAACAAGGCGGGGAACCCCTGCCATGGTCTAGATTTTGGTGGCCAGAGGGCAGGGTTATCCGGTCGACTTTCACAGGCCACGAAGGACTGGATTCAAAGCTCCCTGCGAAGTGGAAAGTCTCCAGCTCAAGTGATGGCTGACCACAAAACGGATATTCTTCGTTGTGCTATATTAAACTTACCAGCGACTAGGGATACGTTTGTCATGCCTAGGGATGTCTACAACATTGCTTAAACCCTTGCTAAGGAACTTTGGGAGAAGCACCCCGAAGATGCCTTTAGTGTTCGAATGTGGAAAGAGGAGAACCTTGAGTCATTCTACAATTATAACAAATATGGGAACATAGATTTGAATGAGCCTCCAGCAAATGACAACCCTGTGAGCCAAATAAACCGCCCCCTAATGGAGTGGCCTATCTTGAACACGAGACCCTAAATGTGGGGTACAGCCCCTTGTGCAACATCCTTCAACCATTCATACAAACATGGTGATCCCCAAGTGTGTGCCAAATAAACCGCCCCTAAAAGGTGGCTTATCTTGAACACAAGATCCTAATGCGGGGTCTAGTCCCTCATGCAACCAATCTTCAACCCCTTCACATACACCTTATACAAGCATGGTAATACGTCTCACGCTTACTTAGGTTCTTTGTGGTTGATTAGTAAAGTGGTGACTTAATCCCGCCTTTAATCGGACCCACCTTTGAACGAGTGTAACTTTTGCTCTAGGGCTCCGAATCCAACGTTTTAAACTCCTGGGAGTTCAATTCAGCATCACAAACTTGTTTAGACCCTTCATGATCAGTTCCAGGCTTAGGTGTGATCCTGTAAACAGTCGGCAGCAGACAGGCTTCCCTAGTTTCTGCAGAATTTCTAATCACAATTGCTCATTGATTACAACTCCGTTTTTTATGGTTGTTTTTTGTATCCTTATTAGTTTTTTGTGCTTAACGTGATGGCAGCCTCCGATTAATCAATTGACTCAACCCTGGACCTCACAGCCGCCGACCAGCAGTGCACACTTAACGTATATGTTTTACTCAAAATTGAGACCACATATTCACGTGCACTCACACGATTAAGCCATCCTTAACACTAAGCTACGCATGGGCATCCAGCTACGTCCACTTGTTATTATAGATTGACCAATTGGTTGGGTTTGAGTTGATAGCAACCCTAATCCTAGTAAAATTTTGACAGCGCTTCCGCGTGATGTGTTATAACTAGAAAGTTAGGGTTTCCCTTATGCACAACGAATTGACTACTAGCCGGGAAAGAGAAGAGGCTCCCTGATTTAATTCGATTCACCCTCCTTCCTTCAGTGTCGTGCTCCAGCTCCTTCGTGATCCTCACCCTCTTGCTCTTCGTGTACTGGTGATCTTCTCTTCGTGCTCAGCTCGTTCGTGATCCTCGCCTCTTGCTCTTCGTGTTCTGGTGATCTTCTCTTCGTACTCAGCTCGTTCGTGATCCTCGCCCTCTTGCTCTTTGTGTTCTAGTGATCTTCTCTTCGTGCTCAGCTCGTTCGTGATCCTCGCTCTCTTGTTCTTCGTGTTCTGGTGATCTTCTCTTCGTGTTCTGGTGATCTTCTCTTCGTGCTCAGCTCGTTCGTGATCCTCGCCCTCTTGCTCTTCGTGTACTGGTGATCTTCTCTTCGTGCTCTAGCTCGTTCGTGATCCTCGCCCTCTTGCTCCTCGTGTTCTGGTAATCTTCTCTTGGTGCTCCAGCTCGTTCGTGATCCTCGCCCTCTTGCTCTTCGTGTTCTGGTGATCTCCTCTTCGTGCTCCAGCTCGTTCGTGATCCTCGCCCTCTTGCTCTTCGTGTTCTGGTAATCTTCTCTTCGTGCTCCAGCTCGTTCGTGATCCTCGCCCTCTTGCTCTTCGTGTTCTGGTGATCTTCTCTTCGTGCTCAGCTCGTTCGTGATCCTCGCCTCTTGCTCTTCGTGTTCTGGTGATCTTCTCTTCCTGCTCAGCTCGTTTGTGATCCCCGCCCTCTTGCTCTTCGTGTTCTGGTGATCTTCTCTTCGTGCTCAGCTCGTTCGTGATCCTCGCCCTCTTGCTCTTCGTGTACTGGTGATCTTCTCTTCGTGCTCTAGCTCGTTCGTGATCCTCGCCCTCTTGCTCCTCGTGTTCTGGTGATCTTCTCTTCGTGCTCCAGCTCGTTCGTGATCCTCGCCCTCTTGCTCTTCGTGTTCTGGTGATCTCCTCTTCGTGCTCAGCTCGTTCGTGATCCTCGCCCTCTTGCTCTTCGTGTTCTGGTGATCTCCTCTTCGTGCTCCAGCTCGTTCGTGATCCTCGCCCTCTTGCTCTTCGTGTTCTGGTAATCTTCTCTTCGTGCTCCAGCTCGTTCGTGATCCTCGCCCTCTTGCTCTTCGTGTTCTGGTGATCTTCTCTTCGTGCTCAGCTCGTTCGTGATCCTCGCCTCTTGCTCTTCGTGTTCTGGTGATCTTCTCTTCGTGCTCCAGCTCGTTCGTGATCCTCGCTCTCTTGCTCTTCGTGTTCTGGTGATCTTCTCTTCGTGCTCAGCTCATTCGTGATCCTCGCCCTCTTGCTCTTCGTGTTCTGGTGATCTCCTCTTCGTGCTCAGCTCGTTCGTGATCCTCGCCCTCTTGCTCTTCGTGTTCTGGTGATCTTCTCTTCGTACTCAGCTCCTTCGTGATCCTCGCTCTCTTGCTCTTCGTGTTCTGGTGATCTTCTCTTCGTGCTCCAGATCGTTCGTGATCCTCGCCCTCTTGCTCTTCGTGTTCTAGTGATCTCCTCTTCGTGCTCGAGCTCGTTCGTGATCCTCGCCCTCTTGCTCCTCGTGTTCTGGTGATCTTCTCTTCGTGCTCCAGCTCGTTCGTGATCCTCGCCCTCTTGCTCTTCGTGTTCTGGTGATCTTCTCTTCGTACCTAATTCACACCTTTCAGTGGCCGGGGCGTCCGGTTCTCCTTCTCTTTGTTCTCCCTCTCCCACATTCTTTCTCTCGTGAATAATGAGAGTCTCCCAGGGTAACCCCCCAGCCTTGCTCTCCTTCGTTCCCAAGGGTGTTCCCCGCCGCCTTTGGCCCTTCCATTAATGACTCTTCTCAATAAAAAACTATTCACCTATCACACTAACTCTGTGCCACCCTTGCTTTTAACACAAATGGTTGTCCCACTAACCAAGGAAGTCTAAATTCCCTACTTTAATCCCATGCCACATGTGTGTGCATGACCACCAATATGTGAGCTTTTAATCTAATTTCGAAGATGCGATAACTAATTAATTGACCAAGACTGAATTCCCTTTGCCTTGGGTTATGGCTAATTTGCCAAGTGATGGTGAGGGTTTTGCCCAAGCCTTTTGGCTTCTTTAACTATTTTTTATTTCTCTTTTCTTTCAGGGCTCTTTAAATCTCCTTCTTTTTCCCTTCTTCTCACCATCCTTCTTGTTCCTCATTTTTTCCCTAGATTCCTCGCCGAGGCCTATGATGGTCCCGACGCGGTAGGAAGTAGTTTTTTTCCTCCAACGATCTAATTCTTCTTCTTTTCTATTGTTTTTGGTTTTCCCAATCTTTTCTTTATTTTCTCTTTCCATTTATTATTATTTTTTTGGTTAACCTCATAAAATTCTTGGTTACCACAATGTGGCTCCCAATAAAAGATTTAGTGCTTGGAAAGGCTATTTGGCCAATTTAATCGAAAACCATGAACTAGCCAATGGGATAACCCATTTTCACTACTCATTAACCTTAATGGACTCAATGTGAGGTCCATTCATCACCGTGAGCCGTTTTTGCGGCTCACACATGGCGGCCATCTTGGACAACTCGAAGAGGCAGAGAACCCACTCTTGTTCACAGGCACACGGTCAAGTTCTACCTTCTTGTGTTCGAATGACCTATGGTTGTACCCAAAATGGGGAGGTCCAATTGTGAAGGTTGTGAGCAATTCACACCTTGTACTCTTTGCACCGGTTGCCTGATGTTCACGTGGGGATATCTTCGCCGTGAAGGGTTTGGAGTTGAATGGAGTTGTTGGGAAAGACCTCCTTCACGAGATATGGTCCCAACCACAAGGCATCAAACTTGCCGACGAAATCCAATCTCCTTGCATCTTGGAGGAGGACTAGCATGCCCGGTTGTAGTGACCGGACTTTGTTTCGGTTGTCGAAGGCAATCTTCCTTCGACGTTGGATGGCTTCTATGTGTTGGGCGCTCCATTGGCGCATCTCATTGAGCTCCTCCAATCGTTCTAACCGGTCGGCTAAGGACGTGGCCATGGACCATCGTTCGGTCACGGCCACTCGCAAGGAGGGGATCTCGAATTCAATTGGCAAAATGGCTTCAATGCCATACACCAACGAGAAAGGGGTAGCATGGGTGGTTATTTTGAAGGTGGTTCGGTAGGCCCTTAATGCGGCGGGGAGTTTTGTGTCCCAATCCCTCTTGGAATCAGTGACCGTCTTCCTCAAGATATTCACAAGGGTTTGGTTAACTCGCTCGGTGTGCCCATTGGGTTGAGGGTGATAAGGGGTGGTCTTACGATGATTGATCTTGAACTGGGTGGTCATGGCTTCAATCATCTCATTCAAAAAATGTTTCCCGCTATCACTAATGAGGATTTTGGGGCAACCAAACCGTGTGATGATTTGTTCGAACAAGAACTTGGCCGCATGATTTGCGTCATTGGTTTTCACGGCTCGAGCCTCGGCCCATTTGGTGAGATATTTGGTTGCTACCACAATGTGCTTCATTCCACTAGAAGAGCTAGGGTGCACCTCTCCCACGTAGTCAATACCCCACTTCTTGAATGGGACCAAGGGCAAGGATACGCGTAGTGGCATGCTCATTCGAAGGTCATTTCGGGCATATCGTTGACAAGCGTCGCATCGCTTGGTGTACTCATGGGCGTCTTGGAATAATGTGGGCCAATAGTAACCCACACGAAGGACTTTTTGGGCCGTCAAGGTCCCAGAGAAGTGCCCTCCACACGCGCTGTCGTGGCAGGCTGAGAGGATCGTGGGGATTTCCACAAATGTCACACATCGACGTAGCAAGCCGTCAACCCCACGACGGTACAATTTGCCCCCCACTATGGTAAAGTGGCGGCTATGGAGGCGAACCTTCCTACGCTCGTTTTTGGACAATGAATCCGGTAGAAGGTGGGTGGTAAGGAACTTGGCCACCAAATGGTACCATGAGGGAATAGAGGATACTTTGAACAAGTCTTCGTCTATCAAGGCTTCATCAATGGGGACTACAGTCTACACCGGTTTCCTCTGAGAGGCGTGAGAGGTGATTCGCTTGAAGGTGCATCCACCCCGGGCGGTACTCCACCGTGTAGTCAAACTCCTCTAAAAGTAAGACCCACCTCGCTAAACGACCACTCAAGTCCGCCTTGTTTACAAGTTACTTCATGGCCATGTGATCCACGTAGAACACTACGGGGTTGAGTAACAAGTAGTGGCGGAATTTCTTGACCGAAAAGACCATCGCCAAACACTCACGTTCGGTGGTGGTATAGTTCTTTTCGGCGGGGTTTAATTGCCTACTTGCAAAGGCAATGGGGTGGTCCTTGCCATTAAGGCCCACCGGTTGGCACAAGGTGCTCCCTACAGCCATCGCCGAGGCATCACAAAAGATGTGGAAAGGCAATTCCCAATTCGGGGGCCTCAAAACCAGGTAGGTGGTTAATTCCCCTTTCAAGACCTCGAAGGCCTCTTGGCAATGGGGAGTCCACTCAAACCTTACGTTCTTTTGGATAAGTCAAGTAATGGGCATGGACTTCGTGGCATAGTCATGGATAACCTCCCGATACCACCCTATGTGCCCTAGGGTTTTCTGTATCTCTTTGACGGTTGTGGGAGGGCTTAACTCCACAATGACCTTCACCTTGTCGGGGTCTGGCTCTCTACCCTCCTTGGAAACCACAAATCCTAGCAAGACTCCCTTCTCTATGGCGAGGAAAATCTTTTCGGGATTGAGAGCGATACCGGTGCGCCTACACCGTTCGAAACCTTGCCTCACACGCGTGAGGTAGTTGTCCTTCGTGGACTGGGTGCTAAAATCATCAATGAATACCGTCATTGATTTATGCAAGAGTTCTGAGAAGGCATAGGTCATGGCCCTCTGAAATGCGGAAGGGGCATTACAAAGCCTAAAAGGCATGACCAAATAGATGAAAATGCCCCACGGGGTAGTGAAGGCGGTCTTGTGATAGTCCTCGGGGGCAATGGAAATTTGGTTGTAGCCCGAGTAGCCATCCATAAACGTTTAAAGCTCATGACCACCTACCTCCTCTAAGATGGTGTTGATAAAGGGCAAGGGAAAGTGGTCTTTTTGGGTGTGGTGGTTGAGTTTCCTATAGTCAATGCACACCCGTAGCTTCCCATTCTTCTTCTTAACCAACACCATAGGGGAGACCCAATCGGATATTTCCACGGGTTTGATGAACCCCGCTTGGAGTAGCTTTTCCAATTCTGCCTTGACAATGAGCTATAGGTTAGGGTTCATGCGCCGCTCCTTCTGTCTGATGGGAGTAGTGCCCGGGAGAAGGGGGATGTGATGTTGTGTTACCGCCGGGGAAATGCCCTTGAGGTCTTTGTACGACCACGCAAAAATGTCCCCAAACTCGACCATTAGTGATTTGTATTTCACCATCTCTTCCTCGATCAATCCAACGCCCACCTTTATACTACGGGCTTCATCCTCCTCATAAGAGACCACCATCAATTTCCAATCATCATGATGTACGTGTGGTTGTTGAGTAGGTCCCTTGTACCAATCATTTGGAACTTGGGGGTACGTTGCCCCCGAACCACTAGCTAGTATACCGGTGGATGTCCTACGGAAGTGGAGGGATGGGTTGGGAGGGCCTTCGTCCCCCAAAACCTCCAATTCGTCCCCTTGTGTGCCATTAACATCCAGTCCAAATACCGCCGCGGGTTCTAGGTCATCGAGGAGGGGAACTAGGCTAAGTCCCAACCCGGGTTCCTCCTCAATAAGCTCACTCTCGATGAAGTGCACGGACATGGCTTCATCCGCGCTCGAGGTGGGGTGCTCCCTCAACCACTCTACAAATTCCCCGGTGGGATCCGATTCATAAAGGCCCGGTCCCATGCTCTTGAATGGCATCACGTTGGCCCTCGAGGGTTGGGCTCTATCCACCGCCTTGTGTGGTGCGAACCTCACTCTCTTGGGGGGTTCTTTTGTCAACACCTCTTGCGACTCATTCTCCAAAGAGCCCATACAACCATGGCATAGTCCTAGCCTACTCGGTTGGATATGGACCGTAGTAGGATTCTCAGGGGGCCCGTAGGTGATGTGGTCCTCCCCATTCTACCGTGGCATTGGCAATTCGCAACCAAAGTCTTCCTAGTAGCAAGGGGTATGCATCCTTGTTGGAGTGCATTCGGATGACTTGGAAGGTGAGGGAATACTCTACACCCCCCGTGGTAACTTTACAACCACTAATTTGGCCAAACGGGGCCTCCGAGCTTTGATTAGCCATGTTGATGATGTATGGTGATGGTTCCGTGATGTCTAAATCCAATTTTTCCATAGTTGAGAGGGGCATGATGTTCAAACTACTACCACCGTCGACTAGTACGTTGGGTACCACCTTATCCACGATTGAAACCTCAATTTGAACCGCCTTGACTTCGATATTGGGGTGTGCGGATTTTACACGAGCCGCCAACCTAACCCTTGCCTTAGGCCTCCGCTTCACCGGGGTGCCCGACCTAAGGACCTTCTTCATGGATGGGGATACCTCGAGTAGTTGGGCTATGGTAATGTCTGCCTTGAGACGACTCAAATCCGCCCATAAATTGTAAGGTCCTTCTCCCACGTGTTTCTCGACCCGTGGGAATGTGTTCACTTCGGGACTAGGGGCTGGGGGACCTTCCTATGATTCTTGGGAAGTGGACAATGGCGTTCGGGATCTAGGTGTCCCATGGGAAGACTTTAGATTGGCCCGTTTAGTGCCTTCTACCGCCTCCTTGGTGGTATCGTTTAGGTCAGAGAAGTGAGGTGAATCTTCCTCCGAGGTCTCACCCTGTTCTAGTATGGGTGGAGAGGGGCTCGAGTACCTAGGCTCCCGTCGGTTAGACCAAGTCTGGACTGCCAATGCGGGTAATTCACAAGTTTTTGCTTCCTTGGTTGTGCTAACCTCGTGGAAAACTACATTGAGCTCAGTGAGGGAAGGGCCGTGTGTGGACACGATTTCACTTGACATGGTGGCATAGCGAACATCCTGTGGACCTTGGTTTTGTTGGCCCCCGTGGTTTTGTTGCCCCCCATGGTTTTGTTGGCCCCCATGGTTTGGTCCTTGGTTTATAGGGATGTAACCGTCCTTGGTATTAAACCCCATTGGGGGAGTTTGACTTTGGCGGTTGTTGTTGTAGTCATACTAGAGGCTAAGTGGCCTAAGAGTATTATCGGTGGTAGGGTTACGTGCACCTCTCAAATGGTCTTGAGCTTGCTGAGGGTAGTTCCCTGGTGGGGAAGGCATGGAAATTACCTTATCCGGCCTTCAACACACTTGGGTAGGGTGATTACCCCCACAGTTACCGCATACTATGCCACTTTCGACCCAACACTGCCCATGTGCGTGTCTCTTGCCACAAATGTGGTGGATTTCATACCGGGGTCGTGGAGGTCCCCCATAACCTTGGTTTGGTGGGGTATAGCCTTGTGGGCCATAGTTAGTTGCGACCGGTGGTTGATTCCTATGGGGAGGTACATACGGGGATTGAGCGGCCTGGTACTGCGGTGTTGCTGCTGGGGTGGTGCAGAAGGGACTAGTGTGCCCCGGTTGGCCACATTGAATGCACCATAGGCCTGAAGCATGTCTACCAGACTCTATGGGTGGAGGTGTGGGGTTAGGGACTTGCTTTTAATCAACAAGGCCATTTGGTTTTGCATGGCCTTGATTTGTTGAGCTAATTGGTCCTGGAAGCCCTGTTGGCCTTGGAGGATTTCGTTCTTCATTTCCTCTTTCCATGTGCCCCGCTCTTCGTGATAGGTGAGCTCGGGGAGAGCTACTATTGGCCTTACGTTCAAGGGTGGAGCGTAGTAGTTCCACATGGGAACTTGTGTACCCGGGGCTCATGGGTTAGGTTCCAGGGCTGGTTCCTTGCATTTGGCATGGATGGATATGAAACTAGGGATGTGGTGCTCTTCCTTCCTCCACATACGCTCTTGGTCTCGATCGACTTGCTCTATTAGCCTAGCTTGTGCCTTGGCAGTGTCTTACGATGTGTGGTGGACCTTCAAAATTTCCCTAATGGTTCCCTCACTGTTGAACCCTTGGATAAAGAATTGGGTTAAGGTGTCATTGGTGAGGAGATTACCGACAAATCTTGTAACCACTAACTCGAATCTCTTTATGTAGGTTGTGATCTCCTCCCCTGGACCTTGGCGTAGCGCGGCTAGGACTGTGAGGGCATTACTTTGACCTACTTTGGGTCTAAAGTGCTCCAAGAAGGCCCTCATGAGGCTATTCCAATCCTCAAAGGTACCGGGGGGGGTGATTCCTAAACCACTCGTAAGCGGCATCCTTCAAGGTACACGAGAACCACACTAGGAAATAACCGGTGTTGGTGATGAGGCACGTCGTGAGGAGCTCTAGAAAACGTTCCACATGTGCGGAAGGGTCTTCATACTTGGTTCCTCTAAAAGTGGGCAAGTTGGGTGGCATGGGCGCCGCTTGCAATCCCTCGGGTACTAAGATTGGTAAACCCCTTGGCTGAACCAAGGGATTAATGGGAGGCCGGACCGGGGGTGGTCCTCCAGAGGCCATGGTAGGGGCTGAGGTGGTGCCTCGTGGACTAGTGATGTTGGTGGTGTTCGCCGGATCAAATGAAGTGGAGAGAAAAAATGGGGGATAAGGAAGGAAATGAGCTGGGAGAGCCTCTAGCTGTACCTCTAAAAATCCTTCCGCCGTGTCCTCGGTGAGTTCCCTAGACCTACTCCTTCGTTCACTCGCCGGTTCCCACGGTGGTGTGAGGGAAGGTCTTTGGGACCTTGTGGTACGGGACATCTACTCTAGGGTCCAAGGGTAGGGTCCAATGTGTTGGTGATGGTAGTCATGTCCTCCAAAAGGCTTCCCGTCCAAGTTTTCGAGGCCGTGGGTGGATCTACACGAAGCACGGCCTAATTCGATCGGTGAGTGGGTGTTTCCAACACTCCTACTCCCGATTCTATCACGAGGATGGACTGACTCAAGACCAAGACCCAATTTTTAGTGGTGGAGTTTTAGCTCGATGAAGTGGCCGAAGAATCCTATTAAGGACTACCCTTCAAGGGCAAACGACAAAAAGCTAACCAAATTGAGGGATGTCTCCACGAGCATCACCCCGTTGGAAAGCTGTCCCCCAACTGGCGCCACACGGTACAAATCCTTACTGTGGGGCTGACCTAGGCTTCAACTTGATAAAAGGTGGGGTTCCTTGGTATCCTTGGTATCCCCGTTCCACCTTTTACCACTTTAAGCTAGGCATCACCCACTAGGAGGAAAACGACACAATCACGGAACGGCATGCAACAATGTGTGTTGAACAATGTTACCACCGTGAAGAAGACATACCTTGATGCATCTCCAGCCACCCTGTCACCATTAGTTGAAGTCGACCGTGGACCTAATGGCACTCTAACGATTCTAAGGCCAATCCATGGGTCGCATACAATGTTTTAGAGGGGGATGACTTACCTTTAAGCAACTCCAGCCAACCCACTTGTTAGCACAAGATTCGTTGCATGTAATTTCGTGGTTGGCCCACCCTAGCGGTTCTAAGGCAAGTGTTCCACACGGCTCAAGTGGGAAATCAAGGTTTCCGAGCCCTAGTACGGTCACCACATCCAAGTTGGTCCTATTTACTACTCGCGGTCCTAAAAGAGGGTGTAGTGCACATACCGTACGCAGCGCTCCTTCCAATCAGCGCCCCTACGTCTTGGATGCGTCCACGACTCCAACTCCCCTCCAAGGTGGCTCAATTGGTTACTCACACCATTACTTGCAACACATGATCCAGACACCTCATTCCCTTCCAAGTTGTACTCACCTTGGTGGTTAGTCAAGCGCAGGGGGAAGGAAGGGACGCCCTTGTCCCATACCCGGGCTCATGCACCCTTCCCCTTTGTCCTAGGGGCTCACTGGAAATCCTTGTGGATTTCCGTGGGAGGGCCTCAACCTTTCACCCCTAGGCCCTTTGCTCAACTCAAGCCACAAGCCTAGAAGGGGATCCCTCCAGCACAATATGTTTTGTGGTTTGGAGGGTCGGGAAATCCACACTCCCTTCTAGACGCCCACCTTTAAACACAACTTGGCATTCATGCATTCACAATATTTCAAGACGTTCACAAAACATTCATTCTTAACAATTACTTACCCAATCATGAGCAAGTTGGGCACTTACCTGGAGCTACCCAATGCTACTCCATACTCCATAAAGGTATTAGCGTTTGTACCTACATCAAGCGGTGAAGTATTTAACACAATCAAGCCATGAACACGCCTCCTCCCGGCGGACGCACCAAAATGTGAGCCAAAAAAACCGCCCCTAAAGGGTGGCTTATCTTGAACACTAGATCCTAATGCGGGGTCTAGTCCCTCATGCAACCAATCTTCAACCCCTTCACATACACCTTATACAAGCATGGTAATATGTCTCACGCTTACTTAGGTTCCTTGTGGTTGATTAGTAAAGTGGTGACTTAATCCCGCCTTTAATCGGACCCACCTTTGAACGAGTGTAACTTTTGCTCTAGGGCTCCGAATCCAACATTTTAAACTCCTGGGAGTTCAATTCAACATCACGAACTTGTTTAGACCCTTCATGATCAGTTCCAGAGTTAGGTGTGACCCTGTAAACAGTCGGCAGCAGACAGGCTTCCCTAGTTTCTGCAGAATTTCTAATCACAATTGCTCATTGATTACAACTCCGTTTTTTATGGTTGTTTTTTGTATCCTTATTAGTTTTTTGTGCTTAACGTGATGGCAGCCTCCGATTAATCAATTGACTCAACCCTGGACCTCACAGCCGCCGACCAGCAGTGCACACTTAACGTATATGTTTTATTCAAAATTGAGACCATATATTCACGTGCACTCACACGATTAAGCCATCCTTAACACTAAGCTACGCATGGGCATCCAGCTACGTCCACTTGTTATTATAGATTGACCAATTGGTTGGGTTTGAGTTGATAGCAACCCTAATCCTAGTAAAATTTTGACAGCGCTTCCGCGTGATGTGTTATAACTAGAAAGTTAGGGTTTCCCTTATGCACAACGAATTGACTACTAGCCGGGAAAGAGTAGAGACTCCCTGATTTAATTCGATTCACCCTCCTTCCTTCAGTATCGTGCTCCAGCTCCTTCGTGATCCTTACCCTCTTGCTCTTCGTGTACTGGTGATCTTCTCTTCGTGCTCAGCTCGTTCGTGATCCTCGCCTCTTGCTCTTCGTGTTCAGGTGATCTTCTCTTCCTGCTCAGCTCGTTTGTGATCCCCGCCCTCTTGCTCTTCGTGTTCTGGTGATCTTCTCTTCGTGCTCAGCTCGTTCGTGATCCTCGCCCTCTTGCTCTTCGTGTACTGGTGATCTTCTCTTTGTGCTCTAGCTCGTTCGTGATCCTCGCCCTCTTGCTCCTCGTGTTCTGGTGATCTTCTCTTCGTGCTCCAGCTCGTTCGTGATCCTCGCACTCTTGCTCTTCGTGTTCTGGTGATCTTCTCTTCGTGCTCAGCTCATTCGTGATCCTCGCCCTCTTGCTCTTCGTGTTCTGGTGATCTCCTCTTCGTGCTCAGCTCGTTCGTGATCCTCGCCCTCTTGCTCTTCGTGTTCTGGTAATCTTTTCTTCGTGCTCCAGCTCGTTTGTGATCCTCGCCCTCTTGCTCTTCGTGTTCTGGTGATCTTCTCTTCGTACCTAATTCACACCTTTCAGTGGCCGGGGCGTCCGGCTCTCCTTCTCTCTGTTCTCCACCTCCTTCATTCTTTCTCTTGTGAATAATGAGAGTCTCCCAGGGTAACCCCCCAGCCTTGCTCTCCTTCGTTCCCAAGGGTGTTCCCCGCCGCCTTTGGCCCTTCCATTAATGACTCTTCTCAATAAAAAAACTATTCACCTATCACACTAACTCCGTGCCACCCTTGCTTTTAACACAAATGGTTGTCCCACTAACCAAGGAAGTCTAAATTCCCTACTTTAATCCCATGCCACATGTGTGTGCATGACCACCAATATGTGAGCTTTTAATCTAATTTCGAAGATGCGATAACTAATTAATTGACCAAGATTGAATTCCCTTTGCCTTGGGTTATGGCTAATTTTGCCAAGTGATGGTGAGGGTTTTGCCCAAGCCTTTTGGCTTCTTCAACTATTTTTTATTTCTCTTTTCTTTCAGGGCTCTTTAAATCTCCTTCTTTTTCCCTTCTTCTCACCATCCTTCTTGTTCCTCATTTTTTCCCTAGATTCCTCGCCGAGGCCAATGATGGTCTCGACGTGGTAGGAGGTAGTTTTTTTCCTCCAACGATCTAATTCTGCTTCTTTTCTAATGGTTTTGGTTTTCCCAATCTTTTCTTTATTTTCTCTTTCCATTTATTATTATTTTTTTGGTTAACCTCATAAAATTCTTGGTTACCACAATGTGGCTCCCAATAAAAGATTTAGAGTACGGAAAGGCTATTTGGCCAATTTAATCAAAAACCATGAACTAGCCAATGGGATAACCCATTTTCACTACTCATTAACCTTAATGGACTCAATGTGAGGTCCATTCATCACCGTGAGCCGTTTTTGCGGCTCACTCCTAGTGTGGTCACTTAAGGGGGTTCGTTAATGATTAATATTGTGATGGCTGAATTCAACCTTCAATTGAACGCAACCTTATAACAAGCGTGAGTTCCACCTCGCAGCGCCGTTTTCTACATTTTAAAGCTTAGATAGGTTTAGTTCAACCTTGTGAACTTGATTATAACCTCAACAACCAACTCCAGGCCTAAATGTGACCCTGACAACAGCGACCAGCAGACATGCTCTTCTTTATATATCAAAATTTATTTCTTCATTTTCTTCGTGATTATGACTCCGTTTTCGATGTTTGTTTTTTGTATTCTTATTGGTTCTTCTTGCTTAACACGATGGCAGCCTTCAATTAACCATTCGACTCAATCACGAACTCACAGCCAACGACCAGCAGTGCACACTTAGCATATATGTTTATTCAAAATCATGCACCACACATTCACGTGTACATCACATGCATTCACACAAGTAATCCATTTGCACATTATAGCATGCATGAGCCTCCAACTACGTTCACTTACTATTGTAGATTTAACCAATTATTTGGTTGAGTGGGTAGCAAACCCTAATCCTAGTGAAAAATTGGCAGCGCTTCCACATGATTTTCTTGTAACTAGAGAACTAGGGTTCCTTTTATGCACAAGAAATTGATTACTGGTCCAAGAGAAGAGAGAAGCTCCGTGATTCAGTTCGATTCACCGTCCATCCTTGACCTTGTGCCCTTGGGGTCGAGCTTGTCTTGGTTCAGCTCGTGCTCTTGCGATCCTGCTCGTCTTCTTGTGATCTTCTTCGTCCTGGTTCAGCTCGTGCTCTTGCGATCTTGCTCGTCTTCTTGTGATCTTCTTCGTCCTGGTTTAGCTCGTGCTTTTCTAACCTAATTCACTTGCTGTTGTGGCCGGAGCTTCCGGCTCTCTCTCAAAAAAATTCAGTCTCGCCTCTCTGCTCTCTCTCTCCCCACATTCCTTGCACACTACCCGAATGAGCCTCTCCAGGGGGTAACCCCCCCAAGCCCTTGCTCTCCTTGCGTTCCCAAGGATGTTCCCCGCCACCTTTTCCACCTTCCATTAATGACTCTTCTCTTATAACAACTATAGCCTATGACACTTATCTCCGTGCCACCCTTGCATTAACAAAAGTGGGTGTCCCACTAACCAAGGAATATCTAAATCTCCTACTTTAATTTCATGCCACATGGGGTGCGCATGATCTCCAATAAGTGAGCTATTAAGCTAATTCCAAGGATGCTAAATCTAATTAAACTACCTAGATTGAATTCCCCTTGCTTGGGGTAATTCCTAATTTTACTTAGTGATTGATGAGGGGTTTGCCCAAGCCTTTCGGACCTTTTTAACTACTTTTTTAAGGGCTTTCTAAGCCTCCTTCTTTTTTCCTTCCCCTCACCATCATTTCTCTTCTCCTAATTTTTTTCTTTCGTGATTTCCTCATCGTGGCCAATTGCGGTCCATGACTCGGTAGGAGGTAAATTCTTCTCCACCACTTCTATTTCTACTTTGTTTCTAATTGTTTTGTTTTTTCTACCTTTTCTCGTTTATTTTCCCTTTCTATTTATTTTTTGGTTAACTTCATAAAATTCTTGGTTGCCACAATGTGGCTCCTAATTAAAGAATTAGCGCATGGAAAGGCTATTTAGCCATCTTGATCAAAAACCATGAACTAACCAATGGGATAACCCATTTCCACTACTTTGTTGACCTTAATGGATACAAAGCGTGGTCCATTCGTCACCGTGAGCCGTTTTTGTGGCTCACACATGGCGGCCATCTGGGACAACTCGAAGAGGCAGAGAACTCAACTCTTGCTCATGGGCACACGGTCAAGTCCTATCTCTTCGTGTTGAAGGACCCATGGTTGCAATCAACAATAGGAGGTCTTAATGTAAAGGTTGTGAACAAATCAGACCTTGTACTCTTTGCATCGGTTGCCCGACGTTTGCGTGGGATAATCCTCGCCGTTAAGGGTTTGGAGTTGAACGGAGTTGTTGGGGAAGACCTCTTTCACGAGATATGGCCCCAACCACAAGGCATCAAACTTGCCGAGGAAATCCAGTCTCCTCGCATCTTGAAGGAGGACTAGCATGTCCGGTTGTAATGACCGGGCCTTGTTTCGTTTGTCAAAGGCGATCTTCCTTCAACGTTGGATGGCTTCCATGTTTTGGGCGCTCCATCGGCGCATCTCATCAAGCTCCTCCAATCGTTCTAACCAATCGGCTAAGGACGTGGCCATGGACCATCGTTCGGTCACGACCACTCGCAGAGAAGGAATCTCGAACTCTATTGGCAAAATGGCTTCAATGCCATACACCAACGAGAAGGGAGTAGCATGGGTGTTTACTTTGAACGTGGTTTGGTAAGCCCATAATGCGGCCGGGAGCTTCGTGTCCCAATCCCACTTGGAATCGGTGACCGTCTTCCTCAAAATATTCACGAGGGTTTGGTTGACCCGCTCGGTGTGACCATTGGTTTGAGGGTGATAAGGGGTGGTCTTACGATGGTTGATCTTGAACCGGGTGGTCATGGCTTCGATCATCTCGTTGAAAAAATGTTTCCCGCTATCACTAATGAGGATTTTGGAACAACCAAACCGGGTAATGATTTGTTCGAACAAAAACTTGGCTGCATGATTAGCATCATTGGTCTTCACGGCTCGAGCCTCGGCCCACTTGGTGAGATATTTGGTTGCCACCACTATGTGCTTCATTCCACTAGAGGAGCTAGGGTGCACCTCCCCCACGTAGTCAATACCCCACTTCTCGAATGGGACCAAGGGCAAGGATACGCGTAGTGGCATGCTCATTCGAAGGTCATTTCGGGCATATCGTTGACAAGCGTCGCATCGCTTGGTGTACTCATGGGGTCTTGGAACAATGTGGGCCAATAATAACCCGCGCGAAGGACTTTTTGGGCCGTCAAGGTCCCAGAGAAGAGCCCTCCACACGCGCTGCCATGGCAGGCCGAGAGGATCGTGGGGATTTCCACGGACGTCACACATTGTGTGAGCCAAATAAACCACTCCCTAATGGGTGGCTTATCTTGAACACAAGACCCCAATGTGGGATACAGCCCTTTGTGCAATCAACACTCAAAACATGCACTTACAAGCATCACGAGATTCTTTAGGTATTTGGCTATTAATTGTGGTTCCTTTTGGGACTGTTTCCCCTTTAACTTCGACGGTTCTTGTTGTATTCCCTTTTTTTTTCTCTATATATATATTTTTTAATTCTTTCTCCTTGTTTTCTTTTCTTTAAATTTGAATTCTTTTAAATTTTCTAATATATATATATATATATTTTTTTTTTCACCTAGTCTTTGATTAATCTTGGTTGATTAGCCTGAATTTTGCCCTACCTTAAGGTCCAACTTCAGCAGCCCATTACCAACTTGACTGAATCCTTGGAGATCAAGTCAGGACCAACACACGACTCTCCCAGGCAGCCAAGCAACAGACAGTTCCTTCAAATTCCAGAAAACTTCCAACGTGAAGAACTTCTTGTGTCTTTCTTCAAATTCGGAATTTCTTCAGCCTAACCTTACTAATTTTTCATGATTAACTTAATGAGCTAATAAAAATTCAGATCAGACTCTAGTATCGACCCAATCAGGACAACCAGCGACAGACTACATTCACAATTCAAGGCATAACTTTGACCACCCATAACTTTAGGAGGCCTACTCGGAATTGGGCGTTTTTACCACCCATGGTACTAATTTGTTATGGCCTTGACGATGAGGCTATCAACCATTCAATTAGACCTTGGTAGCCTCAACATTCGGTCGGACAGCAGAAACCCCCGTAACCATGACGTTGCACTCATACTTCCCATACATCTCACATACAATTTAACCCACAACTCACGCATCATTCACAGGCTGAGCAAGAGCACATGGAGCAAACTACTAGCATCAATATCCATAACATTAATCACAACAAGACCCATGCATTTAGTGTTGCCTCACAACCTTGTCCAACTGGAGCTAAGTGCTTGTCTGATCCTACGCGATTCATGAGCTGATTCCTACTATGGCCGATTCACATGAAATTTGAATGGTTGATGCATTAACTTAATGACCTAAATCCATAATTAAATGGGGCAGCGCTTCCGCACAGGATTCAACACCAGAATTTTTAACAGCTACTGTATCCAAGGATTCCCACTTGCACTTTCAAGTACCATTACATGCATGAGAATTAAGTGGGAGAATAAGAGCTCCCTGGTGGCTGGCCGGGACGATCTCGCAGCCGATCCACCAATGCTGCAACCTGGATTTCTGCAGTTCCCTCGAAATAGTGATCAGGGTCTCATGTTCAACGCCTCGGCTTCATCACGAGCTATCCTTTCACCCAGAAACCCCAGCTCACTTCGTCACCCACGAAAGACAAGAAGGCAGATTTCACGACTCAACCCTAAACGAGCTGGACTCCGCTTCTCCTCAACCCTGATGTCGCAGGGTTCTTCCTCTCTGCGATCCAGGAATTGATTCAGTCTTCACAGGGGCCCAAAAACACAGATCTACTCCGAAAAGAATTCCACCAAGCTCTCGAGCGTGGAGTTCCTCGTCGCCATCGCCATCGTCGACTCGTTCGTCCTTGTGCGCGCGCCGGCTTCCCTTGATCGCAGTCGCGCTCCTTTCGCTCGCGCCGATGCCCTGACTCTTCCGGCCCTCTTGCCGAATCTGATGCTCTGTCCTCTCGTTCTGGATTTTGGGGTTTCCAATCGCGTCGTCTCTTCCCTCAACGATCCTTGTGGTTGGTGCTCTCTTCTCGCACACCACCAGTGACCCCCACAATCGTAGGATCGGCTCCGAGCCCTTCACACACACCTTTAATAGAGCCGGGGGCTTCCCGCTTCTCTACACACAGCTTCCAAGGACTCCTCTTCGTTGGAGCCTCCGAGCCAACTCAACTTTCCGACCTGCTGCAGTACTTCGGGCGCCAACATGCACCAGTATTCTCACGTCGCGCGGTCTATCTTCGCTTCGGAGGCAGTCTGCCTCGTTCGCCTGCTCCGTCGCCTCTCACTCAAGGAACACCCCTACACGGATCCTCTAGACTCACATACTCCCTCACGGGGCTCTCCCCCTTCTCCTTTCTTTACCTACACTCTGTCCACACTCTTGGGCTTGGGGAGCTTCCCCTCGCGCTGTTCATCGTCCTCCTCCCTGCCGCTCACACTCTCAAACGGAGCTCTTCCCCCTCGCTCAGCTCACACACACTCTAAGGTTCAGGGTGCTTCCCCTCCTTCCGTTCTCTGTCCTCCTCCCTCAGTTCACTCTCACAGCGACCTCCCATCTCTCTTCCCGACACCCAAAAAACGTAGAGTCGTTCGGCAGCTCTCCGACCCCCTCTCGACAGGCAGGCTTGCCCAACTCCGCATTCGCACCGGTGTTCTCCCGATATCCGCCGATACCCTCGGGGGAACCTAGTTTCGCAGCCCCCCAGACCTTGCAGGGTCCCTCAGCCTTTTGAAGAATTTCCCTTTAGAATTCAAAAAATTCCCCCTCGCCAGCTCGGGGGGAAGGTAAAGTTTAAAAATAAAAGTTTAAAATAGTAAATTCAAGCCATGCCACCAAGGCCAGCCCATGATCACCAGTAATTGGTGCTAATTTTTCCCCTCTTCATTATCTAAACCTTTCTAATTTCTTCCAAGGCCATGTGCCACTACTTCATGCATGAGTTCTTAAAGATTAACTACAAAAAGTAGCCACATCATGGTTGCACACCGAGCTTCAAATTTGTTTACTTTTATTTTTTGTTTGTTTGTTTTTTTTTTTTTAAATTTAATTACTCAATTGTCTACTTACCTCTTTCGTTTTTTGTATTGATTTTTTCCCAAGGCTTCCTCCCATTGTGTTAGAAACACATGGAGGTTGAGGTGTCTCCCTTTTTACAAGAATTCCTTTCGTCTTCTAAGTTTTTTATTTATTTTATTTTTGTTTTTTGTTTTTTTTATTTTTTTAGTTTTATTTTTATATTTATATTTATATTTTTTAACATGATTAAATCCTCAATTGGGGATGATGATCTCCCTCTAACTTAGGAAATGGTAAGTAAAAGGCCTTTTCAAGCCCTTTAACCACAATGGGTGGTTTAGTCTAACCATCTCACCCTAACTACCACTTCCTAATGTTAACTAGTTAATCTTAATGCCCAAATGACATCGTGAGCCGGTTTTGGGGCTCATACATTGACGTAGCATGCCGTCAACCCCACGGCGATACAATTTGCCCCCCACTATGGTAAAGTGGCGGCTATGGAGGCGAACCTTCCTACGCTCGTTTTTGGACAATGACTCCGGTAGAAGGTGGGTGGTAAGGAATTCGGCCACCAAATTGTACCATGAAGATATAGAGGATACTTTAAACAAGTCCTCATCTATCAAGGCCTCATCAATGGAGACTACACCGGTTTCCTCTGAGAGGCGTAAGAGGTGATCCGCTTGAAGGTGCATCCGTCCCGGGCCGTATATAACCGTGTAGTCAAATTCCTCTAAAAGTAAGACCCACCTCGCTAAACGACCACTCAAGTCCGTCTTGTTGACAAGGTACTTGATGGCCATGTGATCCACGTAGAACACTATGGGGTTGAGTAACAAGTAGTGGCGGAATTTTTTGACCGAAAAGACCATCGCCAAGCACTCACGTTCGGTGGTGGTATAGTTCTTTTCGGCGGGGTTTAATTGCCTACTTGTGAAGGCAATGGGGTGGTCCTTGCCATTAAGGCCCACCGGTTGGCACAATGTGCTTCCTACAGCCACCGCCGAGGCATCACAAAAGATGTGGAAAGGCAACTCCCAATTCGGGGGCCTCAAAACCGGGTAGGTGGTTAATTCCTTCTTTAAAATTTCGAAGGCTTCTTGGGAACTTGGGGTCCATTCAAACCTCACGCTCTTTTGGATGAGCCTAGTGATAGGCATGGCCTTCGTGGCATAGTCATGGATAACCTCTCTATACCACCCTATGTGTTCTAGGATTTTTTGTATCTCCTTGACATTTGTGGGGGGGTGTAACTCCACAATAACCTTCACCTTTGTGAGCCGCCAAAACGACTCCCGAGGATGAATGGACCGCACTTCAATTGTGTTAGGTTCAACTAGTAGTTGAAGTGGGTAATCCAATAGGATTAACCCATGATTTTTGATCAATACGGCTAAATGGCCTTTCCGTTCACTAATTCCTTTAATAGGAGCCACTCTATGGCGACCATGGATTTTATTAAGTTAATCAAAAAAATTATTAGGAAGGAAAAAATGAAGAGAAGGTTAGAAAAGGAAAAAAAAAAAAAAAAAAACAATAGAAAAGGAAGAAAAGTAAAGTTGTGGGGAAGAAATTACCTCCTACCGAGCCATGGACCGAAATTGGTCATGATGAGGAAATCACGAAGGTAAAAATTAGGAGAAGGAGAGAAACGATGGCGAGGGGAAGGAAAAAATAAGGAGGTTTAAAAGCCCCTAAAAAAATGGTTGGAAGAGTCCAAAAGGTGGGGCAAACCCCTCGTCGATCACTAGGGAAAATTAGGAATTACCCCAAGCAAGGGGAATTCAATCTAGGTAGATTAATTGATTTAGCAACCTTGGAATTAACTTAATGGCTCACTTATTGGAGATCATGCACACCCATGTGGCATGGAGTCAATGTTTAGATTTAGATATTCCTTGGTTAGTGGGACACCCACTCTTGTTAAATGCAAGGGTGGCACGGAATTAGTAGCTATAGGTTTAATAGGCTTTGTAAGAAGGAAGCCATTTATGGAAGAAGGCCAAAGGCGGCGAGGAACGCCCATGGGAACGCAAGAGAGCAAGGCTGGAGAGAGTCTCTGGTCGAAGGTCGAGGCAGTTGGAGAAAAAATGCAGGGACGAGCGTAGGAAGGGAGAGGGTGTGAGAACAGGGAGTGTGAGAGCCGGAAGCCCCAGCCACTGTGAGAAAGGAACCAAGAAGAAGATCACGAAGATCACGAAGGGGAGCTGAACGAAGACAAGAAGATCACGAAGAGACGAAGAACGCGAAGAGGAGCTGGACAGAAGCACACGAAGATCACGAAGAGGGCTGAACCAAGAAGAAGATCACGAAGAGAAGAGGAGCTACACCAGGGCATCAAGAAGATCAGGAAGGGGAGCTGAACGAAGAGACGAAGAACACAAAGAGGAGCTGGACAGAAGCACACGAAGATCACGAAGAGGGCTGAACCAAGAAGAAGATCACGAAGAGAAGAGGAGCTGCACCAGGGCATCACGAAGGGAAGAAGATCACGAAGAGGGCTGAACCAAGAAGAAGATCACGAAGAGAAGAGGAGCTCCACCAGGGCATCACGAAGATCACGAAGAGGGCTGAACCAAGAAGAAGATCACGAAGAGAAGAGGAACTGCACCAGGGCATCACAAAGATCACAAAGAGGGCTGAACCAAGAAGAAGATCACGAAGAGAAGAGGAGCTGCACCAGGGCATCAAGAAGATCACGAAGGGGAGCTGAACGAAGAGACGAAGAACACGAAGAGGAGCTGGACAGAAGCACACGAAGATCACGAAGAGGGTTGAACCAAGAAGAAGATCACGAAGAGAAGAGGAGCTACACCAGGACATCACGAAGATCACGAAGGGAAGAAGATCACGAAGATCACGAAGAGGGCTGAACCAAGAAGAAGATCACGAAGAGAAGAGGAGCTGCACCAAGGCATCACGAAGATCACGAAGGGAAGAAGATCACGAAGATCACGAAGAGGGCTGAACCAAGAAGAAGATCACGAAGAGAAGAGGAGCTGCACCAGGGCATCACGAAGATCACGAAGAGGGCTGAACCAAGAAGAAGATCACGAAGAGAAGAGGAGCTGCACCAGGGCACCAAGAAGATCACGAAGGGGAGCTGAACGAAGAGAAGAAGATCACGAAGAGACGAAGAACACGAAGAGGAGCTGCACCAGGGCATCACAAAGATCACGAAGGGAAGAAGATCACGAAGAGAAGAGGAGCTGCACGAAGAGACGAAGAACACGAAGAGGAGCTGCACGAAGAGACGAAGAACACGAAGAGGAGCTGCACGAAGCGACGAAGAATACGAAGAGGAGCTGCACCAGGGCATCACGAAGATCACGAAGGGAAGAAGATCACGAAGAGAAGAGGAGCTGCACCAGGGCATCACGAAGATCACGAAGGGAAGAAGATCACGAAGAGAAGAGGAGCTGCACCAGGGCATCACGAAGATCACGAAGGGGAGCTGAACGAAGAGACAAAGAACACGAAGAGGAGCTGGACAGAAGCACACGAAGATCACGAAGAGGGCTGAACCAAGAAGAAGATCACGAAGAGAAGGGGAGCTGGACCGAAGGGAAGAAGATCACGAAGAACTGAAGGAAGGAGGGTGAATTGAACCAAACCACGGAGCTCTCCTTCCCCCTCTCTAGGAATCAATTCCGTGTGCTTGAGAAACCCTAATTTTTCAAGTCTCATATGTCGCGCGGAAGCGCAGTCAAAATTCCACTAGAGTTAGGGTTACAATCAACTCAACTTAACAAGGTGATCACTCTATAAAAATAAGAGAACGCAGTTGGATGCTCATGAGAAGCTTAGTGTTAAGGAGGTTAATCATGTGAAGTATATGGGCGTGCATGTGAATGCTTGGCTACAACTTTTGAGTAAAGATGTATGTTGAAGGTGCGCTGCTGGTCGCTGGCTGTGAGGTCCAGGGTCGAGTCAAATGATTAATTGAAGGCTGCCATCATGTTAAGCATAAAAAACTAATAGGAATAGAAAAAACAAACACAAGAATCGGAGTTAGAGTCGAGGAGATAATTAGGATTATAAATTGTAGGAAGTAGGGAAGCCTGTCTGCTGCCAACTGGTCCCAGGGTCACACCTAAGCCTGAAACTGATTAGTAAGGGTCTAATCAAGTTCGGAATGATGAATTGAACCCATAAGAGTTGGAAACGTTGCATTCGGGGCCTTAGAGTGAAAGTTACACTTGTTCAAAGGTGGGTTCAATTAGAAGGCTGGATTAAGTCACCACCTCACTAGTTAACCACAAGAAATCCAAGTGAACATGAGATGTGTTGCCATGCTTGTATAAGTTGTGTATGAATGGGCTGAGGGTTGGTTACACAAGCAACTAGGCCCCATATTAGGATCTTGTGTTCAAGATAAGCCACCCTTTAGGGGCGGTTTATTTGGCTCACAACCTTGTCGGGGTCCCGCTCTCTATCCTCCTTGGAGACCACGAATCCTAGTAAGACCCCCTTTTCTACGGCGAGGAAGATCTTCTCGAGGTTGAGAGCGATGCCGGTGCGCCTGCATCGTTCAAAGCTTTGCCTCACACATGCTAGGTGCTTGTCCTTCGTGGACAGGGTGCTAAAATCATCAATGAACACCGTCATTGATTTGTGTAAGAGGTATGAGAAGGCATAGGTCATGGCCCTCTGGAATGCGGAAGGGGCATTACAAAGCCCAAAAGGCATGACCAAATAAATGAATGTATCCCACGGGGTAATGAAGGCGGTCTTGTGATAATCCTCGGGGGCAATGGAGATTTGATTGTAGCCCGAGTAGCCATCCATAAACGTGTAAAGCTCATGACCACCTACCTCTTCTAAGATAGTGTTGATAAATGGCAAGGGAAAGTGGTCCTTTTTGGGTGTGGTGGTTAAGTTTCCTATAGTCAATGCACACCCGTAGCTTCCCATTTTTCTTTTTAACTAATACCATAGGGGAGACCCAATCGGATATCTCCACGGGTTTAATGAACCCCGTTTAAAGTAGTTTTTCCAATTCTGCCTCGACAATGAGCTGTAGGTTGGGATTCATGCCCCGCTGCTTTTGTCTGATGGGAGTAGTGCCCGGGAGAAGGGGAATGTGATGTTGTATCACCGCCGGGGGAATGGCCTTGAGGTCTTTGTATGACCATGCAAAAATGTCCCGAAACTCGACCATTAGTGACTTGTATTTCACCATCTCTTCCTCGGTCAATCCAACACCCACCTTTATACTGTGCTCTTCTTCCTCCTCATGAGAGACCACCATCAACTTCCAATCATCGTGATGTACGTGTGGTTGTTGAGTAGGTCCCATATACCAATCATTTGGAACTTGGGGGTACGTTGCCCCCGAACCACTAGCTAGAATACCGGTGGATGTCCTCCTAAAGTGGAGAGATGGGTTGAGAGGGCCCTCATCGATTAACACCTCCAACTCCATCCCTTGTGTGCCATCAATATCCACTCCGAGCACTGCTGCCGGCTCTAGGTCATCCAGGAGAGGAACCAGGCCCACTTCTATCTTGGGTTCCACTTCAATAAGCTCACTATCCATGAAATGCACGGACATCTCTTCATCCGCGCTTGAGGTGCGGTGTTCCCTCAACCACTCTACAAATTCACCACTAGGAACCCACTCATAAAGACCCGGTCCCATGCTCTTGAACGGCATCACGTGGGCCTTCGAGGGTTGGGCGCGATCCACCGCCTTGTGAGGCGCAAACCTCACCCTTTTGGGAGGCTCCTTTGTTAGAACCTCTTATGATTCATCTTCCGACAAGCCCATACAACCGTGGCATAATCCTAGTTTACTTGGTTGGATGTGGACGGTAGTAGGGTTCTCCGGTGGACCATAGGTGATGTTTGGGTTCGGTCCTTTCCATTCTACCGTGGCATTGGCAATTCGCAACCAAGGCCTACCTAGTAGCAAGGGGTATGCCTCCTTGTTGGAGTGCATTCGAATGACTTGGAAGGTAAGGGAATACTCTACCCCCCCCCCGTGGTCACTTTACAACCACTAATTTGGCCTATCGGGGCCTCCAAGCTTTGATTAGCCATGTTGATGATGTATGGTGAAGGTTCCGTGACAGGGTTACCAATCCGACGTCCTTGGGGGTCTGAGAGCGTCCTAGGGCGTCCTAGGGGGGGAGAAAATGCATTTACGGAAGGCCGTAGTAAGTTTTCTGGACCGTCAGATTCGACGAAGTGCCACGCCGCGAGATCTGAGCCGTCGAAATGCGTCAGGTCGTCCGATCGGACCCCGCTGTTGGAGAGATCGAACGGCACCTCAGCCGTCCGCGTGATCGGACTGCCGATGGACAGATCGTACAGCCCCGATTCGATCGCGGGGGCGCACGACGGCCGTCCAATTAGGCCAACGGCTTTAAGGCCGTCCGATCGGGCGAAAGGGCGGACGGCCGATTGGAGGACGTCCGTGGTGGCGGTCGGCCTCATGGCCGTCCGCCACCCTATAAAAGGCCGTCCGCCAACCTCTCTCTCTCACTTTTTCCTTCCCCTCTCGAAATATATTTTTGAGTGGATGCGGAGTGGCTTTGGCTGGCATTTTTCCATCCATTGGCTCCTCATCTTTGGGAGGAAGAAAGTGATTCATGTTGGGGGGGAGTTTTTGCAGTTTTTTTAAAGTTTTTTTAAAAACTTGTTCGAAAACTGTTTTTTTCATAGTTTTTTTTAGAACTTGTTCCAAACTAGTTTTTCTCTTGAAGTTTTTTTTAAAACTTGCTCTTAGAAGTTTTTTCTCATAGTTTGTTTTTAGAACTTGTTCCCATCTAGTTTTTTTCTTGAAGTTTTTTTAAAAACTTGTTCTAAAAAGTTTTTTTTAAAAACTTCGAACGGCGGCGGGTTCAAGAAGATGCCGAAGGACAAGAAGAAGCAGAAGGTTGCGGACTTCGGAGTGAAGCTTCATCCAATCCATGATGTTCCATCTGAGGCTTGCAAAAATTTCCTCATAGAACTGACCGTCAGATTCTATGAGGAAAATTCTATTCGATCATTGGAGAGCAAGTACGTTAGATATAGAGATGAAGGCCCCGAGAAGTTCCGGACGGACATGCGGCAGCACATGATGGACGCGCTTCAAGCCCCGATGTGGAATACGGAGACCCAGAAGCGCGGATTTTTGAAGTTCTTGGATGCCAGAGTGCACGATTCACTCTGGAATGCCAAGATCTTATTGACCAAGTTTGGGAGGTTCAATCGCGCGGCGGATGAAGTTTTCAACGACGTGCTGTTGAAGGCGGATTTGTTCGTGGCCCAGATGAAGCCATTCGCCGAGAATCGAAACCGGCGTGGCTCCGTGGGATGGTGGAACTCGATAGAGGGGCACCAAGAAGACCTGTTGCGTAAGGCCCATGTCATTGCCATTCCGCCAACAACCGCGGTTATACGAATGGACAATGCGAACAGGAGAGGTGGATACGCCACCATTCGCAAAGTCCGCATTGAGGGTGCTTGAGGCATTGAATCATTCTGGGAATTTGCCGCCAAGTTGTCCAACCAATCGGAGACACGGCCGGATTTGGCAAAAATTGAGCATCAGAATGAGTCGATGGCAGTGAGGATTCCACATCCGGGTGTCATCCATTTCGTGGCCATTCATCCGGACAAGTACGAAGGCTATGCGTATTGGTGGAATGGCGGGACAGTTCGAGAGATGTTGAACCGGGATATCGAGTTTGGTGACGATGTCATCACACATTTGAAGTATGGGAGATTCCCCGATGATGAGATTATTCGAGTTCAACAGTTGGTTCGTTTTCTCAAAAAACGGACCGAGCTTGCGTGGGCGTTGTTGCGCATCATGAATGAGGTCCACAAGAGCAACAATCTCCACAATGACTTGTCTCCGAACAATATCCTCCTCCACTTCCCTCCAGATGAATCGCGAGTGTATATTGGAGTATGCGATTGGGGCATGACCACGAAGGTTAACGAACCAATGCAATCTCTTTATACGTTCACAAAGCGTGAAGACATGGCCGAGACTCTGCGAAGGCGATGGTGGGTCGATCCGCGGGTTGCGTACTTGCACAAACCAGATGCGGATGTGCAAATGATTCCGAAGTTATCAATGGCTTCGGAGGAGTTCGCTACGGCCCGAATAGCGCAACGAATCAACGGGCGGACAATGTCCATAGACTACGAGAATTTGCAACGGGAATCTCGGAGTTCCGTAGTATTCTCAAATCAAGAATTTACGGATACATTTCATATGTACATGGAGAGAGTCTGCAACGAAAACCGAGAAAGCTCTGGAGGATTGTTTCATATCATTACACGCTTCAGTGACACATACAACTGGCCCACGCCTCATGAGCATTATCGGTCAACGTATTAGTAATACATAGGTTTTACTTTATTCCTTTCGGCATTATTAGACTATACTAGATAGCATGCACATTTTGAAGTGACTATAGCAATAGTCTTAGATTAATATGTATTACATGCCTTTATAATTTGGACACAAGAAGTAAAAAAACCTTATTTCATATAGCCGTGCAAAGAGCGACATTTTTTGAATTTTATATGGTTTAGGTTGTGGCATAGTTCCGATTTTTTAACTTATCAATGTGTTCTATTTCAAAATTCTTGTATTTCAGAATTTTTGTTAAAATTACCTCAAAATATCCTAATCCAACCTTATGATGAGATTTCTCTACACACCAATTTTTAGAGGTAGAAAAGAACTGTAGCATATTCAAATCAAGTGCGCAAATACTGGAGTTTAAAAATTGCCATTCCATGTTTTATTTTTTATTAAACTGAATAAGATTTCAAATGATAATCCAAACCCAGGTTTATGAAGGTTTTCAGTGTTCAGTACATGTTGTAAAAGCAAAATGTGTAAAATATGATGATCTCTAGGTTTTATATAGAGAACACGTATATCAAATTTTACGAGTTTGGGTTCGAACTTTTGGGATAGATCATAGTGCCCATGGCACAAAATCATACATAACCTAAACCATGTTATGTTTCTTGAATACAATTTAGCATTTATAGAAATTATCCCCATTTGAAACGCCTCCTCATGCCCGACTCTCTACTCATACAACATGTCTCCTATATCCCCAAAAATATCGTGACAGTTTTGATACGGAAACACTTCAAAGTTGTTGGATTCTAGTGCAATGACCATAGAAGGAAACCAAAAGTTTGATTTCTAGTTCTGACCGTTGGAACTCAATTAAGACTTATTAAAAAATATGTTTACAAAATTTCAAAAACTTTGACCGCACAGATTGAAAGATTATAGTGTGTGAAGTGAAGCAAATGGTTTAGGGTCTTCACTGCGTTTAGTGGATCCGCAGACTTTGACTTTACCTCGTGTCAAAATTTTGAACTACACAAGGTCTAAATCCACTTCCTTAAACATGATGGTAGTTCCTTAGACAACAATTTCTTGAGGTAATGGACAGGTGTAGCGTATTCAAAACAACCATGGAAGTAGTGGAGGTTCAAACTTTGCCAATTCAAACTTCTTTTTCTTGTGAACTTCATGTGTTTTGAATTACTAATCCGAATGGTCAATAAGAAGGTTTACACTACATATTAATGTAGAGAAAATAAAATGTAAGAAATACAAAGATATGTAGGTTTTATGTGAAAATTAATAAGATCTTTTGGTACCTCGCTCGACAATAAGTGACAATGTGTGAAAATGTTTGACTTGGGTTGGTATGCTATTTTTAAAATTTTCAATAAAGAGAAGACTTGTTTTTTCAAGGGAACGGTGAAAAACATCGTTTCTTATAAGGTTTTCCATGACATTGTCATGTACATTCTTCTAAATATTTACACCTGAATCAGATGCATAGAAAAGTTAAAAGTTTGATTCAAACTTTGCATGTTTAGGGTTCATGCACGCTTTGGCGAAGTCCCCTTCCATCCAATTGTATTCTTTCCGTGTCCATCATCATATTATTGTTTCAAATGAGATTTCAAACGAGACACCTTACATGTCTTGTAAATGAATATCGCCATATATAACAAATTTGAAAACACAACCAACCCTAACACACAAAAAACATGCATGAGATCGAATGTGATGAACATATTCTCTAGCCATAATCTACATCCAAAGTTTAGTCCCTAAAATGTTATTTTTAAGTACACTCCAAAATGTCAAATTTTCAAAACTTTTGTAACAATTTTTTTGCTTACATACTCGATGAAAACGCAGCTAAAAAGCCCAAATCCGAAGTCGGAATTGAAAAAAAAATAATAGTTTGGAAGTTATTAAGTCGCTGTTATGTTAATTTTGCCAAAAAAACAGTTTCATCCACTGTGGATGAAATTCTATGCGGCGGAAGAAAAATCCCGCAGCAGATGAAAAACAGCGCAACGAATTAAAAACAAGCTGCAGATGGAAAAAAAACTGCGGATGAAAAATCAGCATGCGGAGGAAAATCAGAGTCCGGTTTAAATGTTTGCAGCGGATGAAAACATTCGCAGCGGATGAAAAGTAGACTGCAGATGAAATTTTGAAAACCTCATTATAATATTAAACTACATTACAATGGTTGGACTAATGCGTTGCAAAGCAAGCACCAACTGCTAATTTGCATCTATAGAAGTTTGGTAGTGGTTTGCGCTTGTTTTGCAACGCATTATAACAACCACTTTAATGAATTCTCTATATTATTTAATATTAAGAAAAACATTCATTTCAAAATTACTTTTAAAAAACTGGAAGACTAGAGAAGGAGCAGGTTACAAACATTAAGTGTTTCTTAATAGTGTTCGTGATGATTCTTAACACTTTGCCATAGTCATTCGTGGACGATTTTTCTTCTGAAGACTGTTTTTCGTCCAGAGATTGTTTTCTCAACCAAGGACTGTTTTTCCATCCTCTGACTATTTTCATCCGTAGTGGATGAAATTGTAATTTGGCCACATTATATTAATAGTGGATATCGGCTCTCTAAGTAGGGTTATATTTAGTAGAAAAAATAAATTGTGTAGGAGGTTTTCCAAAAACCACATTCTTCTGTGTGTTTATAAAGCATTTTAAGGAAGTTCAATGCCTAACTCCGTAGGTAGATTGCTACGACATATTTACTCAGACATCTAGAATCATAACAATTTAAAGCAATGAAGTATATGCAATCATTAATACAAACATGCATACATTAAATTGTAGAGGCATTCAAATATGAATAGCAAAAATGCTTACAGGAAGATTTTGTTGTATTCATTGATATTGTATAATGTATTTGGTATACCATTTCGTGTACTCTATAGAGTAATTTCCACACACTAAAATATCCTTAGAGCATAACTTATGGCCATACACAAAACATGACAAATCATCACAACACAGTACAACAACTAACCCGCACACATATTCACTAACTGTATCAATGCACTTTATCTACTAAACATCCAAATAACAAACCCTATCCTCTACAATAGCCATCTCGACCAAACCATTTTAATGTCGTTGATCCACATGTTACAAAACTGAATACATATAACAATCCTTCACAAAGTTCTGCTCAAGCAAATATAGATGGAAACGAACAAGCAAATAAACTTGGGAAAGAGGTCCGCAAAAAAACGCATGAAAATGCCAAAGACTTGTACGAACATCCACATGCTACCCCATACCACTTCCAAAAAGAATATTGGCCTCCTAAAGAGGATACCCCCATTAAGGTTCCGGTTTTATTCTTGAATAAATATCTCAAGAAACAAGACCTCTATAACAACCTTGACACAATCAAATAAAACTTCCCTAATATAGAATAATGGGTTCGCAACAACAAAATAGACTATGAACTCTCTACAAATTCTTCGAAAAATTCCATCATCCCAAACTCACAAATAACATGCGTCATCAAATTCCGTAATAGTCGATATTTGGGAAACGCCCGAAAACAACTCTTATTTGGAATAGAAAAATTCCCATATGTAACATGCCCCATATGCACTTTCTCAGACGCCGACAAATCACTCCATGTTCTACCAAAAATGCCAAAACCATCACATACACTCCTTAATTGTCACAAGACATAACAAAGCAGTACGAGAAATTCGAAAACTATTTACCTCCCATAACAAATCACGATGATTTATCCTCATGAATGCCGGCACCTTTATTAACAAGTTACAACCCACAAGGAAATACGGTCCCCCCTTGGCTACTCCCGAGTCCCATATACATGCGCAACATAGCGCTGTCTTTGTAACGCTAGACTCAAAGCCGACATACTTTGCATTCGAGGCCTACCATACAACGACCCTGCACCGACCACATTAACCAAGAGTATACCATTCAATTCATCGAATTCACATATTGTAATGATAGATTCTCCCCGGAAACAATTGAAAACAAAATAAATGAATACCAACCCAGCAACCCTTTATTAATGACATCGTTGCCCTCGGATGGAAAATGGACCCGCTTATTGTAATCACTGCCGATGCTCGTGCCACCACCTTTATCCCATCTATAAATATCCTTTTGAGATACCTTTAAAATCTCCATCGCAACAATTTCACACACTTTCAATATTATCAACACTGTTGCCATTCAACATGCCATGTCCATTCTACTACACCAACGGAAAATGGAAAAGAAACCAAGCCTTCCTTGACAGGGTGTCTGGTGGGCATGGTCTTACTGATGGAACGAACAGATTCTTTATTCACGCCAGCCCCTTTGCGGAGCGGCGTTTCTCTTCTTGCTTTAACTTCTAGGTCAGAAATAGTCAAGGAACTTTAGAGGTACATGTTGAAAAAAAATTTTATTTAACATGTAATGATATGAAATACTCTTTAACTTTTATGAGGTGAATGAAAAGTTGGAATGTATAAAAATTTCTCATTCCACACATCCACTTATACTAAAAAATTATCAATAAAACTCATTTGGAAACATGTAGCATGCATTGTACATTCATCATCCACATTGACATGGCCGCAGCGTAGAAATATTTAATAAACATCGATTAGAAGATCTTAAAAAATGACCTTCTAAATGTACAAAATAGTCAACATTGTTCTCACATGAAGACATTATCCACATGGATTACATTACACAAAGACCATGTATGATTAATCGGAATCTGAGTGAGTATCACGTCTTTGACTTGGCCCAGCGCCACTTGAGTACGGCCCGCTTGAATAAACATCATACAAGTTATTGTATTGCCTGTTCATGTAGCGAGATTCATCTTCGAGCCTGCGGATGTACTCGTTCTGGCTTTGTATTGTGGCTTCATGCATTTGTCTTTCAAACTCGGCATCTTCGTTCTGATGAGGTGGAAACGTTGATGGAGGTGTGTTGTCTCTTCCATCTAATCTCCGGCCATATCCATCGTAAGGATGGCCATATACATCGTAATAGACGTATCCAGGGTTTGGAGTGTCGTATTCTTCCTCTTTTCTGGGGGAATTACGACCAGACTCGTACGTATCCGTTGGATGCGTTCGTGTATAGCTCTGAGGGGTGTTGGTCCCTGAACCACATTGGCCGCCATCCAAAGAACGGCCATATCCATGGTAAGAACCGCCATATCCGTCGTAATAGACAGGTGCAGAGTTTGGGGTGTAGTGTTCTTCCTCTTTTATAGGGGAATTACGACCGGACTCGTACGTACCCCTTGGATGCGTTGGCGTATACCTGTGAGGGGTGTTGGTCCCTGTACCACATTGGTCGCCTTCATAGTAATGGCTGCCACTTCCCCCCCACCAAATGATACAGGCGCGGAACCCATATTATTGCCACGGTTGTAGTCGTTGTAGTTATGTCCCCCGTACTCTTCTGGAGGTGTCTGCTGTTGTTGGTGGGCATCGAGATCGTCCCCGGATCTTCGGATTGACCAACGTGGCCAACAATCACTCGGTTGATTCCAGGTGGTTGGTATAAAATGGGCAATTCGATCCATCATGCTGACATTGCGGCCCGCCACGGTGCGCCAGTCCACATCCTTGTGTAGGAGGATTTCCTCCCAAACCATCGCCATGTTTGAATACAACATGATCTCCGGCCTCGAGTTACGCACACCCACCGCAGCAGTGACCTCATGATATCGATGGCAGAAATGGTCGCTTAGACGATTGCTCGCTAGACCTTCGCGCCGCGGCCCTGATATCCTCCCTTGTGTCCTCGGCCACAACTTCATGAGGTGCTTCATCTTCACGTACCTCTTGCACATGGTGCAAGTCCACAACCTCTCTTCCTCGTCCTGCCATCCGACCTCCGCAACAACATCTGGATCGTCCGTTGCGTCCCAATCCATCTCGGGCGCTTTGCCTTTTGGAGCAACGGGCCGGTTGGACCTTGGCATCTTCCCTAACTAGAACAAACAATTAAATGAATGAATGGGAATTAACCCCTAAAGTTCCTTGACAATTTCCCTCAAAAACTATAAGTGATACTAACTTTCAAACCAGAAATCCAAAAAATAAAATAAAAATATGTCGACGAAGCTCTTATCAAAGGCAATGTAGAATAAAAATTTCAGAGAAAATTGATTTGTTTCCGAATTTTAGGAACCTGCCCAAAAATCAAGGAATCCACCCAAAGGAGATTCTGGTCGTTTAGGGGTTAAACGAATTAAAAAATAATAAATATCCCACCACTCAAGGGGGCGCAAGCGATTCGGCAGAATATGCCAAAGCGACCAGCTCGCCCACTAGAGTGTGGGAGAAAGGTCGGCCGTCCGCCTTTTATGCCGACCGCGAGTGGCGGACGGCCTCGGCGGACGGTCGGCGAATCGTCCGAGCCGTCCGATGGCGGACGGCCTCGGGCGTATCGCCCGATCAGACGGCCACGATGCCGCCACGGACGGTCGCGGCCGTCCGATCGGTCGCGGCCGTCCGCAGCCACGGCTGTCGGATCGGACGGCCACTGCCTTCAGATCTGTCTCGGCCGTCCGATCGGATCCGGCCGCAGAGTCCGTCCGCGGCCGTCGGATCGGACGGCCGAGGTTTTCCGCGGGCGACCCCGATCGGTCGGCCTCCTCTCTTCGCTCCTCCACTTCCTTGAGCTCCCTCCCCTTCCAACTCTCTCCCCTCTCATCTCCCTTCCCTTGTCCTCCACTTCGTTTTCTGGGACGGTTGATTTAGCACGTGCAATCCAGATCTGGAGATCCAGTCACGTGCATTAATGGTCGGAAGAATGTCGGAAGATTTTGTGCGCATTCACGCGGATATTCCATTGTGCGCATGGAAGCACATATTTATATAGTTTCTTAAGAATGGTTCCACTAAAAATATCTAACATAACATGTAAGAGATGCTCGTTTCCTTTTTTTATGTTTGACTCACCAGGAGGAAATTGGAATGGCCCATGGGCACAATGTTCCAAGGGCCAAGGGTACATTGCCCACGGCATAGGTATAACTTTGTATGGGAGGATTTTTGGCCTCTACATGACTAAATCTCCTTCGCG
>OZ020519.1:994135-1020377 GCA_963971425.1 Bryoerythrophyllum caledonicum | reverse complement strand
AGACGTTTGGCGACGGATCTTCCTAGTCCCGGAGCCGAATTCCAAGGATTTGCTGAAGCTCCGAAGACTATTGTGGTGGATTCCACCTCCGAGCCCCCTCCCCCGGAAGCATCACAACCTCCAACTTCCGGAGCTCGATCACAAGACCTTCCGGCAACGTCTACACCATAGGGGAGGAGGGCCGGCAAGGCCAAGGCAGAAGCATCTGCGAGGCGTACGAGTCCTAGATTCAAGAACGTTGGATCACACCCTTAGGTAGGTTAGATTTAGGAGTAGTGGCAGCTTAGGGATCGGAATTAGGTAGCGATTAACGATGGGGCCCAGAGTTGCACCCGGCTACTTAATCCGGAAACTAAGTCTTTCGGAAACTTGGAACACTTTCGGAACTTTGCGTACTTTTCGGATGTCCGGAATCCGGACCCGGGAAAATTGGATCTGAGATTCACTTATCCGGATTTTTCGGGATAAGATCCTTAACTTTAGGAATAAGATCCCCCGGATTTCTCGTAGATAGGATAGGCCTTAAAATAGGAATAGTTCTAAGTACTTAGTAGATGAGTTTTGGAAAACTCATCATCTTGTTTTGTTTCCTTTACGTTGAATATATTTCAGAGCTTTCACTGGATTTGCTACCTAGTACTTGTGAAGAGAGTTATTTTACGTGTGAGGTTCCAGGTCCGTTACTGTAGTACGTATTTGTGTAAGTTTCTTCAAAGAGAAGGCTGTTTTGTTAAGCTAAGGAGTGAACCGGTTTAGATCTTCAGTAGGCGAATGTCCGGAATAACTGGAGGAGGTTGCAGAGGTGTTCCTGGTCACCTTCAGAAGTCCGGAAGAACCAGGAGGGGAAGAGATCTATTGCAGAGGTGTTCCTGGTAGTCTCTAGGGCACGGAATAGTCCGTGAGAACCCGGATTCCGGTACCAAAACCGGAGTCTACCCCCATGATAGGAAAAGCCTGCTATGTGAGTCTAGAAGGAGTCCTCCCTAGTGAAACTACAACACTATCTTTGTAGGGCTACAATAGTGCTACCGGAACGTCGTTGTAGTCGGAACGTACCATTGTGTGACCGCATCCGGAAGGCCTTCCGGATGTCGTGAGAGTTACGTCTAGGAGCAACACCATACCAGCGGTTAGTAGATTAGGTAGAAAGTGATTGTCCGGTCACTGTAAACACCGGGCAGTGGGTGTCTAGCCACTTAAAATCACAAGGCAGTGGGGAATCCGGCCACTTACACAAAATAGGATCAGTGGCCTTCCGGTCACTCGTTTAAACCTTCCGGAAGCCACTGTAAGGAGGAACAAAGGTAAATTAAACTACCCTCTTGGTTTCCGGAAACCATTTCCGGGAACTACTGTATATACCTTCCGAAAACTAGTTCCGGAAAGTTTTGCTTGGGTTTCGGAATCCGGAAGGATCTGGAACCATTATTGAATAGATTAACTAACCTACGTGATGAATAGACTAGTGGTTTTGGGATAATTTGAAAGGATAAATAGATCTCTATGGGAACGAAACCGGAGCGGTTTACTTTGGAAGCACTTAGTGACGATTGAGTGCATTCCGGAGGAATACTGACTCTGCAAACTACGACACGCAAGGAGGCACCGCACGAGGGAATGCCGAAACGAAAGAAGACACCGAACTGAGAAGACCACGTACCGACCTGCCGGCTCTATGCCACACAGCAAAGGTGCACTCTCTCCTTTACCATTGTTTGATTTGCCTTGTGCATACAATACGCTCCTCATATGTTTGCAAGCCTCCGGTACTGTCCCTCCCTTTGGTGTTGTGCAGCCACGAAGTACATGGACCAGAGTTGCTGAAGGTCGTCCTACACAGACAAAGACACGGGACAACCATCAACAAGAAGGTGGTGCAAAAATACGACCTGGTGGGTCGATCTTGTCACTCTCCTATTCGCCCGAAATTGCACTGGAGGTCGACAAAGAAAGATCCTGACGCGCAGCACACAGACACGAAGGCGGAAGTCGGCAAGAACAACTCGGTGGAAAAACAACGACAGAGAACGCACCGAGACGAGGGAGGGAGCCTTGGCGAATCGAGACAAGGAAGACTAGGCGAAATACTAAGACGGAGACTAGGTCTCGACCAAGCTGTGTGGAGGAGCAGTAAAGAAAAACGGCGACGGAGAACGCACGGAGACGAGGGGTGGAGCCGTGGCGATTCGAGACAAGGAAGACCAGGCAAAATATTAAGGCGGAGACTAGGTCTCGACCAAGCTGTGTGGATGTGAGTGGCCAAAGTGGGCCCTCACTCTTTTTTCTTCATTTTTTCGAGTTTTTGATAGTATTAACCCAATTTTAGTTAAAATAGTGGTCAAACCGTCTATTAAAGTCAAAATTCCTAGAGTAATAGGCCTAGTGCCATGATGTGACACTAAGTTTCCTATTTTTTCCTCTTTCCGACTAAGATGCTTGAAAGTGTAGCGGAAGTGGAATGGAAATGAAGAGAAAGATAAAAAAGGGGAAGAAAGGTCCTTGGAAAATGACTAAAAATTGAGAAATGGGACAAAAATTATGGGAAAAATTGGGAGAGTGTCTCCTAGCAGGTAGAAGTAGTGGTAAAATTTCTAGAATTTTCCGAGTTGAATTGCTACTTTATTCTGGGGTTTGACTAGTGGATCGACGGGTTGACCGTTTGGGAAAAACACTTAGGAACCTTCAAAAATGCTAAGAAAATTTAGGTAGACTAATTAGGGTGCTGGGAGTCCAGCTATGTGGTTAGTTTTTGAAGTTATAAGTAAATTGCAAATCAGCAGTAGATAGTACTAGATCTAGTGTAATAGTCTTTAAAAGATCAAAAGAAAAAGAAAAAGGAAAAAAGAAAAAGAAGGGGAAGTAGTTGGATGTGCTTCTCCATGCACATGCCACATGATCATTCTTGCCACCATGGATTTAATTTTAGGGAAGCTTGTAAGGAGCAAAGCGGCGAATTAATGTGTGATAAACTAAAAACATGCAAAGACGGCTGTAAGAAGCCAATTCTGCAATTCGGTGAGAGGTTATGGGCTGCCTCATTAAGGTAAGCCAGTCTGGTCAAGGAAAAAAAAAGGAAAAAAAAGAGAAAGGAAAAAAAAAAGGACCGGGCCAGGCGGATTTCCTGGGAGCGAGGGAGCTAGAGAGCGGTGTGTGTTTTTTTTTGGGGAGCTCTGTGGAGAGAGGCGCGCATCTGGGCGCGTGAAGGAGGATCGCGGGGGTGTAGCTCGCGGCTGCGTGGGAGGAGCTCCTGCAAGCAAGGGGGCTGGGAGACCCTGTTTTTTTTTGAAGGAAGACTGTTGTTTTTGGAGAGATAGCACCGGGTGTGCGAGAGGCACCTGTGAGTGAGTGTAGCTCGCGGCTGCGTGGGAGGAGCTCCGGCGAGCAAGGAGAGCTGGAGGTCTCCGATTTCCGGAGAGGGTGGTTTTTTTTTTTTTTTTTGGTGGAAGAAGAACTCCTGCGAGCAAGCGAGCTGGAGCTCGCTGTTTCCATGTGTTGGCTCCGTTTTAGGGTACCTGTGTGGGAGAGTAGCTCCAGCGAGGGTGCGAGAGCCGGAGGATCGGAGGCTGGAGCTCTCCGGGTTTTCGTGGTGCTGTTTTGTTGAAAAGGTGCGCACTTGTGTGCGCGAGGGAGATTCGGAGGCAGGGAGCCCGGTGCGGCTCCGGTGGAGAAGTGCCGGCGTCTGGAGGGGAGCGCCGGAGTGCAAGAGGCACCTGTGAGTGTGCAGGCTGTAGCTCTCGTTTTTTTTGTTTTTTCTTTGGACTGTGTTTGTTGGTTCGTGTGTGTGAGTGTGCACCGCGATTGCTGTGTGTAGAGTGTGCACCTGGGTGCGGAGCTCTCGCGAGATCTGCTGGTTTTTTCTCTTTTTTTTTAGAGACTCCGTTTTGGTGGTGCGTATCTGTGTGCGCGAGTGTGGAGCGCGCGAGCTGTGGGAGCTGAAGAGTGCGCGGCAGTTGGCGATCACGGTGGACTGCGGAAGGGGTGCCGGCGTTTGTAAACGCCTATGACCACAGGTGGTATGTTGGAGTGTGAGTCTTGTGCGAATTGCTGGAGGACGTCACCGGTTTGTCGTGGAGCTGCGTGCGAGGACTGTGGAGCTGGAGGTGTCTGTATGAGATGTCTAGGTGTTAAAATTTCGGTGGCCGAATCTCATGCGGAAGCGCTGGTAAATTTTTGCCAGAATTAGGTATTTGGCCACAAGTTCCATCAAAGCTGAACCGGTACACAGCCCATGGATTCTATTTTAGTATGCATGAGTTCGTCTTTGAGATCATAATGATGTGTTGAGATTGTTGGTGCATGAAAATTGCTTGTGATGGTGGTTTCTATGTCCTCGGCCTGCTGATTTGGGTTCTAAGTGGTCTATTCAAGTTGGAAATGAGCTGCTGATTAGTGTAAGAGGAAATTTTTTTGGATTCGGAGTCCCGAATCAAAAGATAAGGGCTGTTGAAGTTGCTGCTACAAAACAGGATCTGGATCAGGCCTGATCAGCCGACTTAAACCAAAAATTAACAAATTAATTTTTTTTTAAAAATATATATATATATAATAATAATAAAAAATAAAAAATAAAATCAAAAAGTAATAATAATAAATAATAAACAAATAATGATAACCGTAGTAATTAGATAACAAATAATTAAATAATTACTTATACCTAATTAATTTATCCAGAGTTAAGTAATTGATTACAATGGAAGGTTAATTGAGTTCACTTAGCTAGGTTAAGATAATAGTGTTATTAAATTCTAAATATATAAATGGATACGCCAAAGATCCAAATTCAGTAAAAGTAGAATGTATGGTTAAGCTTAAGGAATGGTTAAGTGGTGTAATAATAGGACCTTGTGGGTTTAAAAATTGATTCTCTTAGGGGGTCTATATTTGGGCTCACATTTGGTGCGTCCGCCGGGAGGAGCTTTTTGTTTGGTTTGTTGCTTGAAAGGTATTTGTCTTGCTGCTGGATTGCTAAATTTAGGGTTTTAAAGGTTCTGAATTGTCTATTTCTGACCTAAACCGTGAGTTGAGTGGTACTTGGTCTCATGTGGGAGGTGGAGTGCGCGATTGCTTGAGGTAAGTTGCTAAACCTACTTTTGTGCATGTATTCTTGTATGAGGTGTGTTGTCCAAGTTGTAAGGGAGGTGGGGAATTAGAAGGGTGTGTGGAATTCTCGACCTCCTAACACAAGCACATTGTGTTAGGCGGACCACCTTCTAACTCTTGTGCTTTGGTTGAGTAAGGGGGCTTAGGGGTGAAAGGTTGAGGCCCTCCCACGATTGCTTGAAAGTAATCAGTGAGCTTCTAAGCCAAAGAGGGAAGGTGCATGTGCCCGGGCATGGGACAAGGGCGCCCTTCTCTTCCCCCCCGAACTTGATCTACCACCAAGGTAAGGACAACTTGGGTGTCATCGATAGCTTTGTATGTTGAATGGGATGAATGCTGCATACATGGAATGGTATACATGTTGAAGGGGTCGTGAAGAAGGAGCACGGCATAAGGTGAGTATACGAACCTTCCTCACTACACCAAACCCTACACTAGGCACTTAGATTCGGTTGGGGATCGAACACGGAAGGTGAATTTGCAGCCAGGTACGTTCTCCCCTTCTAAATGAATGAATTATGATGAACCAATGAAGGATTTTTTGTACATGTTGGTGTCGTTTCTCTTGAGTTGGTGATGCCGTCCCTTGGAGAGAAATTGGGGATACCTTGATACCAAGGAGAAACCTCCAAGTAGGTGGTCAGCCCAACTAAGAGTCTGTATCGTATGGGGCATAGTGGGTGTACCTCGTCCGGAGGTTATCCCCACATGTAACCTTCTGTTTTGTTTACTTCCCAGCATGGGGGAGTGTTGCAGTTCGTAGAGACAGTATTCCTCCGAAATGCTCCTAATCGTCACTAAGAGCTTCCCAGAGTAACCGCTCCGGTTTCGTTCCCACAGAGACCTAAATGTCTTCTTCCAATATCCCAGATTACTAATCTTGCCCGAATAATACAACTACGAATTAACTATAACTCTCTATCACTTATATTAGGTCCGGATCGGTCCGGATCCGGATGCTATACAATGGTTCCCGGAGTTGAGTTTCCGGAAATCAGGAGGGTGGTTTGATTAGTCTCTGTTCCTCCTCAGAGAGTCTCCTGGAGTTTTTAAACGAGTGGCCGAAGTCCACTGACCCGGTTTTGTGTAAGTGGCTGGGTTTCCCACTACCCTGTGACTTAAAGTGGCTAGGTACCCACTGTCCGGATTCTTAGAGTGACCGAACAACACTCTTCCTACTATACTAACTGGTAATTTGATTGTTGTTGCCGGACTTCGACTCTCACGACATCCGGAAGGCCTTCCGGATGCGGTCACACAGAGACTAACCCGGCTACAACGGCATTCCGGGGGGTATGACTGTAACTTTCCGGATCAGAGACTCACGGTTAGCTATGGTTACTTTACCCGGGTACAAGTATCAAGCTTTTTCTTCCTCTCTTAAGGGAGAACTCTGGTATTGACCGGAGATCAGTTTAGCACGGTTTCCCGCGTAAACTAGAGATTACCAGGAACACCTCTGCAGTTCATCTCTTCCCCTCCTGGCTACTTCCGGACCCTGGGAACTACTAGGAACACCTCTGCAATAGTTCTCTCCAGCTCTCCCGGGCGATCTCCTGACACTACCCTCGATAACTTCCCCCTCCGGCAAAACAAGTGAGTTACTCTAGTCCGGAAAATTCCTCACACAACCACACCCTCCAGAAAGGATCCGTCACTCACAGGATTCATACGTCCCACAAAAACACAAGGTAGCAAATCTGGTGAAGGAAATGGTAACGTATATTTCCGAGTGAAATGAACAAGACGAAGGTTTTTCCCAAAACCTCCTACTAAATACTCTCTGAATTCTCTAAATTCAGATTTCCTTCTACTTATGACTATGGAAAATCCGCTAGATCTTATCTAAAAGATCCGAGAAATGCGGAAAAGTCCTAGATCGGATCTCAGATCCTAAAATCTCGGAACAGTTCCTGGACTCCGGACTTCCTTTTCTAACAAAACCTGGCTATTGATTCCGGTAGCAGCCGGGTGCACTTGGGGCCCCATCGTTAGTCGCTGCTGATCCGGATTCTTACCCTGAGAAAAAGTGGTTAACAGGAAGAAACTTACAACCTATTTTTACTCTAAGTAGGAGCACCGGGACCCCGATTTCTCCCACTCCGGCGGGAGGGGGAACTCTCCACCGGAACGCGCGCCTTATCCTTTGCCTTCTTTGAAGCCGCCGGCGAAAGGTTGGTCTTCTTGTTGGCTGGGCCGGTTGGTGAGGGAACAGCCACCCCTGGAGACCGGGCGTCCGGGGGTAGAGGGGGCTGGGCCGGAGATCCTTCCGGAAGCGGAGGTGTGGGGGTGCCTGCCGCGGAAACTGACCCGGTCTCTTGGACCAAGTCCCTGTAGCTTCCGGACGGACTCCTGGCTCCGGATGCTAACCTTCGTGACACTAACCTTGGAGGAGCTGGAAGGCCGCCCTCTGTCGGAGGATCTGGAAGCCGCATAGTGGGTGGCGACAGGAGATCCGGAAGTGTCTTCAGGATCTCGCTGGTACTCGGGTTAGGGGGCACGATCCCCTCCGCCGGTGTCCGTGGCGGGGTATCCATGGACTCCGGGTTCGCGGAGGTTCTCGGCGCTGGGGTGGTCTTGGGTGGTGGTTCCGGAGTGGCTGTTGTTCGAGTTGTGGTCGGCGTGCCTTCCGGTCCAGGCGCTGCAGGTTCTTCCGGAAATTCGACGACAATGTTGTCGACTAGCACCTTCATCTGCTCCCAGGTCCTTCCCATCTTGTCAGCCTGGTCAAGGAGGAACCGGATGATGTTGGCCCGGGTGACCTTCTCCTTCTTCTCCACCAACTCGGTGAAGAGCCGGCTTCGGTTGACCACGTCGACAGGTAGGTCCAAGAAGGCCCGGACTTCCAGTAAAGCCGCTGCGGAAGCGTTGGCCTTCTCCTCGGCCAGTTTCCGGGCCGTCACCGCCACAGCCGCCTCCGCTAGGTACTGCTTCATCTTCCTCTCCATCTCGTTACTTGCCTTGTATAGAGAGGCGATCTGAGTGTGCAGCGCCTTCGTGCCCACCTCCCGGCTCCGGAGTTCCTCCACCCTGTTAATGGCGTCCTCTAGCCGTTCGACGCCCAGACTCCGGAAGATTTGCTCCACGCTGCCGGTGATGATGTAGTTGGTCTCCTTGAGGAGCCCAACCCTCCAGCCAATGTCGCGGGTGAGCTCATCCATCAGCTTGAGCTGGCCCTTGGAGTCGTCCCGGTCCACCTTTCTCCTCTTCCGGCTGGTCCCTTCTGAGGGTCCGGACTCGTCTTCTCCGGAGGATGCAGAGGAGCTTCGGATGCCCGGACTCTCCGTCGCAGGTTCCTTCCCCCGAGGTCTCTTTGGGACCTTCCGGCCCTCCGGAGTGCTGGTGGTGGCTGCTTCCGGCGTTGGCTCCCCCTCTCCGGATTCTTCCTCTTCAGACTCGTCCCCTCCGTACTTCTGGAAGTTGAGGACGATATCGTACTTCCGGACCTCCGCCGTAGTGAGTTGCTGGTGGTGCGCATAGAGGTGCACCACATAGGAGGCCAAGGGTGTTGCCGTCTTCTTCACCCTCTGAAGGTTGGCTACTAGACGGCTGATCATGTCCGTCATAAGCGTTCCCCAATCCATTACTATCTTCTTCCGGAGCGCCCCGAGGAAGGTGCAGGCCCACTTCGCCACCACCCGCTTCGGCTTTTCCGGATGGAAAATAGGGTTTAAAAACCCTAGCACGAGCTGGGCGTCCAGATGCCGAAGGTCCTGCATGTTGTAGCCGTCCTTTGGGTCAGCCGGACTCGCAAATTCGTCCACCAGGAATTCGTCTCGCCGTTCCACCACTTTGGTGCGTCCGCCCCGGAAGTCGTACGCCTGGGACCATTCCGGAACTCCCCAGTTTTCCGGATGGTCCCTCAGTAACCCCTGGTACTTCTTGTCCGGAGCGCCGATAAGCTCCTGGACATAGATCTCCTCCCGCATACCCAGGGGACTTCGAGCAACCCTTCGCACCCCATAGTCTTTAGGCTCGACTTCAGGAGGTTGAATTCGTCCAGGTCTTCGGGGATGTCCGGAAGGACTCGGGCCAAAGGGGGAAGTCCCGCGGCCGGCTCTTCGTCTCTATTGCCGCACCCGTCTCTATCCGTCCTCTTCTTCTTAGCCATCGGTACAGTCTTCATGAGGGCCTCCTAAATCTTCACCGTCTCTCAAGGTAGTCCCTGCACGCACCGTCCTCACAAAAGCACTCCCTAACGGACGCACGTCCGTTCTAATCGTCTAAGCTCCAAACCCTAACGGCCAGAGTTTTGGAACCGGGAGCGAGGAAGTGAAAGAGGGAGAGGAAGAAAGCCTGAAGACGAAAACCCTGCACGCAACGAAGGAATGGAGAAGAAAAGAGTTCTCCCCCCGAATCCCAGCCTTAAGTAGTCCGGCAGTTAGTACGGAGTCATGATGACAGTTGATGGCGACAGTTCCGGCTGACGGTTCCGAATAACTGTCCGCCCCGGAAAACCGGGAACTGCTCCGGCTCCGATTTCAACAGATTTTGGCTTAATTAGGATTCGCAACCTGATCCATCCGTCATTATTCTTTTCTGACGACCATAGGATGAATTCTAGTGGAAACTATCATAACTACTTAACTAATTTTTTTGTTTTAACCGGATTTAAAGTTAACTTCCGGCAACATGTGGAAACGGAGTCCCACAATATTTCATCCTACATCCGTAGGTTTGAGCAAGTTGTCACCCGGTTCGTGGGTGATTTGCTCACAGATGATACCTTGAGACACTTTTTCCTTCAAGGGTTTTATCTAGAGAAAACGATACGGGAAATTCTCCAGACAAGGCCCACCACCTTAGAGGAAGCTAAGGAGGCAGCTAGGACCGTGGCAGCGGTGGCAACAGAACACGAGAAACTATGGAGGAAGGAGAATGAGAGCATTCCTAGCTTTATTCCTATCCATGTCCGGGAGAAGTCAGACTTAGTTGAATCTCCACGTGGCCCAACAGTGTATTCTCCACCTGTGGTGAATACCATTCCTCTTAATGTCAGGCCCCCTGTTCCTCTACCCGCTCTTACATATGGACCCACTTGGCGTCACGAGATGAAGAAGGAGATCCACAACGCTCAGCAGGGGTTCCAAGACCAACTCCAACAACAATTGAGGGCAATGACAGATCAGATGGCTCTTCTACTCAGGAACCAGAACCCTAATGCCCCACCTCCTCAGATAGAGTGAGGTAGACATTCTTCTGGTATGTGGTGCACTTCGTGCGGCGAGAATGGTCACACCATGCAGTTTTGTACCACCTTCCCATACCATTCAAACGTCTACCAACCCCCACACCGGATTCAACAACTTAATCGTGGTCAAAGTCCGAGGCCCCAACCTCGTTGGGAGATCTGTCAGTCTTGTGGAAGAAGACATCCACCTGGGAGTTGTTGGTTGGAGAATGGGATAGTGTGTGGGAACTGCGGTGGTAATCATCCCACAATTAGATGTAGGGAGAAGGACAAGGTCATTCCTATGAGGCCAATGAGAGGGAATTTTTCCCAACAAGCCATGGATAACCAGAGAGGGGCTCGAAACCCTTCGAATGACAACAGTCTCCATCCTCCCAACATATACTATGATTATAATAATCATCGTCAAAACCACCAACCTCCTCAGGGCTTGCAAACCCAACAAGGTTTTGTGCCTTTTGGCCAAAACCAGGCGCCTAACCAAGATGCCCGATTTGCATCTCCTTCTTCTTCATCTCCCTCTACCACCGTCACATTGACAGAACTCGGGTCTCAAGGAGCTTCTCAAAGTTCTACCTCTTCTCAATCCTATTTTGTATCGCATGAACCTGTCATTCCACATCAAGTGGCTCAGCTTTCACTTCCCGTAAATGCGGTATTGACACAAGCCCAAAAGGCCAACCAACCCTTCGTAGCTCAGGAATCAGAGGTTAGCTTCGAGGATTCACCACACTTATCAGTACTCAATGATGTAGTTCATGAAGCCTTGAAGTCCACAAGGAAGGCCAACCAGAAGGTGCCTCCAGTGAATCCGTTGATGTTAGATTCCACCCCTTCCGAAGGTGGTGAAGAACCCCAGAATCCCCACGCACCTGAGCCAACCTGGGAGGGTCCAACAATTCCCACTCAAGAGATAGGAATTAAAAACCCTTCATCCACCTCCACGTTTAGACCGTATGATCTTTGGGAGGACTTGAATAGGTTGAACGCCAACATTACCATTTCCCAGCTCATCCACTTGGCTCCCTTGGAACGGAAAGAGTTGAAGAAGAAGATTCCACTAGCCAAGAGGGTAAAGGTCAAGCCCAATCTAACTGCTAGAGTGAGCTCTTCTAGAAAGCCTTCCAAAAAGGCATTTGAGGTTCGTGCGGTAGAAATTGAAGCCACTATCGTGGATAAGGTGTTGTCCAAGGTGTTGGTGGATGGTGGTAGTGGTGTAAACATCATGCCTCTTCACACCATGGAACAGTTAGGGCTAGATATCACAGAGCCCTCACCTTATGTGATCAACATGGCCAACCAGATTCCAGAAGCACCAATAGGCCAAATTTCTGGGTGCAAGATGAACACAGGAGGGGAGGACTACACGGTCACCTTCCAAGTGCTTCGAATGCACTCGAACAAAAATTTCTTCCCCTTGCTTCTAGGGAGACCGTGGTTGAGGACAGCCAACGCTAAGGTAGATTGGAGTGGTGAAAAACCTCATATCACCTATGGTGTCGGGTCGAATCTAACCAAGGTTTATATTCAACCTAGCTTCCCTAAGACCTTAGGATCTTCTAGCTCATCCTCAGAGGATGAAGACCACGTGCCACGTGGAGCTAGAAAGACAATCAAGGGGGTCAAGTTCGCGCTTCCAGAGGTAACAAAAACCACCACTCCTTCTTCATTGAGTTGTCTGGGGCCTAGTCTATACGAATGGGAGGATGATGGAGAATTCTCTACTTGGTTGGCTGAGCACCCGCACACTGAGTCTGACCGATCCATGGATACGTTTTTCATGGAAGAACTTAGTGGTGATCTTCTCCAGGACATTGACTTAGCCATTCTCGTAGATGACCTACGTTACGAGGATGTTTGTGGTGTCACCTTAGATGGCACACAATTGTCCAACGTAGACCCTATCTTGGATGAAGAAGTCCTCGTTTCTCCATTGCATTTCAAATCCACTTCGTCGGGAATACAAGTGGGAAGTGATCTACCCATCTATCCACCAATTTCCCATGACTAGTACAAGGGGCCAACGGAACAACCACATGCGAGTCCAAAAGATTGGCAAGAGATAGATGTATCGTTTGAGATAGAAGAACCGCAAATGATAAAGATTGGGAGCCAACTCACAAAGGAAGAATTAGAGCCCTATAGAGCCCTAGTCATGGAGTATCGCAATGTGTTCGCATGGTCTTATAGAGAACTCAAGGGCATCCCTCCAGAAGTGGTGCAACATCAAATCCCTTTAATTCCAGGCTCATTGGCTATTCGCCAAAAGGAGCGACGAATGAATCCACAACTCCAACTTATAGTTAAGATGGAGTTGGAGAAACTCCTTCAAGCTAGATTTATCCGCCCAGTGGAGATTACCGACTGGGTTTCCCCCATGGTGATAGTCAAGAAGGAAAATGGGAAGTTGAGAGTTTGCATAGACTATCGCAAACTTAACCAAGCCACTCCGTTTTCATTAGTCTATGGTGTAGAGGCTGTACTTCCCATAGAGTTTGAAGTGCCATCACTTCAAATAGCGATAGACACTCGATTGACCACCAAGCAGTCTTTGATCCATCGATTGGAACGATTGGAGAAATTGGATGAGGATCGTAGACTGAGCGCACAACACATTGAGGTTGTCCAGAGGCGCCGAAAAATTGCGTTTGATAAACGCCACAAGAAGCGGACATTGTTGCCAGGGATGTTGGTTTTGCTTCAAGATGCGAGAAGGCTAGAATTCCATGGGAAGTTTGATGCGTTGTGGTTGGGCCCCAATCTCGTTACCAAGGTATTTCCCAACAACTCGGTCCAACTCGAAACCCTGAATGGTGAATCATTTCCAACACGCACGGCTGGGAGTCGTTGCAAGGAATACCGGACATGATAGAGTGGATTCATTATCACTAGCCCACCTCACTTCGTGACAATTGGCCTCACAATGGGGAAGACATGACTCTGCCGATTCAACTAGTGCCTTTTGACCACTAGTTGCAGCCGGTCATGTCTTCTCCATGGGTCAACCATACTAGTCTCATCACTACACTAGAGACAAGTGTTTTCTTTTCTCCCAATTTCCTATCAAAAATATATTTTTCTCCTTGCTTTCCTTACCTGCCAAAGAGATTAGAACTTCTATCTCTCTGTAGTCCAAGTTCACTCCGATGAAGGCGGAAGGCGGTTTTGAAAGCTTTTTTGGCTGTAGATTCAACCTGGGTCCGTCCAGGGCGAATGGGTTTAAATCAAAAAAATGGGACACGCATCCATTCTACTAATCTTCCAATTCTTCCTAGTCGAATGTTGTCTCCAAATCATCTATTTTTTTCTCTCATTTTTTCCCCCTTCCCGATTGTGATTTCCTAGCTTTTCTTCAAAACCATCACTTATTTTTAACTTCCTAGTCTTTTCTTCCATATTCCTTAATTGACTTTCCACATCTTTTTACTTTGTTCTCCTCACCGTGTGCCGTGGTGAGCAAGAGGTCTAGGTCCACTCTCCTCTTACGAGTCAGCCCAGATGGTCGCCATGTGAAAGTGGCCAAAGTGGGCCCTCACTCTTTTTTCTTCATTTTTTCGAGTTTTTGATAGTATTAACCCAATTTTAGTTAAAATAGTGGTCAAATCCTCTATTAAAGTCAAAATTCCTAGAGTAATAGGCCTAGTGCCATGATGTGACACTAAGTTTCCTATTTTTTCCTCTTTCCGACTAAGATGCTTGAAAGTGTAGCGGAAGTGGAATGGAAATGAAGAGAAAGATAAAAAAGGGGAAGAAAGGTCCTTGGAAAATGACTAAAAATTGAGAAATGGGACAAAAATTATGGGAAAAATTGGGAGAGTGTCTCCTAGCAGGTAGAAGTAGTGGTAAAATTTCTAGAATTTTCCGAGTTGAATTGCTACTTTATTCTGGGGTTTGACTAGTGGATCGACGGGTTGACCGTTTGGGAAAAACACTTAGGAACCTTCAAAAATGCTAAGAAAATATAGGTAGACTAATTAGGGTGCTGGGAGTCCAGCTATGTGGTTAGTTTTTGAAGTTATAAGTAAACTGCAAATCAGCAGTAGATAGTATCAGATCTAGTGTAATAGTCTTTAAAAGATCAAAAGAAAAAGAAAAAGGAAAAAAGAAAAAGAAGGGGAAGTAGTTGGATGTGCTTCTCCATGCACATGCCACATGATCATTCTTGCCACCATGGATTTAATTTTAGGGAAGCTTGTCAGGAGCAAAGCGGCGAATTAATGCGTGATAAACTAAAAACATGCAAAGACGGCTGTAAGAAGCCAATTCTGCAATTCGGTGAGAGGTTATGGGCTGCCTCATTAAGGTAAGCCAGTCTGGTCAGGGAAAAAAAAAGGAAAAAAAAGAGAAAGGAAAAAAAAAAGGACCGGGCCAAGCGGATTTCCTGGGAGCGAGGGAGCTAGAGAGCGGTGTGTGTTTTTTTTTGGGGAGCTTTGTGGAGAGAGGCGCGCATCTGGGCGCGTGAAGGAGGATCGCGGGGGTGTAGCTCGCGGCTGCGTGGGAGGAGCTCCTGCAAGCAAGGGGGCTGGGAGACCCTGTTTTTTTTTAAGGAAGACTGTTGTTTTTGGAGAGATAGCACCGGGTGTGCGAGAGGCACCTGTGAGTGAGTGTAGCTCGCGGCTGCGTGGGAGGAGCTCCTGCGAGCAAGGAGAGCTGGAGGTCTCCGATTTCCGGAGAGGGTGGTTTTTTTTTTTTTTTTTGGTGGAAGAAGAACTCCTGCGAGCAAGCGAGCTGGAGCTCGCTGTTTCCATGTGTTGGCTCCGTTTTAGGGTACCTGTGTGGGAGAGTAGCTCCAGCGAGGGTGCGAGAGCCGGAGGATCGGAGGCTGGAGCTCTCCGGGTTTTCGTGGTGCTGTTTTGTTGAAAAGGTGCGCACTTGTGTGCGCGAGGGAGATTCGGAGGCAGGGAGCCCGGTGCGGCTCCGGTGGAGAAGTGCCGGCGTCTGGAGGGAAGCGCCGGAGTGCAAGAGGCACCTGTGAGTGTGCAAGCTATAGCTCTCGTTTTTTTTGTTTTTTCTTTGGACTGTGTTTGTTGGTTCGTGTGTGTGTGTGTGCACCGCGATTGCTGTGTGTAGAGTGTGCACCTGGGTGCGGAGCTCTCGCGAGGTCTGCTGGTTTTTTCTCTTTTTTTTTGGAGACTCCGTTTTGGTGGTGCGTATCTGTGTGCGCGAGTGTGGAGCGCGCGAGCTGTGGGAGCTGAAGAGTGCGCGGCAGTTGGCGATCACGGTGGACTGCGGAAGGGGTGCCGGCGTTTGTAAACGCCTATGACCACAGGTGGTATGTTGGAGTGTGAGTCTTGTGCGAATTGCTGGAGGACGTCACCGGTTTGTCGTGGAGCTGCGTGCGAGGACTGTGGAGCTGGAGGTGTCTGTATGAGATGTCTAGGTGTTAAAATTTCGGTGGCCGAATCTCATGCGGAAGCGCTGGTAAATTTTTGCCAGAATTAGGTATTTGGCCACAAGTTCCATCAAAGCTGAACCGGTACACAGCCCATGGATTCTATTTTAGTATGCATGAGTTCGTCTTTGAGATCATAATGATGTGTTGAGATTGTTGGTGCATGAAAATTGCTTGTGATGGTGGTTTCTATGTCCTCGGCCTGCTGATTTGGGTTCTAAGTGGTCTATTCAAGTTGGAAATGAGCTGCTGATTAGTGTAAGAGGAAATTTTTTTGGATTCGGAGTCCCGAATCAAAAGATAAGGGCTGTTGAAGTTGCTGCTACAAAACAGGATCTGGATCAGGCCTGATCAGCCGACTTAAACCAAAAATTAACAAATTAAATTTTTTTTAAAAATATATATATATATAATAATAATAAAAAATAAAAAATAAAATCAAAAAGTAATAATAATAAATAATAAACAAATAATGATAACCGTAGTAATTAGATAACAAATAATTAAATAATTACTTATACCTAATTAATTTATCCAGAGTTAAGTAATTGATTACAATGGAAGGTTAATTGAGTTCACTTAGCTAGGTTAAGATAATAGTGTTATTAAATTCTAAATATATAAATGGATACGCCAAAGATCCAAATTCAGTAAAAGTAGAATGTATGGTTAAGCTTAAGGAATGGTTAAGTGGTGTAATAATAGGACCTTGCGGGTTTAAAAATTGATTCTCTTAGGGGGTCTATTTTTGGGCTCACAGTGGAGGAGTAGTGAAGGACCGCAACGTGGAAGGTCAGGCGAGATACAACGGCAAAGACGAGTTTACAAGACAGAGTTGTGTCGAAGGAGAGGCCCAAACCCGGAGGAACGGAGGCTACCCTACCCACCCCGCAGGAAGTTTAGGTCAGCCCACCCTCACCTAGTTCGCTCATAGAAGTCAAACTCGCGACTACAGGATGGAAGCCTGGAAAGAGGCAAACAGAACTATTGGAGGTTAGTAAAGTTGCTAGAAGGAAGAGCGACCCCCCTCGAGTTAACGCTGCCAAAAGGAGTGTACAATGATTAAAGAAAGGAGGTCAACCAGTTGCCAAAAAACCTACAAGGTTGGTTTTGTTGTGTTATTATTGATATGTTGTATTGTGAAGTTTATTGTGTAAACCCACAATATTGTATGTTACATGTACTCAATATAAAGTTGTGCCAAGGGGAAAGATACACCACCAAATTGTGTGGTGTATCTACAAAGTGTCCTTTTGTATGGTTTACTAGTAGTAGAAGTTCATTCCTCTTGCTAGATTTTACATTTGATGATAGCAAATCCTATAAAATGTGGCTTGCATGTAATGATAATGGTCATTTGTATTGGAAGTTGCTTGGTAGTATAAATCCTAGACTAGCAAAAGTATATTATCACTTCTATGATGGTTCTATGGTACCAAGGAAGTTATGTTTTTATAGCACTCACTACCTTGATACTAACACGTCAATTTGCAATAGAGAGTTGAGGGCCATCACTCTTGTTGGTTCCTTAGCTCTCAAACAATTGCAAAAAAAACTCTTTCAACCATCTTCTCTTTACCTACTCAGCCCACAACTTAATTTGTGGAATGGTAAGGAATGTGGATCCGTTGGAAGATGTAAACTTTTTAGTCAAACTTCTTTACAAGCCTCTTTGTTATGTAGAATGGAATCTCCAACAGTCGCAGCTTCTTCTTCAAACAACGAAAACAACTTTGATATGGAAGTAACTCCAATGAAACATTTAGAATTGGAGGAGGCTACTTCTCATTCCAAAGATCTTGAGGTACTTTCGATCAAACTTTCGAGACCACCTTTTTGGCTTGGATTTGATGCTTTGAATGCGCTTGGACAAATCAAGGAAGGTCCTAGAGTCAAACATCTTGGTGTGAGCGAAATGGAATTGGAAGGGATGAGTAATGAGGAAGCCCTAGAGGCTTGTGAGGCAGTAGCGTCATTCCCCTATGTCTCTCAAAAGCATTGGCCAAACAATCGTGGTGATGGAAAAGAGGGAAATCACCTAAACCTGACCCAACTTCCATGTGACGTGGAAGTGGACAAACATGGTTTTTCCCTCGACTACCATATTGCCATTTGTTTTGAAATTGGTGACACAATTGTCTCCAAAGACATGGTCTTAGGTTTGGTGAAGGAAAGACTTGCAAAAATGCAAATTCACCTTGGGGATAGGATGGCTCAACCTATTGCTATCATGTGTCTCTACAAGTTGGATAATTGGAGCGGTATAGTAAAAATACATCTAAAAACCCCTGAGTTAGATGCATGTGCCCTCCTGTCAGGTACTCGCCCTTTCATCCTCAAATTGGATGAAACCTTGTCGGTTAGAGGAAAAGTTTGCAAATCCTTTGATTCTATAGCTGTCCAAAGACTTCTATCAGTGAGAATTAGTAGTCCCTCACTCAAAAGTAAAAAATGGTTTGATGTCATCTTCGAGATTGTAAACAAGGGATTTAAACGAGAGGTAGACTATGAAGTAACAACGGTTACAAAGAAAGAATTGGCGGACTTTGCATGGGTGAAAGCACCAACACCGGAGGAGGCTAACAACAAGATGAAAGAACAAAAGATTTTTGCGGATAGTGAGGTGTTTGTCCCGGTCTTTGTTAAAAGAGGACGGATGACGGAGGATGAGAAAGCCAAAAAGAATGCTGTAGTTCTCATTGCACAAACTCTAAACAAAACCAAGTCAACCTATGAGTTAGAGTTAGCCATCAAACAATTCATGGGAGAATAGAATAACGCCATATACGTTATATTGAGACTTTTCAGAGTCTCAATTTAATGCTGATCTTATATTTGTAATTGATTTCTTGATTAATCATATAATTCTATTTATTAGAATTGGGAAGTTTATCCTCGACTCGAGGATAATCTATAATTAGAAAGTCAATAAAATGCATGAATTAGCTCAAAATAGGTGTTGAAGTTATAGACGAAAAGTCTCAAAACTATGAAATTGTCTCAAAATAATGAATATGACCATGAATGTTGTTAGCGTATACTTTAGACTCGAGAACAACAAACACGTAGGATCTTGTAATATGAAGTGTAAAAACGCTGCAGTTTACAAAAAATACCTAATTAAGTGTGAAAAGATGCTAAACAAGTATGTGGAGTTTATTGCTCACCCTCGTAGCATGGACCAGAAACTGAAACCTAGCCCGGAGGAGCTCACAAGATTAGGGTTCTCGGATATCAATACTGCGATTGCCAATATGGTAGAAACCCTAAACATCACCACGGGGGACACCTACAGTAAAAAGGATATTAACACACTCATAGATGTTGCGGTAGCCAAGAGTTCCAAAGCCACTATGGGGGAAATACGGCAAGAAATGGATAGCCTCAAGGATGCGATCATTGTAACGGAGGCAAAGTCATATGTAGACACGGTGCATGTGGAGCAAATCAAAAACACTAGTGCACTTTGAGCGGAGATAAGGCTCCTAAAAAATCAAATGAAGTCTTCCATGATGATAATGGATCAACTCCTCCCAGCAGACTCTATGGACCAAACAAACTAGTTTGGACAAATGGAACGGCGGAGTTTATAAAACAAAAAACATCCAAAAAAGTATTTAAAAATACTAAGACAACCAAAAACATCTATATAAATATAGTATTTATAAATACTATAAATATCTTGGAAACAACCTTCAACTTTATGAATACATATGTAGACACACTTATACTTTTATATGCCTTTATTTTCTCACCTTTTACTCATATATGTTTACGTTTACCATTCACTACTCTATTTTTTACCCTTTTTCTTTTTCTTTTTCTTTTTCTTTTCTTTTATTCTTTAGTCAAAAAAATTTCTTATCGCTTATTTTGTAGACTTGTAGTTTTTACTCTCCTATTTTTCACTCTTCTATTTCTGAAAACCTTACTGTTTGATCTCTCTCTACTTTACATTGCTCTTTTACTTTCTCACATTCTATTTTTTCATTTAGTTTTCTACATTCTTATTGCTCTACTCTCCTATTTTTTACTTTTTACTCTTTTACTTCCCTCCATGATACGCCGTTTAAATATCACTTTCTCTTTTCTTCTTCCTTTATTTTGCTCCATTCTTATTATCTTTCTCGACATTTTTAATCATTCAACTACTATTTCTCCCCCTTACGATCTTTCACTTTCTCCTCCTCTACTTCCTATTCTTTCACTTTCAATCCCTCTATTTTTTATCCCTTACCTGATACTCCCTTACTTTTCACCTCCTTATCTTTTACACTTTCTACAATATTTAATCACCCATCAACTACTCCTCAACTCTACAATCTTCTAGCTACTACCTCTTTTCCTTTACCTGTTGCTATTGAATGTCTCAACACTTTATTTTATACTCATTCACTGTATACTCTCATACATCAAGTTATCCTACCTCCTACTCTCGATCTAAATGTACCTATACATTATCCTTTAATAACCTTATCTCTTTTTACTGTAATCCAGTTACCACTTATTGTCTCTCTGTCCACTCCTCTACGCTCTAAAACTCTCCCTCAGCATTATAAACAAGTATTTTCGACCCCTTTTCAAAAAATTCTACTAAATCCCACTATAGCCCTAAACCATAATTCAAAATCTCCCACAAATCCTATAACCCATATTATAAGTGGCAGAAATACAGCTACACACTTCCCACACATCCAATCCAAAACAAAACAAGTGGAAACACCAATCCAAAATAGAGACATATCATTCTTTTTACTAATTAGTGGAGATTGTGAGCCGCAAAAACGGCCCACAATGTCGAATGGATCACACATCGTGTGCGTTAAGGTTAACAAGTAGTAGAAATGGGTTATCCCATTGGTTAGCTCATGGTTTTTGATCAAGATGGCTAAATAGCCTTTTCATGCGCTAATTCTTTAATTAGGAGCCACATTGTGGCAACCAAGAATTTTATGAAGTTAACCAAAAAATAAATAGAAAAGAAAAAAATAAAGAAAAGGTTGGAAAAGACAAAAAACAATAGAAAAGAATTAAAATTAGAAGTGGTGGAGAAGAATTTACCTCCTACCGAGACGGGGACCGCAATTGGCCACGGTGAGGAAATCAGGGAAAAAAACTAGGAGAAGAAGAAGATGGATGGTGAGGAGAAAAGAAAAAGAATGAGGCCTAAAAAGCCATAAAAAAATAAGTAAAAAGGGTCCAAAAGAAGTGGAAAAAAAACCCTCATCATCACTTGGTAAATTAGTCCTAACCCCAAGCAAGGGGAATTCAATTTAGGTAGATTAGTTAGATTTTGCATCCTTGGAATTAGCTAAAATAGCTCACTTATTAGTGATCATGCGCACACCATGTGGCTTAAGGTTAGAATATGGGATTTAGATATTCCTTGGTTAGTGGGACACCCACTTTTGTTAATGCAAGGGTGGCACGGAGTTAAGTAGTCATAGGTTAATGGGTTTTTTTATTGAAGAAGGTCATTAATGGAAGAAGGCAAAGGCGGCGGGGAACACCCTTGTGAACGCAAGGGGAGCAAAGGAGCTTGGGGGTTACCCCCTGGAAGGCTCTCATTCTTTCGTGTGTGTCTAAAGGATAGCGAGAGAGTTGTGTGGGGAGAGTGAGGAAAAAAACGAGAGAGGAGACTAAGGGACTAGAAGAGAGAGCCGGAAACCCTGGCCACGAGAGGAATGAATTAGGTAAGATTCGGCGAAGAAGAACACGATCAGCAGGAGCTCACGAGGGCGAAGAAGAACACGATCAGGAGCATCACGACAAGGGCAGAGGGTGAACTAGAAGAATCAGGGAGCCTCCTCCTTTCCTCAGATTAGCTTGTCATTCTTCGTGCGTGTAATTGAAGGAACCCTAATTTCGTTATCTACAACTGACGCACAGAAGCGCTGTCCGATTTTCACTAGAATTAGGGTTTCAACATCAATCTAAGGAAGCAACCCGGTTTTTAATGCATACAAGAAGTTGGCGCAGCTGTAAGTAAATATATGGTAGGGTGTTTGAAGGAAATTCCTTGTGTGAAGGTGCATGGTGTGCACGTGATGTATGGTGCTTGGCTTTGAATAAACGTATAAGTTGAATGATGCAGTGTTGGTCGCTGGTGTGAGTCTAACGGTAATTCAAAGGGTAATTGAACATTGCCATTGCGTTAAGCACAAAAAATTAATGTGGATACCGAAAACAACCATAAAAAAACGGAGTTATAACCAACGAGATGATAAGAGTATAAATCTTGGATTGAACAAAGAAGCCTATCTGTTGTCTGCTGCTGTCAGGGTCACGCCTAAAACTGGAATTAGTCATTAAGGGTCTAATCAAGTTTGTGAGGCTGAGTTGAACCCATATAAGCTTTAAAATGTTGAAAACGAGGTCCTAGGGCAAAACTTATGCTCGTTTGAAGGTTGGGCCCAAGTTAAGGCTGGACTCAATCACCACATCACTAATCAGCAACGAAGAGCTCAAAGTAACCACAATATGGACCACCATGCTCGTATGGGGTATGTATGAATGATTTGAATGATGTTTGCACAAGGGGCTATATCCCACATTAGGGTCTTGTGTTCAAGATAAGCCACCCATTAGGGGGCGGTTTATTTGGCTCGCATTTTGGTGCGTCCGCCGGGAGGAGCCGTGCTCATTGTTTGATTGTGTGGATTATTCTATCTTGGATGTAGGTACAAACGCGAATAGCCTCATGGCGTATGGAGCAGCATTGGGTAGCTCGAGGTAAGTGCCCAACTTGCTCATGAGTGGTTGAGAGATCGTTAAGTTGTGAATGTTTTGTGAATGTCTGGAAGTAGTGTGAATGCATGAACGTGCCAAGTTGTGTTTAAAGGTGGGGGTCTAGAAGGGAGTGTGGTTTCCCGACCTTCCAACCACAAAACACCTTGTGTTGGAAGGATCCCCTTCTAGGCTTGTGGCTTGAGTTGAGCAAGGGGCCTAGGGGTGAAAGGTTGAGGCCCTCCCACGGAATTCCACAAGGATTTCCAGTGAGCCCCTAGGTCAAAGGGGAAGGGTGCATGAGCCCGGGTATGGGACAAGGGCGCCCCTTCCTTCCCCCCGTGCTTGACTAACCACCAAGGTAAGTACAACTTGGTGTTGATTGAAGTCTTGAATCAATTGTTGCAAGCTAATGGCATTTTAGTGTGAATGAGCTACCTTGGAGGGGAGTTGGAGCCGTGGATGTACCCAAGACATAGGGGTGCTGATTGGAAGGAGCACGGCATACGGTATGTGCCCTACACCCTCTCTTAGGACCGCAAGTAGTAAGATAGGGTTAATTAAATGAGGTGACCACATTAGGATTAAGAAAACCCTGATTCCTCACTTGAGCCGTGTGGAACAATTGCCTTAGAAATTCTAGGGTTGGCCATCCACGAATTTGCTTGCAACAAACGTTGTGCTAACATGTGGGGTGGCTGGAGTTGCTAAAAGGTAAGTTGTCCCCCTCTAAAACAGTGTATGTGATCCATTGGTTGGCCTTAGAATCGTTAGAGTGCGATTAAGTCCACGGTCGCCTTCAACTAACGGTGACAGGGTGGCTGGAGATGCATCAAGGTAATATGTCTTCTTCACGTTGATAACATTGTTCAACACACATTGTCGTATGCCGTCCCGTGATTGTGTCATTTTCCTCCCAGTGGGTAATGTCTAGCTTAAGGTGGTAAAAGGTGGAAGGGGGATCCAAAAGATATCGAGGAACCCCACCTTTTATCAAGTTGAGGTCTAGGTCAGTCCCACAGCAAGGATTTGTACCGTGTGGCGCCAATTGGGGAACAACTTTCCAACGGGGTGATGCTCGTGGAGACATTCCTCAATTTGGTTAGCTTTTTGTTGTTTGCCCTTGAAGGGTAGTCCTTAATAGGATTCTTTGGCGGCTTCATCGAGCTAAAACTCCACAACTAAAACTCTGGTCTTGGTCTTGAGTCAGTCCATCCTCGTGATAGTATTGGGAGTAGGAGTGTTGAAAACACCCACTCATTGTTCGAGATAGGCCGTGCTTCGTGTAGATCCACCCACGACCTTTAAACCTTGGACTGAGAACCTTTTGGGGGACATGACTACCATCAACGAACGACAAGACCTTACATTTGGACCCTAGTGTAGATGTCCCGTGCCACAAGGTCCCAAAGACCTTTCCTCACACCACCGTGGGAACCGGCGAGTGAACGAAGAAGTTGGACTAGGGAACTCACCGAGGACATAGCGGAAGGATCCTTAGAGGTACAGCTAGAGGCTCTCCAAGCTCCTTTCCTTCCTTTTTCCCCATCTTTTCCTTCCACTTCATTCGATCCGATGAACACCACCAACACCACTAGTCCACGAGGCACCACCTCAACCCCTACCATGGCCTCTGGCGGACCACCCCCGGTCCGGCCTCCCGTTAATCCCTTGGTTCAGCCAAGGGATTTACCAATCGTAGTACCCGGGGGCTTGCAAGCGACGCCTATGCCACCCAACTTGCCCACATTTAGAGAAACCAAGGATGAAGACCCCTCCGCACAAGTGGAACGGTTTCTAGAGCTCATCACTACTTGCCTCATCACCAACACCGGTTACTTCCTAGTGTGGTTCTCGTGTAGTTTGAAGGATGCTGCTTACGAGTGGTATAGGAATCACCCCCCCGACACCTTTGAGGATTGGGATAGCCTCATGAGGACCTTTTTGGAGCACTTTAGACCCGAAGTAGGTCAAAGTAATGCCCTCACAGTCCTAGCCGCGCTACGCCAAGGTCCAGGGGAGGAAATCACGACCTACATTAGGAGGTTCGAGCTAGTGGTTACAAGATTCGTGGGCAACTTCCTCACCAATGACACCTTAACCCAATTCTTTATCCAAGGGTTCAACAATGAAGGAACCATTAGGGAAATTTTGAAGGTCCGGCCCACATCGTTAGATGCTGCCAAGGCACAAGCTAGGCTAACAGAGCAAGTTGATCGAGACCAAGAGCGCATGTGGAGGAAGGAGGAGCACCATATCCCTAGTTTCATAGCAATCCATGCCAAGGGCAAAGGACCAGCCCTAGAACCTAACCAAGGAGCCACAGGTGCACAAGTTCCTATGTGGAACTACTATGCTCCATCCTTGAATGTTAGGCCACTGGTAGCTTTTCCCGAGCTCACCTATTATAAAGAACAGGGCACATGGAAGGAGGAAATGAAGAACGAAATCCTCCAAGGCCAACAACGCTTCCAGGACCAATTAGCTCAACAAATCAAGGCCATGCAAGACCAAATGGCCTTGTTGATTAAAAACCAAGCCTGGTTTATTCAATGTGGTCAACCAGGCGACACCAGCCCTTTCTGCACCACTCCAGTGGCAGCACCTCAACACCAAGCCACTCAACCTCCGTATGTGCCTCCTCATAGGAACCAACCACCGGCGGTAACTAACTATGTACCGCAAGGCTATGCATCTCCGAGCCAAGGCTATGGGGACCTCCGAGACCACGATATGAAATCCATCACACGTGTGGCAAGAGACACGCACCGGGGCAGTGTTGGGTCGAAAGTGGAGTAGTATGTAGTAACTGTGGAGGTAATCATCCTACCCAAGTGTGTCGTAGACCGGACAAAGTAATTCCCATGCCTTTTCCACCGGGGACCTACCCTCAACAAGCTCAAGACCACTTAAGAGGTGCACGTAATCCCACCTCCGATAATACCCTTAGGCTGCTTAGTCTCTATTACGATTACAACAATAACCGCCAAAATCAAATTCCTCCAATGAGGGTTAATACCAAGGACGGTTACATCCCTATTAACCAAGGGCAAAACCACGGGGGACAACAAAACCAAGGGCAAAACCACGGTGGGCAACAAAACCAAGGCCCACAAGATATTCGCTATGCCACCATGTCAAGGTGAAATCATTTCCACGCATACCCCTTCTCTCACTGAGCTCAATGTAGTCTTCCACGAGGTGAGCACAACCAAGGAGGCTAGAACTTGTGAGTTACCGGCGTTAGCAGTCCAAACTCGATCTAACCGGTGGGAGCCTAGATACTCGAGCCCCCCTCCACCCATACCAGAAGATGGTGAGACCTCAGAGGAAGATTCACCTCACTTCTCTGACCTAAGCGAAACCACCAAGGAGGCGGTGGAAGGCACTCGACGAGCCTACTTGAGGGCCTTCCATGGAATACCTAGGTCCCGAGCACCATTATCCACCCCCCAAGAGAAATGGGAAGGTCCACCAATTCCTAGTCCCGATGTTAACACATTTTCACATGTCGAGGAGCAAGTGGGAGAAGGACCTTATGACCAGAGTTGTCTATTGTGTCATGACGGGGACAATTTCCGTCACAATGTCAGGATGTCACGACATAATGACGTCATGACATCGTGACGGATCGTGACTTTACTGTGACGGACACTATTTGACGTCAAAAAACTCAATATTTATGTTTACCTCTCGAAAGACACGTCGGATAAAGTACGGAGTTTCTTTGCCACATGTGCAGACATGTCATCATCTACGGTAAATTCATGTCCCAGTAATTTTTACGGCAAGAAAGAGTGTCCGCGCACATCCGCGCCCCATCCGCGCTTGTC
>OZ020519.1:751991-993935 GCA_963971425.1 Bryoerythrophyllum caledonicum | reverse complement strand
CTTCTCCTGCGGGTTCCTCGATACGTGGGAACGTTTTCGCCTCGGGACTAGGGACCGGTGGACCTTCCCATGGTTCTTGGGAGGTAGACAATGGTGTTCGGGACCTAGGTGTCCTATAGGAGGACCTTAAGTTGGCTCGTTTAGTGCCTTCCATCGCCTCCTTGGTGGTATCGTTTAGGTCAGAGAAGTGAGGTGAATCCTCCTCTGAGGTCTCATCTTCCTCTGGTATGGGTGGAGGGGGACTCGAGTACCTAGGCTCCCGTTGATTAGACTGAGTCAGGACTGTCAATGCGGATAGCTCACAGGTTTCTGGCACCTTGTTTGTGCTAACCTCGTGGAAAACTGCATTGAGATCAGTGAGGGAAGGGCTGTGTGTGGACACGATTTCACTTGACATGGTAGCATAGCGCACATCTTGTGGGCCTTGGTTTTGGTTGCCCCCGTGGTTTTGTCCTTAGTTAATAGGGATGTAACCGTCCTTGGTATCAACCCCCACTGGAGAAGTTTGACTTTGGCGGTTATTGTTGTAGTCGTAATAGAGACTAGGTGGCCTAAGGGTATTATCAGAGGTGGGATTACGTGCACCTCTCAAGTGGTCTTGAGCTTGTTGAAGGTAATTCCCTGGTGGAAAAGGCATGGGAATTACCTTGTCCGGTCTACGACACACTTGGGTAGGGTGATTACCTCGACAGTTTCCACATACTACTCCATTTTCGACGCAACATTGCCCTGGTGCGTATCTCTTGCCACAAGTGTGATGGATTTCATACCGTGGTCTCGGAGGTCCCCCATAACCTTGGCTCGGAGATGCATAGCCTTGCGGTATATAGTTAGTTACCGCCGGTGGTTGGTTTCTATGGGGAGGCACATATGGCAGTTGAGTGGTTTGGTGTTGGGGTGCTGCCACCGGAGTGGTGCAAAAAGGGCAGGTGTGGCCTGGTTGACCACATTGAGTACACCATAGGCCCGAAGCATGTCTACCGGACTCTATGGATGAAGGTCTGGGGTTAGGGGCTTGGTTTTTAATCAACAAGGCCATTTGGTTTTGCATGGCCTTGATTCGTTGAGCTAATTGGTCCTGAAAGCCTTGTTGGCCTTGGAGGATTTCGTTCTTCATTTCCTCCTTCCACGTGCCCCGTTCTCCATGATAGGTGAGCTCGGGGAGAGCTACTGTTGGCCTAACGTTCAAGGGTGGAGCATAGTAGTTCCACATGGAAACTTGTGCACCCGGGGCTCCTTGGTTAGATTCTAGGGCTCGTCCCTTGCCCTTAGCATGAATCGGTATGAAGCTAGGGATGTGGTGCTCTTCCTTCCTCCACATGCGCTCTTGGTCTCGATCAACTTGCTCTATTAGCCTAGCTTGTGTTTTGGCAGCGTCTAACGATGTAGGGCGGACCTTCAAAATCTCCCTAATGGTTTCCTCATTCTTGAACCCTTGGATAAAGAATTGAGTTAAGGTGTCATTGGTGAGGAGATTACCCACGAACCTTGTAACCACTAGCTCGAATCTCCTAATGTAGGTTGTGATCTCCTCCCCTGGACCTTGGCGTAGCGTGGCTAGGGCTGTGAGGGCATTACTTTGACCTACTTCGGGTCTGAAGTGCTCCAAAAAGGCCCTCATGAGACTATCCCAATCCTCAAAGGTTCCGCGGGGGGTGATTCCTATACCACTTGTAAGCGGCATCCTTCAAGGTACACGAGAACCACACTAGGAAATAACCGGTGTTGGTGATGTGGCAAGTAGTGATGAGCTTTAGAAACCGTTCCACGTGTGCGGAGGGGTCTTCATCCTTGGTTCATCTAAACATGGGCAAGTTAGGTGGCATGGGCACCGCTTGCAAGCCCTCGGGTACTACGATTAGTAAATCCCTTGGCTGAACCAAGGGATTAATGGGAGGCCGGACCGGGGGTGGTCCTCCAGAGGCCATGGTAGGGCCTGAGTTGTTGCCTCGTGGACTAGTGGTGTTGGTGGTGTTTACCGGATCGAATGAAGTGGAAGGAAAAGATGGGGGAAAAGGAAGGAAAGGGGCTCGAAGGGCCTCTAGTTGTACCTCTAAGAATCCTTCCGCCGTGTCCTCGGTGAGCTCCCTAGATCTACTCCTTCTTTCACTTGCCGGTTCCCACTGTGGTGTGAGGGAAGGTCTTTGGGACCTTGTGGCACCGGACATCTACTCTAGGGTCCAAAGGTAGGGTCTTGTCGTTTGTTGATGGTAGTCATGTCCCCCGAAAGGTTTCCCGTCCAAGGTTTAAAGGTCGTGGGTGGATCTACACGAAGCACGGCCTATCTCGAACAATGAGTGGGTGTTTCCAACACTCCTACTCCCAATACTATCACGAGGATGGACTGACTCAAGACCAAGACGAGAGTTTTAGTTGTGGAGTTTTAGCTCGATGAAGTCGCCGAAGAATCCTATTAAGGACTACCCTTCAAGGGCAAACGACAAAAGGCTAACCAAATTGAGGAATGTCTCCACGAGCATCACCCCGTTGGAAAGTTATTCCCCAATTGGCGCCACACGGTACAGATCCTTACTGTGGGGCTGACCTAGACCTCAACTTGATAAAAGGTGCGGTTCCTCGGTATCTTTGGTATCCCCCTTCCACCTTTTACCACCTTGAGCTAGACATTACCCACTAGGAGGAAAACGACACAATCACGGGACGGCATACAACAATGTGTGTGGCACAATGTTATCAACGTGAAAAAGACATACCTTGATGCATCTCTAGCCACCCTGCACCATTAGTTGAAAAAAGACCGTGGACCTAATCGCACTCTAACGTTCTACGGCCAACCGATTGAGAACCATGCAATGTATTTAGAGGGGGAGAACTTACCTTTTAGCAACTCCAGCCACCCAAATGTTAGCGCTAGGTTGGTTGCAAACAATTTCGTGGTTGGCCAGCCCAAACGTTTCTAAGGCAAGTATTCCACACGGCTCAAGTGGGAAATCAGGGTTTCTTTGTCCCTAAGATGGTCACCTCATCCATTCTATCCAATGTTACTACTCGTGGTCCTAAGAGAGGGTGTATGGCACATACCGTATGCCGCGCTTCTTCCAATCAGCACCCCTACGTCCACGACTCCAACTCCCCTCCAAGGTAGCTCATTCACACATACATACCATTAACTTGCAACATTTGATTCAAACCATTATATCCATACCAAGTTGTTCTTACCTTGGTAGTTAGTCAAGCGCGGGGGGAAGGAAGGGGCGCCCTTGTCCCATATCCGGGCTCATGCACCCTTCACCTTCGACCTAGGGGCTCACTGGAAATCCTTGTGGATTTCCGTGGGAGGGCCTCAACCTTTCACCCCTAGGCCCCTTGCTCAACTCAACCCACAAGCCTAGAAGGGGATCCCTCCAATACAAGGTGTTTTGTGGTTGGAAGGTCGGGAAACGACACTCCCTTCTAGACCCCCACCTTTAAACACAACTTGGCATCCATGCATTTACCATACTTCCAAACATTTACAAAACATTCATGAATTAACAATCACTCAAACATACTTGAACAAGTTGGGCACTTACCTCAAGCTACCCCATGCAGCTCCATACACCATAAGGCTATTTGCGTTTGTAGTCCAACGGTTAGGATAATTGCCTTCCAAGCAATGGACCCCGGTTCGACTCCCGGCAGACGCACCAAAATGTGAGCCAAATAAATCGGCCCCTAATGGGATGGCCTATCTTGAACACAAGACCCTAAATGTGGGATACAACCCCTTGTGCAACATCCTTCAACCATTCATACAAACATGGTGATCCCCAAGTGTGGTCACTTAAGAGGGTTCGTTAATGATTAATAATGTGATGGTTGAATTCAACCTTCAATTGAACGCAACCTTATAACAAGCGTGAGTTCCACCTCGCAGCTCCGTTTTCCACGTTTTAAAGCTTAGATAGGTTCAGTTCAACCTTGTGAACTTGATTATAACCTCAACAACCAACTCCAGGCCTAAATGTGACCCTGACAGCAGCGACCAGCAAACAAGCTCTTCTTTTTATATCAAAATTTATTTCTTCATTTTCTTTGTGATTATGACTCCGTTTTCGATGTTTGTTTTTTGTAATCTTATTGGTTCTTCTTGCTTAACACGATGGCAGCCTTCAATTAACCATTCAACTCAATCACGAACTCACAGCCAACGACCAGCAGTGCACACTTAACATATATGTTTATTCAAAATCATGCACCACACATTCACGTGTACATCACATGCATCCACACAAGTAATCCATTCGCACATTATAGCATGCATGAGCCTCCAACTACGTTCACTTACTATTGTAGATTTAACCAATTATTTGGTTGAGTGGGTAGCAAACCCTAATCCTAGTGAAAAATTGGCAGCGCTTCCACATGATTTTCTTATAACTAGAAAATTAGGGTTCCCTACATGCACAAGAAATTGATTACTGGTCCAAGAGAAGGGAGAAGCTCCGTGATTCAGTTCGATTCACCCTCCATCCTTGATCTTGTGCCCTCGGGGTCCAGCTCGTCTTGGTTCAGCTCGTGCTCTTGCGATCCTGCTCGTCTTCTTGTGATCTTCTTCATCCTGGTTCAGCTCGTGCTCTTGCGATCCTGCTCGTCTTCTTGTGATCTTCTTCGTCCTGGTTCAGCTCGTGCTCTTGCGATCTTGCTCGTCTTCTTGTCATCTTCTTCGTCCTGGTTTAGCTCGTGCTCTTGCGATCTTGCTCGTCTTCTTGTGATCTTCTTCGTCCTGGTTTAGCTCGTGCTCTTCTAACCTAATTCACTTGCTGTTGTGGCCGGAGCTTCCGGCTCTCTCTCAAAAAAATTCAGTCTTGCCTCTTTGCTCTCTCTCTCCCCACATTCCTTGCACACTACCCGAATGAGCCTCTCCAGGGGGTAACCCCCCCAAGCCCTTGCTCTCCTTGCGTTCCCAAGGATGTTCCCCGCCACCTTTTCCACCTTCCATTAATGACTCTTCTCTTATAACAACTATAGCCTATGACACTTATCTCCGTGCCACCCTTGCATTAACAAAAGTGGGTGTCCCACTAACCAAGGAATATCTAAATCTCCTACTTTAATTTCATGCCACATGGGGTGCGCATGATCTCCAATAAGTGAGCTATTAAGCTAATTCCAAGGATGCTAAATCTAATTAAACTACCTAGATTGAATTCCCCTTGCTTGGGGTAATTCCTAATTTTACTTAGTGATTGATGAGGGGTTTGCCCAAGCCTTTTGGACCTTTTCAACTACTTTTTTAAGGGCTTTCTAAGCCTCCTTTTTTTTCCTTCCCCTCACCATCATTTCTCTTCTTCTCCTAATTTTTTTCTTTCGTGATTTCCTCATCGTGGCCAATTGCGGTCCATGACTCGGTAGGAGGTAAATTCTTCTCCACCACTTCTATTTCTACTTTTTTTCTAATTGTTTTGTTTTTTCTACCTTTTCTCGTTTTTTTTCCCTTTCTATTTATTTTTTGGTTAACTTCATAAAATTCTTGGTTGCCACAATGTGGCTCCTAATTAAAGAATTAGCGCATGGAAAGGCTATTTAGCCATCTTGATCAAAAACCATGAACTAACCAATGGGATAACCCATTTCCACTACTTTGTTGACCTTAATGGACACAAAGCGTGGTCCATTCGTCACCGTGAGCCGTTTTTGCGTCTCACAGACCCCTTCTCCATCGCCATCCAAATTGAATGGCAGTCCAAATGATGGTAAGACACGGAAATAGACGTGCACTTGGGATAGATGCCACCTTCGGTACAAATATGCCTAAGGTACCCAATCACCTAAACCTTGCCTGCATGATGCTGCATCTACATTTCTCGTTGTTGTTCTAACTATTTGATTGTGCGTGGCCTGCAGTACCCTTTATACACAGTCATGGTTTTTGACCAGTGGGAACAAGGTATTCCAGTGGCATTCACAATTCAGGGAAAGAGCCGTCAAGAGGACATTGTTGTGTGGCTCAAGAAGCTTAGAGATCGATGTATCTCGGTACAACCAGGTTGGCGGCCTAATGCTGTCGTCACCGACAATGACCAGGCTGAACTGAATGCCATCAGGTATGATGTTGGCCTTCGTGACATGGCTTAAATATAGTAGCCCAAACACGCGTATTACTGGCCATAGAACTAAACTTGCCGAGATTTTTGTGTAGGGAGGTGTGGCCTGAACGGGATGGCGTTGACAGGGTTAAGATCTTTCTTTCCCTATGGCATGTACGCAAGGCCTGGCTTGGAAATGCTATGCAGAAAATCAAGGCCAACTACCTACGTACTGACATTTTGAAGGATTGTGCCGATTTAATGTACGGGAATGGAATTCTGGAAGGCGAATCTGTAGTGCAGAACTCCAGGGCCAGGTTCCAGCAGCTGCGGAATAAGTATGGAGACGGGGCCAAGACTTCTTCAACTATTTCGAAAAGACTTGGATTCCAAAGCTAGAAATGTAGGTTACAGGATTCAGATCTGTTCCCCATGCAAATCAGGATACGAACGCCGCTGTGGAGAGCTATCATGCTAATCTGAAGTCCATATTGTCCACTTCAAGGCAGAAGATTAACGGCCGTCGCGTGGACTGGTTGATACACCACTTGGTCAAGGATGTCCTCACTCACTACTGGTACGTGGTTCAGTGCAAGCTCTTCGGTTTTATCAAGAACGGGAAGGCGGAAGGTATGGCGGACGGACATGTCTTCGTGGACTTGGACCAAGAAATAGCGTACGTGGCCAGTCAGACGAACTTCCCAATAGTGTGGGTGGTTGCGAGCCCTAACACAGACTGTGCTCGTTGTATGTGTCCTTTGGGGATGCGGGGGAACATTTGCAAACACGTTGTGAAGGTGTTTAAGCTTATCAATGTCGGAGTGCAAGACGCGGCCATTGTACGGTACGCCGGAACTTTACGGGGTACCATTGCTATGGGAGGAATTCCTACTGGCCTGGAACCTCTTAAGGCGGATGGAGTGCCCAGCGCAACACAAACCCAAGGTAAAAATGCCAGAGACATTGACACATCGAATCCGCAAAAACAATTGGCGGATATCACATCCACTTGGACTGATCTCCATGACTTTGCGATTCAGAACGTAGACTTGCGGGGACATTTGTTGGCTGGCCTCAATGAATTAAAGGGTAGGGTCTCAAGCTTGAAGGCGAGAGTTGATGCTGGCATCCTACATCCAGCATCTCAACCGTCGTTTCACTTAAACGAGGGGAGTAACACCAAAAGGCGATTCAAAGCATGTAGTGAATTAGGTAGGCATAAGTCTGGATCATCCATGAGGCCACGTAGACGGCGAACAGGTGGCTCATAGGAGGTTCTCAATTTTGCCAAAACTATACAGTAGTTCTGGCATTTCCTACCCAGTTTTTTGGATTTCTACTGCTCCACATATACCTTCTGTACGTTGTTTTCCAATGTATATGGGAAGTTTGATGATTATAAAGTAATGTCGTTTTGGACTAAACTCTGAAATGGGATCACCCCTCCCCATATTTTTTTTCAATTTCAGTTTAATTTTGTGAAGGATAGCTCCAATATTTCAATAATTACATTTTATATAATAACAAAGCACCATGAAAATATCTCCATCACTCTCCCTCTCTTCCATATTCTCCCTCTCACTCTATTCCTTATTCAGCTTTTTTTTAAGACATTTTGATGTCTTTTTTCTTCTCCGTCTCATGTTTGTTTTATTTGAAAATATTATCTTATTTAATTCATGTTTAAATTCTGAATTCTTTTTCCGGATTCTAGGTTTTTTTAATATTTAAGAACGTTTTGTAAATCTACATAATTGTGTAAACATTTGATTCCTTCTTTCCTTCTTTCGAGTATTAGTTGTCCCTTGCGATTTACCTCCTCCTTTTATCATTTAGTCCAACATTAATGCTTTACATGTTCCTAAGTGTGACCAAATAGTTTAGGCTAGGTTCAAGGCAATGTTCCCGGTCTTCCATCCAACCATAGGCCGTCCATCATATATAAAATGCATTGAGAGATTATTACTACTCATTGTAAAAAGTTCATGTTTTAACAACGGTGTGGGAAAAAATTAAAACCGTAAATACATATCGATAATATAATGTAGAGTAAGTCCCGTTTACGTACTCTGAACGGGAATCATAAGTACACCTGCACTAGAACACGCGTACGCAGCAAAACAAAAACATGAACCTCCATACTTACTAAGCCTAATCAAAACAAAAATTGGATGAACTATCCAGACTTCTACGGAGCCTGATATGTTGTTACAACGGCATGGCCTTCTCCATCGATGGAGACATCCTCCAGAACCGTGGCCAGACCAACCGCGGAGGTCACCTCCAGTGGAACTGCGGGGGGGACTGCAGGTGGCAGCGCGATGTGGCCTACAGCTGCCAGGACAACCGTGGAGTACCCAACAACGGAAGTCACTTCTGATATGCCCACGGCAGTATTGGGCATGCCCGCCACCAATGTCACTCCAGAGGGTAACTGTGCTTCCTCCGCACGCCCAAAACCTGCAGCCAAAATGTCTTTAGCGACGACCAAGGCCTCCGCGAACGAGTCATTGGCTGCCTCGAATGACCTGGATAGCTGAGCTTCCATGGAGCCCATGAATTCCGCCTGGTCACCATCTACAATGATCTTGTCCAACTTCGCACGGCAAGCTGCAACACTAGCTACCATCAGATCCCTGGACACAAGCTGCAGCCGCTCCTGCATACGTGTTGGCCACACATCCATAGCCTCTACAGAACCTAGAGTGTGAGCCGCCAAAACGGCTCCCGACGATGAATGGACCGCACATCAATTGTGTTAGGTTCAACTAGTAGTTGAAGTGGGTAATCCAATAAGATTAACCCATGATTTTTGATCAATATGGCTAAATGGCCTTTCCATTCACTAATTTTTTAAATAGGAGCCACTCTATGGCGACCACGGGTTTTATTAAGTTAACCAAAAAAATAATAATAATAATTAGGGAAGGAAAAATGAAGAGAAGACTAGAGATGGAAAGAGAAAACAAAAACAAAAACAATAGAAAAGAAAGAAAGTAAAGTGGTGGGGGAAACCACGGGAAAAAATTAGGAGAAGAAGAAGAATGATGATGAGGAGAAGTAGAAAAAAGAAGAAAGGGGTCCAAAAGAAGTGGGAAACGCCCTCACCATCACTTGGTAACTTAATCCTAACCCCAAGCAAGGGGAATTCAATTTAGGTAGATTAAATTAGATTTAGCACCTTTGGAAATTAGCTAATAGCTCACTTATTGAGATCATGCACACCCATGTGGCATGGAGTCAATGTTTAGATTTAGATATTCCTTGATTAGTGGGACACCCACTCTTGTTAAATGCAAGGGTGGCACGGAATTAATAGATATAGGTTTAATACGTTTTGTAAGGAGTAAGCCATTAATGAAAGAAGGCAAAAGGCGGTGGGGAACTTTTTTTTGGGAACTCGAGGAGAACGAAGGCTGGGGGGATACTCCCTGGAGCGATGGCATTCGGTTAGAGGGCGCGTAGGAAAAGAGGGAAGAGGGGGTCTGGAGAGAATGTGCAGGAAGAGGAACTGAGGAATGAGAGCCGGAAGCCCCGGCCACTGGAAGTGCGAATTAGGTGAGGACATGAGCTGACCGGAAGCGAAGAAGAGGACCAGCGAAGAAGAGGACGCGATCACGAAGAAGAGGACCAGCACACGGAGAGGACGAGATCACGAAGAAGAGGACCAACACACGAAGAGGAGGCTATCACGAAGAAGAGGACCAGCACACGAAGAGGAGTCTATCACGAAGAAGAGGACCAGCACACGAAGAAGAGGACCAGCGAAGAAGAGGATGCAATCACGAAGACGAGGACCAACACACGAAGAGGACGAGATCACGAAGAAGAGGACCAACACACGAAGAGGAGGCTATCACGAAGAAGAGGACCAGCACACGAAGAGGATGCTATCACGAAGAAGAGGACCAACACACGAAGAAGAGGACCAGCGAAGAAGAGGACGCGATCACGAAGACGAGGACCAGCACACGAAGAGCACGAGATCACGAAGAGGACGAGATCACAAAGAAGAGGACCAACACACGAAGAGGAGGCTATCACGAAGAAGAGGACCAGCACACGAAGAGGAGGCTAACACGAAGAAGAGGACCAGCGAAGAAGAGGACGCGATCACGAAGAAGATGACCAGCACACGAAGAGGACCAGCACACGGAGAAGAGGACCAGCGAAGAAGAGGACGAGATCACGAAGAAGAGGACGCGATCACGAAGAAGAGGACCAGCACACGAAAATGAGGCTATCACGAAGAAGAGGACCAGCGAACAAGAGGACGAGATCACGAAGAAGAGGACCAACACACGAAGAAGAGGACCAGCGAAAAAGAGGACGCGATCATGAAGAAGAGGACCAGCACACGAAGAGGAGGCTATCACGAAGAAGGGGACCAACACAAGAAGAAGAAGACCAGCGAAGAAGAGGACGAGATCACGAAGAAGAGGACCAGCACACGAAGAGGAGGCTATCACGAAGAAGGGGACCAGCACACGGAGAAGAGGACCAGCAAAGAAGAGGACGAGATCACGAAGAAGAGGACCAGCACACGGAGAAGAGGACCAACGAAGAAGAGGACGAGATCACGAAGAAGAGGACCAGCACACGAAGAGGAGCCTATCACGAAGAAGGGGACCAACACAAGAAGAAGAAGACCAGCGAAGAAAAGGACGAAATCACAAGAAGAGGACCAGCACACGAAGAGGAGGCTATCACGAAGAAGAGGACCAACACACGAAGAAGAGGACCAGCGAAAAAGAGGACGCGATCACGAAGAAGATGACCTGCACACGAAGAGGACGAGATCACGAAGAGGACGAGATCACAAAGAAGAGGACCAACACACGAAGAGGAGGCTATCACGAAGAAGAGGACCAGCACACGAAGAGGAGGCTAACACGAAGAAGACGACCAGCGAAGAAGAGGACGCGATCACGAAGAAGATGACCAGCGCACGAAGACGACCAGCACACGGAGAAGAGGACCAGCGAAGAAGAGGACGAGAACACGAAGAAGAGGACGCGATCACGAAGAAGAGGACCAGCACACGAAAAGGAGGCTATCACGAAGAAGAGGACCAACGAAGAAGAGGACGAGGTCACGAAGAAGAGGACCAGCACACGAAGAGGAGGCTATCACGAAGAAGGGGACCAGCACACGAAGAAGAGGACCAGCGAAGAAGAGGACGAGATCACGAAGAAGAGGACCAGCACACGAAGAAGAGGACCAGCGAAATAGAGGACGCGATCACGAAGAAGAGGACCAGCACACGAAGAGGACGAGATCACGAAGAGGACGAGATCACGAAGAAGAGGACCAACACACGAAGAGGAGGCTATCACGAAGAAGAGGACCAGCACACGAAGAGGACCAGCACACGAAAAAGAGGACCAGCGAAGAAGAGGACGAGATCACGAAGAAGAGGACGCGATCACGAAGAAGAGGACCAGCACACGAAAAGGAGGCTATCACGAAGAAGAGGACCAGCGAAGAAGAGGACGAGATCACGAAGAAGAGGACCAGCACACGAAGAAGAGGACCAGCGAAATAGAGGACGCGATCACGAAGAAGAGGACCAGCACACGAAGAGGACGAGATCACGAAGAGGATGAGATCACGAAGAAGAGGACCAACGAAGAAGAGGACGCGATCACGAAGAAGATGACCAGCACACGAAGAAGACCAGCACACGAAAAAGAGGACCAGCGAAGAAGAGGACGAGATCACGAAGAAGAGGACGCGATCACGAAGAAGAGGACCAGCACACGAAAAGGAGGCTATCACGAAGAAGAGGACCAACGAAGAAGAGGACGAGATCACGAAGAAGAGGACCAGCACACGAAGAGAAGGCTATCACGAAGAAGGGGACCAGCACACGGAGAAGAGGACCACCGAACAAGAGGACGAGATCACGAAAAAGAGGACCAACACACGAAGAAGAGGACCAGCGAAAAAGAGGACGCGATCATGAAGAAGAGGACCAGCACACGAAGAGGAGGCTATCACGAAGAAGGGGACCAACACAAGAAGAAGAAGACCAGCGAAGAAGAGGACGAGATCACGAAGAAGAGGACCAGCACACGAAGAGGAGGCTATCACGAAGAAGAGGACCAACACACGAAGAAGAGGACCAGCGAAGAAGAGGACGCGATCACGAAGAAGATGACCTGCACACGAAGAGGACGAGATCACGAAGAGGACGAGATCACAAAGAAGAGGACCAACACACGAAGACGAGGCTATCACGAAGAAGAGGACCAGCACACGAAGAGGAGGCTAACACGAAGAAGAGGACCAGCGAAGAAGAGGACGCAATCACAAAGAAGATGACCAGAGCACGAAGAGGACCAGCACACGGAGAAGAGGACCAGCGAAGAAGAGGACGAGATCACGAAGAAGAGGACCAGCACACGGAGAAGAGGACCAACGAAGAAGAGGACGAGATCACGAAGAAGAGGACCAGCACACGAAGAGGAGGCTATCACGAAGAAAGGGACCAACACAAGAAGAAGAAGACCAGCGAAGAAGAGGACGAAATCACAAGAAGAGGACCAGCACACGAAGAGGAGGCTATCACGAAGAAGAGGACCAACACACGAAGAAGAGGACCAGCGAAAAAGAGGACGCGATCACGAAGAAGATGACCTGCACACGAAGAGGACGAGATCACGAAGAGGACGAGATCACAAAGAAGAGGACCAACACACGAAGAGGAGGCTATCACGAAGAAGAGGACCAGCACACGAAGAGGAGGCTAACACGAAGAAGAGGACCAGCGAAGAAGAGGACGCGATCACCAAGAAGATGACCAGCGCACGAAGACGACCAGCACACGGAGAAGAGGACCAGCGAAGAAGAGGACGAGATCACGAAGAAGAGGACGCGATCACGAAGAAGAGGACCAACACACGAAAAGGAGGCTATCACGAAGAAGAGGACCAACGAAGAAGAGGACGCGATCACGAAGAAGAGGACCAGCACACGAAGAGGAGGCTATCACGAAGAAGGGGACCAGCACACGGAGAAGAGGACCAGCGAAGAAGAGGACGAGATCACGAAGAAGAGGACCAGCACACGAAGAAGAGGACCAGCGAAATAGAGGACGCGATCATGAAGAAGAGGACCAGCACACGAAGAGGAGGCTATCACGAAGAAGGGGACCAACACAAGAAGAAGAAGACCAGCGAAGAAGAGGACGAGATCACGAAGAAGAGGACCAGCACACGAAGAGGAGGCTATCACGAAGAAGGGGACCAGCACACGGAGAAGAGGACCAGCAAAGAAGAGGACGAGATCACGAAGAAGAGGACCAGCACACGGAGAAGAGGACCAACGAAGAAGAGGACGAGATCACGAAGAAGAGGACCAGCACACGAAGAGGAGCCTATCACGAAGAAGGGGACCAACACAAGAAGAAGAAGACCAGCGAAGAAAAGGACGAAATCACAAGAAGAGGACCAGCACACGAAGAGGAGGCTATCACGAAGAAGAGGACCAACACACGAAGAAGAGGACCAGCGAAAAAGAGGACGCGATCACGAAGAAGATGACCTGCACACGAAGAGGACGAGATCACGAAGAGGACGAGATCACAAAGAAGAGGACCAACACACGAAGAGGAGGCTATCACGAAGAAGAGGACCAGCACACGAAGAGGAGGCTAACACGAAGAAGACGACCAGCGAAGAAGAGGACGCGATCACGAAGAAGATGACCAGAGCATGAAGACGACCAGCACACGGAGAAGAGGACCAGCGAAGAAGAGGACGAGAACACGAAGAAGAGGACGCGATCACGAAGAAGAGGACCAGCACACGAAAAGGAGGCTATCACGAAGAAGAGGACCAACGAAGAAGAGGACGAGGTCACGAAGAAGAGGACCAGCACACGAAGAGGAGGCTATCACGAAGAAGGGGACCAGCACACGAAGAAGAGGACCAGCGAAGAAGAGGACGAGATCACGAAGAAGAGGACCAGCACACGAAGAAGAGGACCAGCGAAATAGAGGACGCGATCACGAAGAAGAGGACCAGCACACGAAGAGGACGAGATCACGAAGAGGACGAGATCACGAAGAAGAGGACCAACACACGAAGAGGAGGCTATCACGAAGAAGAGGACCAGCGAAGAAGAGGACGAGATCACGAAGAAGAGGACCAGCACACGAAGAAGAGGACCAGCGAAATAGAGGACGCGATCACGAAGAAGAGGACCAGCACACGAAGAGGACGAGATCACGAAGAGGATGAGATCACGAAGAAGAGGACCAACGAAGAAGAGGACGCGATCACGAAGAAGATGACCAGCACACGAAGAAGACCAGCACACGAAAAAGAGGACCAGCGAAGAAGAGGACGAGATCACGAAGAAGAGGACGCGATCACGAAGAAGAGGACCAGCACACGAAAAGGAGGCTATCACGAAGAAGAGGACCAACGAAGAAGAGGACGAGATCACGAAGAAGAGGACCAGCACACGAAGAGAAGGCTATCACGAAGAAGGGGACCAGCACACGGAGAAGAGGACCACCGAACAAGAGGACGAGATCACGAAAAAGAGGACCAACACACGAAGAAGAGGACCAGCGAAAAAGAGGACGCGATCATGAAGAAGAGGACCAGCACACGAAGAGGAGGCTATCACGAAGAAGGGGACCAACACAAGAAGAAGAAGACCAGCGAAGAAGAGGACGAGATCACGAAGAAGAGGACCAGCACACGAAGAGGAGGCTATCACGAAGAAGAGGACCAACACACGAAGAAGAGGACCAGCGAAGAAGAGGACGCGATCACGAAGAAGATGACCTGCACACGAAGAGGACGAGATCACGAAGAGGACGAGATCACAAAGAAGAGGACCAACACACGAAGACGAGGCTATCACGAAGAAGAGGACCAGCACACGAAGAGGAGGCTAACACGAAGAAGAGGACCAGCGAAGAAGAGGACGCAATCACAAAGAAGATGACCAGAGCACGAAGAGGACCAGCACACGGAGAAGAGGACCAGCGAAGAAGAGGACGAGATCACGAAGAAGAGGACCAGCACACGGAGAAGAGGACCAACGAAGAAGAGGACGAGATCACGAAGAAGAGGACCAGCACACGAAGAGGAGGCTATCACGAAGAAAGGGACCAACACAAGAAGAAGAAGACCAGCGAAGAAGAGGACGAAATCACAAGAAGAGGACCAGCACACGAAGAGGAGGCTATCACGAAGAAGAGGACCAACACACGAAGAAGAGGACCAGCGAAAAAGAGGACGCGATCACGAAGAAGATGACCTGCACACGAAGAGGACGAGATCACGAAGAGGACGAGATGACAAAGAAGAGGACCAACACACGAAGAGGAGGCTATCACGAAGAAGAGGACCAGCACACGAAGAGGAGGCTAACACGAAGAAGAGGACCAGCGAAGAAGAGGACGCGATCACCAAGAAGATGACCAGCGCACGAAGACGACCAGCACACGGAGAAGAGGACCAGCGAAGAAGAGGACGAGATCACGAAGAAGAGGACGAGATCACGAAGAAGAGGACGCGATCACGAAGAAGAGGACGAGCACACGAAAAGGAGGCTATCACGAAGAAGAGGACCAACGAAGAAGAGGACGAGATCACGAAGAAGAGGACCAGCACACGAAGAGAAGGCTATCACGAAGAAGGGGACCAGCACACGGAGAAGAGGACCAGCGAAGAAGAGGACGAGATCACGAAGAAGAGGACCAGCACACGAAGAAGAGGACCAGCGAAATAGAGGACGCGATCATGAAGAAGAGGACCAGCACACGAAGAGGAGGCTATCACGAAGAAGGGGACCAACACAAGAAGAAGAAGACCAGCGAAGAAGAGGACGAGATCACGAAGAAGAGGATCAGCACACGAAGAGGAGGCTATCACGAAGAAGAGGACCAACACACGAAGAAGAGGACCAGCGAAGAAGAGGACGCGATCACGAAGAAGATGACCTGCACACGAAGAGGACGAGATCACGAAGAGGACGAGATCACAAAGAAGAGGACCAACACACGAAGACGAGGCTATCACGAAGAAGAGGACCAGCACACGAAGAGGAGGCTAACACGAAGAAGAGGACCAGCGAAGCAGAGGACGCGATCACAAAGAAGATGACCAGAGCACGAAGAGGACCAGCACACGGAGAAGACGACCAGCGAAGAAGAGGACGAGATCACGAAGAAGAGGACGCGATCACGAAGAAGAGGACCAGCACACGAAAAAGAGGCTATCACGAAGAAGAGGACCAGCGAAGAAGAGGACGAGGTCACGAAGAAGAGGACCAACACACGAAGAGGAGGCTATCACGAAGAAGGGGACCAGCACACGAAGAAGAGGACCAGCGAAGAAGAGGACGAGATCACGAAGAAGAGGACCAGCACACGAAGAAGAGGACCAGCGAAATAGAGGACGCGATCACGAAGAAGAGGACCAGCACTCGAAGAGGACGAGATCACGAAGAGGACGAGATCACGAAGAAAAGGACCAACACACAAAGACGAGGCTATCACGAAGAAGAGGACCAGCACACGAAGAGGAGGCTAACACGAAGAAGAGGACCAGCGAAGAAGAGGACGCGATTACGAAGAAGATGACCAGCGCACGAAGAGGACCAGCACACGGAGAAGAGGACCAGCGAAGAAGAGGTCGAGATCACGAAGAAGAGGACGCGATCACGAAGATGAGGACCAGCACACGAAAAGGAGGCTATCACGAAGAAGAGGACCAGCGAAGAAGAGGACGAGGTCACGAAGAAGAGGACCAGCACACGAAGAGGAGGCTATCACGAAGAAGGGGACCAGCACACGAAGAAGAGGACCAGCGAAAAAGAGGACGAGATCACGAAGAAGAGGAACAGCACACGAAGAAGAGGACCAGCGAAATAGAGGACGCGATCACGAAGAAGAGGACCAGCACACGAAGAGGACGAGATCACGAAGAGGACGAGATCATGAAGAAGAGGACAAACACACGAAGAGGAGGCTATCATGAAGAAGAGGACCAGCACACAAAGAGGAGGCTAACACGAACAAGAGGACCAACGAAGAAGAGGACGCGATCACGAAGAAGATGGACCAGCGAAGAAGAGGACGAGGTCACGAAGAAGAGGACCAGCACACGAAGAGGAGGCTATCACGAAGAAGGGGACCAGCACACGAAGAAGAGGACCAGCGAAAAAGAGGACGAGATCACGAAGAAGAGGAACAACACACGAAGAAGAGGACCAGCGAAATAGAGGACGCGATCACGAAGAAGAGGACCAGCACACGAAGAGGACGAGATCACGAAGAGGATGAGATCACAAAGAAGAGGACCAACACACGAAGACGAGGCTATCACGAAGAAGAGGACCAGCACACGAAGAGGAGGCTAACAAGAAGAAGAGGACCAGCGAAGAAGAGGACGCGATCACAAAGAAGATGACCAGAGCACGAAGAGGACCAGCACACGGAGAAGACGACTAGCGAAGAAGAGGACGAGATCACGAAGAAGAGGACGCGATCACGAAGAAGAGGACCAGCACACGAAAAAGAGGCTATCACGAAGAAGAGGACCAGCGAAGAAGAGGACGAGGTCACGAAGAAGAGGACCAACACACGAAGAAGAGGCTATCACGAAGAAGGGGACCAACACACGAAGAAGAGGACCAGCGAAGAAGAGGACGAGATCACGAAGAAGAGGACCAGCACACGAAGAAGAGGACCAGCGAAATAGAGGACGCGATCACGAAGAAGAGGACCAGCACACGAAGAGGACGAGATCACGAAGAGGACGAGATCACGAAGAAGAGGACCAACACACGAAGAGGAGGCTATCACGAAGAAGAGGACCAGCACACGAAGAGGACCAGGACACGAAAAAGAGGAACAGCGAAGAAGAGGACGAGATCACGAAGAGGACGAGATGACAAAGAAGAGGACCAACACACGAAGAGGAGGCTATCACGAAGAAGAGGACCAGCACACAAAGAGGAGGCTAACATGAAGAAGAGGACCAGCGAAGAAGAGGACGCGATCACGAAGAAGATGACCAGCGCACGAAGACGACCAGCACACGGTGAAGAGGACCAGCGAAGAAGAGGACGAGATCACGAAGAAGAGGACGCGATCACGAAGAAGAGGACCAACACACGAAAAGGAGGCTATCACGAAGAAGAGGACCAACGAAGAAGAGGACGAGGTCACGAAGAAGAGGACCAACACACGAAGAGGAGGCTATCACGAAGAAGGGGACCAACACACGAAGAAGAGGACCAGCAAAAAAGAGGACGCGATCACGAAGAAGATGACCTCCACACGAAGAGGACGAGATCACGAAGAGGACGAGATCACAAAGAAGAGGACCAACACACGAAGAGGAGGCTATCACGAAGAAGAGGACCAGCACACAAAGAGGAGGCTAACACGAAGAAGAGGACCAGCGAAGAAGAGGACGCGATCACGAAGAAGATGACCAGCGCACGGAGACGACCAGCACACGAAGAAGAGGACCAGCGAAGAAGAGGACGAGATAACGAAGAAGAGGACGCGATCACGAAGGAGAGGACCAGCATACGAAAAGGACGCTATCACGAAGAAGAGGACCAACGAAGAAGAGGACGAGATCACGAAGAAGAGGACCAGCACACGAAGAGGAGGCTATCACGAAGAAGGGGACCAGCACACGGAGAAGACGACCAACGAAGAAGAGGACGAGATCACGAAGAAGAGGACCAGCACACAAAGAAGAGGACCAGCGAAAAAGTGGACGCGATCATGAAGAAGAGGACCAGCACACGAAGAGGAGGCTATCACGAAGAAGGGGACCAACACAAGAAGAAGAAGACCAGTGAAGAAGAGGATGCAATCACGAAGACGAGGACCAGCACACGAAGAGGACGAGATCACGAAGAAGAGGACCAACACACGAAGAGGAGGCTATCACGAAGAAGAGGACCAGCACACGAAGAGGATGCTATCACGAAGAAGAGGACCAGCACACGAAGAAGAGGACCAGCGAAGAAGAGGACGCGATCACGAAGACGAGGACCAGCACACGAAGAGCACGAGATCACGAAGAGGACGAGATCACAAAGAAGAGGACCAACACACGAAGAGGAGGCTATCACGAAGAAGAGGACCAGCACAGGAAGAGGAGGCTAACACGAAGAAGAGGACCAGCGAAGAAGAGGACGCGATCACGAAGAAGATGACCAGCACACGAAGAGGACCAGCACACGGAGAAGAGGACCAGCGAAGAAGAGGACGAGATCACGAAGAAGAGGACGCGATCACGAAGAAGAGGACCAACACACGAAAATGAGGCTATCACGAAGAAGAGGACCAGCGAAGAAGAGGACGAGATCACGAAGAAGAGGACCAGCACACGAAGAGGAGGCTATCACGAAGAAGGGGACCAGCACACGGAGAAGAGGACCAGCGAAGAAGAGGACGAGATCACGAAGAAGAGGACCAGCACACAGAGAAGAGGACCAGCGAAGAAGAGGACGAGATCACGAAGAAGAGGACCAGCACACGAAGAGGAGGCTATCACGAAGAAGGGGACCAACACAAGAAGAAGAAGACCAGCGAAGAAGAGGACGAGATCACAAAGAAGAGGACCAGCACACGAAGAGGAGGCTATCACGAAGAAGAGCACCAACACACGAAGAAGAGGACCAGCGAAAAAGAGGACGCGATCACCAAGAAGATGACCAGCACACGAAGAGGACGAGATCACGAAGAGGACGAGATCACAAAGAAGAGGACCAACACACGAAGAGGAGGCTATCACGAAGAAGAGGACCAGCACACGAAGAGGAGGTTAACACGAAGAAGACGACCAGCAAAGAAGAGGACGCGATCACGAAGAAGATGACCAGCACACGAAGACGACCAGCACACGGAGAAGAGGACCAGCGAAGAAGAGGACGAGATCACGAAGAAGAGGACGCGATCACGAAGAAGAGGACCAACACACGAAAAGGAGGCTATCACGAAGAAGAGGACCAACGAAGAAGAGGACGCGATCACGAAGAAGATGACCAGCACACGAAGAGGACCAGCACACGAAAAAGAGGACCAGCGAAGAAGAGGACGAGATCACGAAGAAGAGGACGCGATCACGAAGAAGAGGACCAGCACAGGAAAAGAAGGGTATCACGATGAAGAGGACCAACGAAGAAGAGGACGAGATCACGAAGAAGAGGACCAGCACACGAAGAGGAGGCTATCACGAAGAAGGGGACCAGCACACGGAGAAGAGGACCAGCGAACAAGAGGACGAGATCACGAAGAAGAGGACCAGCACACGAAGAAGAGGACCAGCGAAAAAGAGGACGCGATCATGAAGAAGAGGACCAGCACACGAAAAGGAGGCTATCACGAAGAAGAGGACCAACACACGAAGAAGAGGACTAGCGAAAAAGAGGACGCGATCACGAAGAAGATGACCAGCACACGAAGAGGTTGAGATCACGAAGAGGACGAGATCACAAAGAAGAGGACCAACACACGAAGAGGAGGCTATCACGAAGAAGAGGACCAGCACACAAAGAGGAGGCTAACATGAAGAAGAGGACCAGCGAAGAAGAGGACGCGATCACGAAGAAGATGACCAGCGCACGAAGACGACCAGCACACGGAGAAGAGGACCAGCGAAGAAGAGGACGAGATCACGAAGAAGAGGACGCGATCACGAAGAAGAGGACCAACACACGAAAAGGAAGCTATCACGAAGAAGAGGACCAACGAAGAAGAGGACGAGGTCACGAAGAAGAGGACCAACACACGAAGAGGAGGCTATCACGAAGAAGGGGACCAGCACACGAAGAAGAGGACCAGCGAAAAAGAGGACGCGATCACGAAGAAGATGACCTGCACACGAAGAGGACGAGATCACGAAGAGGACGAGATCACAAAGAAGAGGACCAACACACGAAGAGGAGGCTATCACGAAGAAGAGGACCAGCACACGAAGAGGAGGCTAACACGAAGAAGAGGACCAGCAAAGAAGAGGACGCGATCACGAAGAAGATGACCAGCGCACGAAGACGACCAGCACACGAAGAAGAGGACCAGCGAAGAAGAGGACGAGATCACGAAGAAGAGGACCAGCACACGAAGAAGAGGACGAGCGAAATAGAGGACGCGATCACGAAGAAGAGGACCAGCACACGAAGAGGACGAGATCACGAAGAGGACGAGATCACGAAGAAGAGGACCAGCACACGAAGAGGAGGCTATCACGAAGAAGAGGACCAACACACGAAGAAGAGGACCAGCGAAGAAGAGGACGCGATCACGAAGAAGATGACCTGCACACGAAGAGGACGAGATCACGAAGAGGACGAGATCACAAAGAAGAGGACCAACACACGAAGACGAGGCTATCACGAAGAAGAGGACCAGCACACGAAGAGGAGGCTAACACGAAGAAGAGGACCAACGAAGAAGAGGACGCGATCACAAAGAAGATGACCAGAGCACGAAGAGGACCAGCACACGGAGAAGAGGACCAGCGAAGAAGAGGACGAGATCACGAAGAAGAGGACGCGATCACAAAGAAGAGGACCAGCACACGAAAAAGAGGCTATCACGAAGAAGAGGACCAGCGAAGAAGAGGACGAGGTCACGAAGAAGAGGACCAACACACGAAGAGGAGGCTATCACGAAGAAGGGGACCAGCACACGAAGAAGAGGACCAGCGAAGAAGAGGACGAGATCACGAAGAAGAGGACCAGCACACGAAGAAGAGGACCAGCGAAATAGAGGACGCGATCACGAAGAAGTGGACCAGCACACGAAGAGGACGAGATCACGAAGAGGACGAGATCACGAAGAAGAGGACCAACACACGAAGACGAGGCTATCACGAAGAAGAAGACCACCACACGAAGAGGAGGCTAACACGAAGAAGAGGACCAGCGAAGAAGAGGACGCGATTACGAAGAAGATGACCAGCGCACGAAGAGGACCAGCACACGGAGAAGAGGACCAGCGAAGAAGAGGACGAGATCACGAAGAAGAGGACGCGATCACGAAGATGAGGACCAGCACACGAAAAGGAGGCTATCACGAAGAAGAGGACCAGCGAAGAAGAGGACGAGGTCACGAAGAAGAGGACCAGCACACGAAGAGGAGGCTATCACGAAGAAGGGGACCAGCACACGAAGAAGAGGACCAGCGAAGAAGAGGACGACATCACGAAGAAGAAGACCAACACACGAAGAAGAGGACCAGCAAAATAGAGGACGCGATCACGAAGAAGAGGACCAGCACACGAAGAGGACGAGATCACGAAGAGGACGAGATCACGAAGAAGAGGACCAACACAGGAAGAGGAGGCTATCACGAAGAAGAGGACCAGCACACGAAGAGGACGAGATCACGAAGAGGACGAGATCACGAAGAAGAGGACCAACGAAGAAGAGGACGTGATCACGAAGAAGATGACCAGCACACGAAGAGGACCAGCACACGAAAAAGAGGACCAGCAAAGAAGAGGACGAGATCACGAAGAAGAGGACGCGATTACGAAGAAGAGGACCAGCACACGAAAAGGAGGCTATCACGAAGAAGAGGACCAGCGAAGAAGAGGACGAGGTCACGAAGAAGAGGACCAGCACACGAAGAGGAGGCTATCACGAAGAAGGGGACCAGCACACGAAGAGGAGGACCAGCGAAGAAGAGGACGAGATCACGAAGAAGAAGACCAACACACGAAGAAGAGGACCAGCGAAATAGAGGACGCGATCACGAAGAAGAGGACCAGCACACGAAGAGGACGAGATCACGAAGAGGACGAGATCACAAAGAAGAGGACCAACACACGAAGAGGAGGCTATCACGAAGAAGAGGACCAGCACACGAAGAGGAGGCTAACACGAAGAAGAGGACCAGCAAAGAAGAGGACGCGATTACGAAGAAGATGACCAGCGCACGAAGAGGACCAGCACACGGAGAAGAGGACCAGCGAAGAAGAGGACGAGATCACGAAGAAGAGGACGCGATCACGAAGATGAGGACCAGCACACGAAAAGGAGGCTATCACGAAGAAGAGGACCAGCGAAGAAGAGGACGAGGTCACGAAGAAGAGGACCAGCACACGAAGAGGAGGCTATCACGAAGAAGGGGACCAGCACACGAAGAAGAGGACCAGCGAAGAAGAGGACGACATCACGAAGAAGAAGACCAACACACGAAGAAGAGGACCAGCAAAATAGAGGACGCGATCACGAAGAAGAGGACCAGCACACGAAGAGGACGAGATCACGAAGAGGACGAGATCACGAAGAAGAGGACCAACACAGGAAGAGGAGGCTATCACGAAGAAGAGGACCAGCACACGAAGAGGACGAGATCACGAAGAGGACGAGATCACGAAGAAGAGGACCAACGAAGAAGAGGACGTGATCACGAAGAAGATGACCAGCACACGAAGAGGACCAGCACACGAAAAAGAGGACCAGCAAAGAAGAGGACGAGATCACGAAGAAGAGGACGCGATTACGAAGAAGAGGACCAGCACACGAAAAGGAGGCTATCACGAAGAAGAGGACCAGCGAAGAAGAGGACGAGGTCACGAAGAAGAGGACCAGCACACGAAGAGGAGGCTATCACGAAGAAGGGGACCAGCACACGAAGAGGAGGACCAGCGAAGAAGAGGACGAGATCACGAAGAAGAAGACCAACACACGAAGAAGAGGACCAGCGAAATAGAGGACGCGATCACGAAGAAGAGGACCAGCACACGAAGAGGACGAGATCACGAAGAGGACGAGATCACAAAGAAGAGGACCAACACACGAAGAGGAGGCTATCACGAAGAAGAGGACCAGCACACGAAGAGGAGGCTAACACGAAGAAGAGGACCAGCAAAGAAGAGGACGCGATTACGAAGAAGATGACCAGCGCACGAAGAGGACCAGCACACGGAGAAGAGGACCAGCGAAGAAGAGGACGAGATCACGAAGAAGAGGACGCGATCACGAAGATGAGGACCAGCACACGAAAAGGAGGCTATCACGAAGAAGAGGACCAGCGAAGAAGAGGACGAGGTCACGAAGAAGAGGACCAGCACACGAAGAGGAGGCTATCACGAAGAAGGGGACCAGCACACGAAGAAGAGGACCAACGAAGAAGAGGACGAGATCACGAAGAAGAGGACCAGCACACGAAGAAGAGGACCAACGATATAGAGGACGCGATCACGAAGAAGAGGACGAGCAGACGAAGAGGACGAGATCACGAAGAAGAGGACCAATACACGAAGAGGAGGCTATCACGAAGAAGAGGACCTGCACACGAAGAGGAGGCTAACACGAAGAAGAGGACCAACGAAGAAGAGGACGCGATCACGAAGAAGATGACCAGCACACGAAGAGGACCAGCACACGAAAAAGAGGACCAGCGAAGAAGAGGACGAGATCACGAAGAAGAGGACGCGATCACGAAGATGAGGACCAGCACACGAAAAGGAGGCTATCACGAAGAAGAGGACCAGCGAAGAAGAGGACGAGGTCACGAAGAAGAGGACCAGCACACGAAGAGGAGGCTATCACGAAGAAGGGGACCAGCACACGAAGAAGAGGACCAACGAAGAAGAGGACGAGATCACGAAGAAGAGGACCAGCACACGAAGAAGAGGACCAACGATATAGAGGACGCGATCACGAAGAAGAGGACGAGCAGACGAAGAGGACGAGATCACGAAGAAGAGGACCAACACACGAAGAGGAGGCTATCACGAAGAAGAGGACCAGCACACGAAAAGGAGGCTATCACGAAGAAGAGGACCAACGAAGAAGAGGACGAGATTACGAAGAAGACGACCAGCACACGAAAAGGAAGCTATCACGAAGAAGGGGACTAGCACACGGAGAAGAGGACCAGCGAAGAAGAGGACGAGATCACGAAGAAGAGGACCAGCGAAGAAGAGGACGAGATCACGAAGAAGAGGACCAGCACACGAAGAAGAGGACCAGCGAAAAAGAGGACGCGATCATGAAGAAGAGGATCAGCACACGAAGAGGAGGCTATGACGAAGAAGGGGACCAACACACGAAGAAGAAGACCAGCGAAGAAGAGGACGAGATCACGAAGAAGAGGACCAGCACACGAAGAGGACGAGATCACGAAGAAGACGACCAGCACGCGAAGAGGAGGACAAGCAAACTGAAGGAATGAGGGTGAATTGAATCGAATCAGGGAGCCCCTCCCTTCCCCCTGCTAATAGTCAATTCCTTGTGCTTAAGGAAACCCTAATTCTTCTATTCACACACATCATGCGGAGGCGCTTTCAAAATTTCACTAGAATTAGGGTTACAGTCAACTCCATTTAACTAGGTGATCACTCTGTAAGAATAAGAGAACGCAGTTGGATGCTCATGAGTAGCTTAGTGTTAAGGTGGGGTTAATCATGTGAAGTATATGGGCGTGCATGTGAATGTTTGGCTACAACTTTTGAGTAAAACATGTATGTTGAAGGTGCACTGCTGGTCGCTGGCTGTGAGGTCCAGGGTCGAGTCAAATGATTAATTGAAGGCTGCCATCATGTTAAGCATAAAAAACTAACAGGAATAGAAAAAACAAACATAAGAATCGGAGTTAGAGTCGAGGAGATAATTAGGATTATGACGTTGTAGGAAGTAGGGAAGCCTGTCTGCTGCCAACTGGTCCCAGGGTCACACCTAAGCTTGAAACTGATCATTAAGGGTCTAATCAAGTTTGGAATGCTGAAGTGAACCCATAAGAGTTGGAAACGTTGCATTCAGAGCCCTAGAGCAAAAGTTACACTTGTTCAAAGGTGGGTTCAATTAGAAGGCGGGATCAAGTCACCACCTCACTAAGTAACCACAAGGAACCCAAGTGAACATGAGATGTGTCACCATGCTTGTATAAGTTGTGTATGAATGGGCCGAGGATTGGTTACACAAGTAACTAGGCCCCGTATTAGGATCTTGTGTTCAAGGTATGCCACCCTTTAGGGGCGGTTTATTTGGCTCACATTTTGGTGCGTCTGCCGGGAGGAGGCGTGTCCATTGCTTGGAAGGGTTAATCATTCCACCGTTGGATGTAGGTACAAACACAAAGATCCTTGTGATGTATGGAGCAGCATGAGATAACTTGAGGTAAGTGCCCGATTGGCTCATGTGTGGTGAAGTAATTGTGAAAATACGAGTAACTTGTGAATGTTTTGAATTAGTGTGAATGCATGAATGCCAAGTTGTGTTTAAAGGTGGGGGTCTAGAAGGGAGTGTGGAATCCCCGACCCTCCAACCACAAAACACCTTGTGTTGGAGGGATCCCCTTCTAGGCTTGTGGCTCGAGTTGAGCAAGGGGCCTAGAGGTGAAAGGTTGAGGCCCTCCCACGGAAATCCACAAGGACTTCCAGTGAGCCTCTAGGTCGAAGGAGAAGGGTGCATGAGCCCGGGTATGGGACAAGGGCGCCCCTTCCTTCCTCCCGCGCTTGACTAACCACCAAGGTAAGTACAACTTGGAATGGAATGAGGTGTTTGAATCATGTGTTGCAAGTAATGGTGTGTGTGACCAATTGAGCCACCGTGGAGGGGAGTTGGAGTCGTGGACGCATCCAAGACGTAGGGGCGCTGATTGGAAGGAGCGTTGCGTACGGTATGTGCACTATACCCTCCTTTAGGACCGCGGTTAGTAAATAGGACCAACTTGGAAGTGGGACCCCATTAGGACTAGGAACCCCTGATTTCCCACTCGAGCCGTGTGGAACACTTGCCTTAGAACCGCTAGGGTGGGCCAACCACAAAATTACATGCAACGAATCTTTTGCTAACGAGTGGGTTGGCTGGAGTTGCTTAAAGGTGAGTTGCGCCCCTCTAAAACATTGTATGCGACCTATGGGTTGGCCTTAGAATCGTTAGAGTGCGATTAGGTCCACGGTCGACTTCAACTAATGGTGACAGGGTGGCTGGAGATACACCAAGGTATGTCTTCTTCACAGTGATAACATGTGTACACACCTTGTTGCATGCCGTCCCGTAATTGTGTCGTTTTCCTCCTAGTGGATAATGCCTAGTTCAAGGTGGTAAAAGGTGGAAGGAGGGATACCAAAGATACCGAGGAACCCCACCTTATATCAAATTGAGGTCTAGGTCAGCCCCACAGTAAGGATCTGTACCGTGTGGTGCCAACTGGGGAACAGCTTTCCAACGGGGTGATACTCGTGGAGACATTCCTCAATTTGGTTAACCTTTTGTCGTTGCCCTTGAAGGGTTGTCCTTAATAGGATTCTTCGACGGCCTCATCGAGCTAAAACTCCACCACTAAAATTGGGTCTTGGTCTTGACTCAGTCCATCCTCGTGATAGAATTGGGAGTAGGAGTGTTGGAAACACCCACTCACTGATCAAACTAGGCCGTGCTTTGTGTAGATCCACCCACGACCTCGACAACTTCGACGGGAAGCCTTTTGGAGGACATGACTACCATCCACGACCCACTGGACCTATTTTTTGGACCCTTGAGTAGATGTCCCGTGCCACAAGGTCCTCTGAGTGGCCAAAGTGGGCCCTCACTCTTTTTCCTTCATTTCTTCGAGTTCTTGATTGTATTAATCCAATTTTAGTTAAAGAAGTGGTCAAACCGTCTATTAAAGTCAAAATTCCTAGAGTAATAGGCCTAGTGCCATGATGTGACACTAAGTTCCTATTTTTTCCTCTTTCCGACTAAGATGCTTGAAAGTGTAGCGGAAGTGGAATGGAAATGAAGAGAAAGATAAAAAAGGGGAAGAAAGGTCCTTGGAAAATGACTAAAAATTGAGAAATGGGACAAAAATTATGGGAAAAATTGGGAGAGTGTCTCCTAGCAGGTAGAAGTAGTGGTAAAACTTCTAGAATTTTCCGAGTTGAATTGCTACTTTATTCTGGGGTTTGACTAGTGGATCGACGGGTTGACCGTTCGGGAAAAATACTTAGGAACCTTCAAAAATGCTAAGAAAATATAGGTAGACTAATTAGGGTGCTGGAAGTCCAGCTATGTGGTTAGTTTTTGAAGTTATAAGTAAATTGCAAATCAGCAGTAGATAGTACTAGATCTAGTGTAATAGTCTTTAAAAGATCAAAAGAAAAAGAAAAAGGAAAAATGAAAAAGAAGGGGAAGTAGTTGGATGTGCTTCTCCATGCAAATGCCACATGATCATTCTTGCCACCATGGATTTAATTTTAGGGAAGCTTGTCAGGAGCAAAGCGGCGAATTAATGCGTGATAAACTAAAAACATGCAAAGACGGCTGTAAGAAGCCAATTCTGCAATTCGGTGAGAGGTTATGGGCTGCCTCATTAAGGTAAGCCAGTCTGGTCAGGGAAAAAAAAGGAAAAAAAAAAGAGAAAGGTAAAAAAAGGACCGGGCCAGGCGGAATTCCTGGGAGCGAGGGAGCTGGAGAGCGGTGTGTGTTTTTTTTTGGGGGAGCTCTGTGGAGAGAGGCGCGCATCTGGGCGCATGAAGGAGGATCGCGGGGGTGTAGCTCGCGGCTGCGTGGGAGGAGCTCCTACGAGCAAGGAGAGCTGGAGATTTCCGGTTTCCGGAGAGGGTGTTTTTCTTTTTTTTGGTGGAAGAGGAGCTCCTGCGAGCAAGCGAGCTGGAGCTTGCTGTTTCCATGTGTTGGCTCCGTTTTAGGGCACCTGTGTGAGAGAGTAGCTCCAGCGAGGGTGCGAGAGCCGGAGGATCGGAGGCTGGAGCTCTCCGGGTTTTCGTGGTGCTGTTTTGTTGAAAAGGTGCGCACCTGTGTGCGCGAGGGAGATTCGGAGGCAGGGAGCCCGGTGCGGCTCCGGTGGAGAAGTGCCGGCGTCTGGAGGGGAGCACCGGAGTGCAAGAGGCACCTGTGAGTGTGCAAGCTGTAGCTCTCGTTTTTTTTGTTTTTTCTTTGGGCTGTGTTGGTTGGTTCGTGTGTGTGTGTGTGCACCGCGATTGCTGTGTGTAGAGTGCGCACCTGGGTGCGGAGCTCTCGTGAGGTCTGCTGGTTTTTTTTCTTTTTTGGAGACTCCGTTTTGGTGGTGCGTATCTGTGTGCGCGAGTGTGGAGCGCGCGAGCTGTGGGAGCTGAAGAGTGCGCGGCAGTTGGCGATCACGGTGGACTGCGGAAGGGGTGCCGGCGTTTGTAAACGCCTCTGACCACAGGTGGTATGTTGGAGTGTGAGTTTTGTGCGAATTGCTGGAGGACGTCACCGGTTTGTCGCGGAACTGCGTGCGAGGACTGTGGAGCTGGAGGTGTTTGTACGAGATGTCTAGGTGTTAAAATTTCGGTGGCCGAATCTCATGCGGAAGCGCTGGTAAATTTCTGCCAGAATTAGGTATTTGGCCACAAGTTCCATCAAAGCTGAACCGGTACACAGCCCATGGATTCTATTTTGGTATGCATGAGTTCGTCTTTGAGATCATAATGATGTGTTGAGATTGTTGGTGCATGAAAATTGCTTGTGATGGTAGTTTCTATGTCCTCGGCCTACTGATTTGGGTTCTAAGTGGTCTATTCAAGTTGGAAATGAGCTGCTGATTAGTGTAAGAGGAAATTTTTTTGGATTCGGAGTACCGAATCAAAAGATAAGGGCTGCTGAAGTTGCTGCTACAAAACAGGATCTGGATCAGGCCTGATCAGCCGACTTAAACCAAAAATTAACAAATTAAAATTTTTTAAAAAATATATATATATATATAATAATAATAAAAAATAAAAAATAAAATCAAAAAGTAATAATAATAAATAATAAACAAATAATGATAACCGTAGTAATTAGATAACAAATAATTAAATAATTACTTATACCTAATTAATTTATCCAGAGTTAAGTAATTGATTACAATGGAAGGTTAATTGAGTTCACTTAGCTAGGTTAAGATAATAGTGTTATTAAATTCTAAATATATAAATGGATACGCCAAAGATCCAAATTCAGTAAAAGTAGAATGTATGGTTAAGCTTAAGGAATGGTTAAGTGGTGTAATAATAGGACCTTGCGGGTTTAAAAATTGATTCTCTTAGGGGGTCTATTTTTGGGCTCACAGTGGAGGAGTAGTGAAGGACCGCAACGTGGAAGGTCAGGCGAGATACAACGGCAAAGACGAGTTTACAAGACAGAGTTGTGTCGAAGGAGAGGCCCAAACCCGGAGGAACGGAGGCTACCCTACCCACCCCGCAGGAAGTTTAGGTCAGCCCACCCTCACCTAGTTCGCTCATAGAAGTCAAACTCGCGACTACAGGATGGAAGCCTGGAAAGAGGCAAACAGAACTATTGGAGGTTAGTAAAGTTGCTAGAAGGAAGAGCGACCCCCCTCGAGTTAACGCTGCCAAAAGGAGTGTACAATGATTAAAGAAAGGAGGTCAACCAGTTGCCAAAAAACCTACAAGGTTGGTTTTGTTGTGTTATTATTGATATGTTGTATTGTGAAGTTTATTGTGTAAACCCACAATATTGTATGTTACATGTACTCAATATAAAGTTGTGCCAAGGGGAAAGATACACCACCAAATTGTGTGGTGTATCTACAAAGTGTCCTTTTGTATGGTTTACTAGTAGTAGAAGTTCATTCCTCTTGCTAGATTTTACATTTGATGATAGCAAATCCTATAAAATGTGGCTTGCATGTAATGATAATGGTCATTTGTATTGGAAGTTGCTTGGTAGTATAAATCCTAGACTAGCAAAAGTATATTATCACTTCTATGATGGTTCTATGGTACCAAGGAAGTTATGTTTTTATAGCACTCACTACCTTGATACTAACACGTCAATTTGCAATAGAGAGTTGAGGGCCATCACTCTTGTTGGTTCCTTAGCTCTCAAACAATTGCAAAAAAAACTCTTTCAACCATCTTCTCTTTACCTACTCAGCCCACAACTTAATTTGTGGAATGGTAAGGAATGTGGATCCGTTGGAAGATGTAAACTTTTTAGTCAAACTTCTTTACAAGCCTCTTTGTTATGTAGAATGGAATCTCCAACAGTCGCAGCTTCTTCTTCAAACAACGAAAACAACTTTGATATGGAAGTAACTCCAATGAAACATTTAGAATTGGAGGAGGCTACTTCTCATTCCAAAGATCTTGAGGTACTTTCGATCAAACTTTCGAGACCACCTTTTTGGCTTGGATTTGATGCTTTGAATGCGCTTGGACAAATCAAGGAAGGTCCTAGAGTCAAACATCTTGGTGTGAGCGAAATGGAATTGGAAGGGATGAGTAATGAGGAAGCCCTAGAGGCTTGTGAGGCAGTAGCGTCATTCCCCTATGTCTCTCAAAAGCATTGGCCAAACAATCGTGGTGATGGAAAAGAGGGAAATCACCTAAACCTGACCCAACTTCCATGTGACGTGGAAGTGGACAAACATGGTTTTTCCCTCGACTACCATATTGCCATTTGTTTTGAAATTGGTGACACAATTGTCTCCAAAGACATGGTCTTAGGTTTGGTGAAGGAAAGACTTGCAAAAATGCAAATTCACCTTGGGGATAGGATGGCTCAACCTATTGCTATCATGTGTCTCCACAAGTTGGATAATTGGAGCGGTATAGTAAAAATACATCTAAAAATACATTTATCCAGAGTTAAATAATTGATTACAAGGGAAGGTTAATTGAATTCAGTTAGCTGGGTTAAGATAATAGTGTTATTAAATTCTAAATATATAAATGGATATGCCAACAATCCAAATTCAGTAAAAGTAGAATGTATGATTAAGCTTAAGGAATGGTTAAGTGGTGTAATAATAGGACCTTGTGGGTTTAAAAATTGATTCTCTTAGGGGGTCTAATTTTGGGCTTATAGGTCCCTAAGACCTTCCCTCACACCTCCGTGGGAACCGGCGAGTGAAAGAAGGAGTAGGTCTAGGGAACTCACCGAGGACACAGCAGAGGGATTCTTGGAGGTACAACTAGAGGCTCTACCAGCCCCCTTCCTTCCCTTTCCTCCATCTCTCCCTTCCACTTCATTCAATCCGGTGAATACCACCGACACTACTAGCCCACGAAACACCCCCTCAGCCCCTACCATGGCCGCTGGAGGACCACCCCGGTACGGCCTCCCATTAATCCCTTGGTTTAGCCAAGGGGTAACTTATCCATCTTTGTACCCGAGGGTTTGCAAGTGGCACCTATGCCACCCAATTTGCCCACTTTTAGAGGAACCAAAGATGAAGACCCCTCCGCACACGTGGAACGTTTTCTAGAGCTCCTCACGACGTGCCTCATCACCAACACTGGTTATTTCCTAGTGTGGTTCTCGTGTACCCTGAAGGACGCCGCCTACGAGTGGTATAGGAATCACCCCCCCGGTACCTTTGAGGATTGGGATAGCCTCATGAGGGCCTTTTTGGAGCACTTTAGACCCGAGGCAGGTCAAAGTAATGCCCTCACAGCCCTAGCCGCGCTACGCCAAGGCCCAGGGGAGGAGATCACGATCTACATTAGGAGGTTCGAGCTGGTGGTTACAAGGTTTGTGGGGAACCTCCTCACCAATGACACCCTAACCCAATTCTTTATCTAAGGGTTCAACAATGAGGGAACCATTAGGGAGATTTTGAAGGTCCGCCCCACATCGTTAGACGCTGCCAAGGCACAAGCAAGGCTAATAGAGCAAGTCGATCGAGACCAAGAGCGTATGTGGAGGAAGGAAGAGCACCACATCCCTAGCTTTATACCTATCCACGCCAAGGGCAAGGGACCAACCCCAGAATCTAACTCAGGAGCTCCGGTTGCCCAAGTCCCCATGTGGAACTACTATGCTCCACCCTTGAACATTAGACCAACAGTAGCTCTCCCCGAACTCACCTATCACGAACAGCGGGGCACATGGAAGGAGGAAATGAAGAACGAAATCCTCCAAGGCCAACAAGGCTTCCAGGACCAATTAGCTCAACAAATCAAGGCCATGCAAGACCAAATGGCCTTGTTGATTAAAAACCAAGTCCCTAACACCACACCTCCACCCATAGAGTCTGGTAGGCATGCCTCGGGCCTATAGTGCACTCAATGTGGCCAACGGGGCACACTAGTCCCATCTGCTCCACCCTAGCGGCGGCACCGCAGTACCAGGTCGCTCAAACCCCGTATGTGCCTCCCCATAGGAATCAACCACCGGTGGCAACTAACTATGGCCCGCAAGGCTATACACCACCCAACCAAGGTTATGGGGGACCTCCACGACCACGGTATGAAATCCATCACGCTTGTGGCAAGAACCACGCACCTGGGCAGTGTTGGGTCGAAAGTGGAGTAGTATGTGGTAACTGTGGGGGTAATCACCCTACCCAAGTGTGTCGACGGCCGGATAAGGTGATCCCCATGCCTTCCCCATCGGGAAACTACCCTCAACAGGCTCAAGACCATTTGAGAGGTGCACATAACCCCACCCCCGATAATACTCTTAGGCCACCTAGCCTCTACTATGACTACAACAATAACCGCCAAAGTCAAACCTCCCCAATGGAGGTTAGTACCAAAGACGGTTACATCCCTTTAAACCAAGGGCAAAACCAAGGTGGCCAACAAGGCCATGCTGGCCAACAAAACCATGGAGGTCGACACAATTACGGGGGCCAACCAAACCAAGGTCCACAGGATGTGCGCTATGCCACCATGTCAAGTGACATCATGTCAACACACGGCCCATCCCTCACAGAGCTCAATGTCATTTTTCACGAAGTTAGTACAACCAAGGAAGCAACGACTTGTGAGTTGCCCGCATTGGCAGTCCAGACTTGGTCTAACCGACGGGAGCCTAAGTACTCGAGCCCCCCTCCACCCATACCAGAAAAGGGTGAGACTTCAAAAGAAGACTCACCTCACTTCTCTGACCTAAACGATACCACTAAAGAGGCGGTAGAAGGCACTAAACGGGCCAACTTGAGGTCCTCCCATGGGACACCTAGGCCACGAGCACCATTGTCCACTTCCCCAGAACCATGGGAAGGTCCACCGGTCCCTAGCCCCGAAATGAACACATTCCCACGCATCGAGCAACACGTGAAAGTAGGGCCTTATGATTTATGGGCGGATTTGAGTCGTCTTAAGGCGGACATCACCATAGCCCAACTATTGGAGGTATCCCCACCCATGAGGAAGGTCGTTAGGTCGGGCACCCTGGTGAAGCGGAGGCCTAAGGCAAGGGTTAGGTTGGCGGCTCGTGTAAAATCCGCACACCCCAATATCGAAGTCAAGGCGGTTCAAATTGAGGTCTCAATAGTGGATAAGGTGGTACCCAATGTACTAGTCGACGGTGGTAGTGGTTTGAACATCATGCCCCTCTCAACTATGGAGAAATTGGGTCTAGACATCATTGAACCATCACCATACATCATCAATATGGCTAATCAAAGCTCGGAGGCACCGTTAGGCCAAATTAGTGGTTGTAAAATCACTACGGGGGGTGTAGAGTATTCCCTCACCTTCCAAGTCATTCGAATGCACTCCAACAAGGAGGCAAATCCCTTGCTACTAGGTAGGCCTTGGTTGCGTATTGCCAATGCCACGGTAGAATGGGGAGGGCCGAACCCCAACATCACTTTCGGGCCCCCTGAGAACCCCACTACGGTCCATATCCAACCGAGTAGGCTAGGGCTATGCCATGGTTGTATGGGCTCTTCGGTCGATGAGTCACAAGAGGTGTTGACAAAAGAAACCCCCAAGAGAGTGAGGTTCGCACCACACAAGGCGGTGGATAGAGTCCAACCCTCAAGGGCCAATGGGATGCCATGTAAAAGCATGAGACCGGGCCTTTATGAGTGGGTTCCGACCGGAAAATTTGTAGACTGGTTGAGGGAGCACCTCTCCTTGAGCACAGATGAAGCCATATCTGTGCATTTCATACACAGTGAGCTCATTGGAATGGAAACCGGGTTGGAGCTTAGCCTAGTTCCTCTCCTAGATGACCTAGAACCCGCAGCAGTGTTCGGACTGGATATCGATGGCACCCAAGGGATGGAGTTGGAGGTGTTAATCGTTGAGGGCCCTCTCAACCCATCTCTCCACTTTAGGAGGACATCCACCGGTATTCTAATAAGCGGTTCGGGGGCAACGTACCCCCAAGTTACAAATGACTGGTATAAGGGCCCTACTCAACAACCGCACGTACATCACGATGATTGGAAGTCGATGGTCGTCTCTCAGGAGGGGGAAGAAGAGCGTAGGATAAAAGTGGGAGTTGGGTTGACCGAGGAGGAGATGGTGAAATACAGGTCATTGGTGGTCGAGTTTTGGGACATCTTTGCATGGTCGTACAAGGACCTCAAGGGCATTTCCCCGGCGGTGACACAACATCACATTCCCCTTCTCTCAGGCACTACTCCCATTAGACAAAAGGAGCGGCGTATGAATCCTAACCTACAGCTCATTGTCAAAGCCGAATTGGAGAAGCTACTCCAGGCGGGGTTCATTAAACCCGTGGAGATATCCAATTGGGTCTCCCCCATGGTATTGGTTAAAAAGAAAAATGGGAAGCTACGGGTGTGCATTGACTATAGGAAACTCAACCACCACACCCAAAAAGATCACTTCCCCTTGCCATTTATCAACACCATCTTAGAGGAGGTAGGTGGTCATGAGCTTTACACGTTTATAGATGGCTACTCGGGTTACAACCAAATCTCCATTGCCCCCGAGGACTACCATAAGACCGTTTTCACTACCCCGTAGGGCACATTCATCTATTTGGTCATGCCTTTTGGGCTTTGCAATGCCCCCTCCGCATTCCAGAGGGCCATGACCTATGCCTTCTCAGACCTCTTGTACAAGTCAATGACGGTGTTCATTGATGATTTTAGCACCCAGTCCACGAAGGACAACCACCTAGCATGTGTGAGGCAAAGCTTTGAACGATGCAGGCGCACCGGCATCACTCTCAACCCGGAGAAGATCTTTCTCGCCGTAGAAAAGGGGGTTTTACTAGGATTCGTGGTCTCAAAGGAGGGTAGGGAGCCGGACCTCGACAAGGTGAAGGTTATTGTGGAGTTAGAACCCCCCACAAATGTCAAGGAGATACAGAAAACCCTAGGACACATAGGGTGGTATCGGGAGGTTATCCATGACTATGCCACGAAGTCCATGCCCATTACTCGACTTATCCAAAAGAATGTAAAATTCGAGTGGACTCCCCATTGCCAAGAGGCCTTCGATGTCTTGAAGGAGGAATTAATTACCTACCCGGTTTTGAGACCCCCGAATTGGGAATTGCCTTTCCACATCTTTTGCGGCGCCTCGGCGGTGGCTATAGGGAGCACATTGTGCCAACCGGTGGGCCTTAATGGCAAGGACCACCCCATTGCCTTCGCAAGTAGGCAATTAAACCCCGCCGAAAAGAACTATACCACCACCGAACGTGAGTGCTTGGCAATGGTCTTTTCGGTCAAAACATTTCGCCACTACTTGTTACTCAACCCTGTAGTGTTCTACGTGGACCACATGGCCATCAAGTACCTTGTCATCAAGGCGGACTTGAGTGGTCGTTTAGCAAGGTGGGTCTTACTTTTAGAGGAGTTTGACTACACGGTGGAATACCGCCCGGGGCGGATGCACCTTCAAGCGGATCATCTCTCGCGCCTCTCAGAGGAACCCGGTGTAGTCCCCATTGATGAGGCCTTGATAGACGAGGACTTATTCAAAGTATCCTCCATTACTTCATGGTACAATTTGGTGGCCGAATTTCTAACCACCCACCTTCTACCGGATTCATTGTCCAAAAACAAGCGTCGGAAGGTTCGCCTCCATAGCCGCCACTTTACCATAGTAGGGGGCAAATTGTACCGTCGGGGGGTTGACGGCTTGCTACGTCGATGTATGACGTCCGTGGAAATCCCCACGATCCTCTCACCCTGCCATGACAGTGCGTGTGGCGGACACTTCTCTGGGACCTTGACGGCCCAAAAAATCCTTCGCGCAGGTTACTATTGGCCCACATTATTCCAAGACGCCCATGAGTACACCAAGCGATGCGACGCTTGTCAACGGTATGCCCGAAATGACCTTTCGAATGAGCATGCCGCTACGCGTATCCTTGCCCTTGGTCCCATTCGAGAAGTGGGGCATTGACTACGTAGGGGAGGTGCATCCAAGCTCTTCTAGTAGGATGAGGCACATTGTGGTGGCAACCGAATATCTCACCAAGTGGGCCGAGGCTCGAGCCGTGAAAACCAATGATGCGAATCATGCGGCCAAGTTCTTGTTCGAGCAAATCATTACTCGGTTTGGTTGTCCCAAAATCCTCATTAGTGATAGGGGGAAACATTTTTTGAACGAGATGATCGAAGCCATGACCACCCGGTTCAAGATCAATCATCGTAAGACCACCCCTTATCATCCTCAAACCAATGGTGACACCGAGCGGGTCAACCAAACCCTCATGAATATTTTGAGGAAGACGGTCACCGATTCCAAGAGGGATTGGGACGTGAAGCTCCCGGCCTCATTATGGGCTTACCAAACTACCTTCAAGGTGACCACCCATGCTACCCCCTTCTCGTTGGTATTTGGTATTAAAGCCATTTTGCCAATAGAGTTCGAGATCCCTTCTCTGCGAGTGGCCGTGACCGAACGATGGTCCATGGCCACGTCCTTAGCCGATCGGTTAGAACGGTTGGAGGAGCTCGATAAAAAGCGCCGATGGAGCGCCCAGAACATGGAAGCCATTTAACGTCGAAGGAAGATCGCCTTCGACAAGCGAAACAAGGCCCGGTCGTTACAGCCGGGCATGCTAGTCCTCCTCCAAGATGCGAGGAGACTGGATTTCCTTGGCAAGTTCGATGCCCTATGGTTGGGCCCATATCTTGTGAAGGAGGTTTTCCCCAACAACTCCGTTCAACTCCAAACCCTTAACGGCGAGGATTTTCCCACACGAACATCGGGCAACCGATGCAAAGAGTACAAGGTGTGAATTGCTCACAACCTTCACGATTGAACCTCCAAATTGGGGTTACAACCACGGTCCATTCGGACACGAAAAGATGGAACTTGACCGTGTGCCCATGCGCAAGGATTGGGTTCTCTGCCTCTTCGAGTTGTCCCAGATGGCCGACATGTGTGAGCCGCCAAAACGGCTCCCAACGATGAATGGACCGCACATCAATTGTGTTAGGTTCAACTAGTACTTGAAGTGGGTAATCCAATAAGATTAACCCATGATTTTTGATCAATATGGCTAAATGGCCTTTCCATTCACTAATTTTTTAAATAGGAGCCACTCTATGGCGACCACGGGTTTTATTAAGTTAACCAAAAAAATAATAATAATAATTAGGGAAGGAAAAATGAAGAGAAGACTAGAGATGGAAAGAGAAAACAAAAACAAAAACAATAGAAAAGAAAGAAAGTAAAGTGGTGGGGGAAACCACGGGAAAAAATTAGGAGAAGAAGAAGAATGATGATGAGGAGAAGTAGAAAAAAGAAGAAAGGGGTCCAAAAGAAGTGGGAAACGCCCTCACCATCACTTGGTAACTTAATCCTAACCCCAAGCAAGGGGAATTCAATTTAGGTAGATTAAATTAGATTTAGCACCTTTGGAAATTAGCTAATAGCTCACTTATTGAGATCATGCACACCCATGTGGCATGGAGTCAATGTTTAGATTTAGATATTCCTTGATTAGTGGGACACCCACTCTTGTTAAATGCAAGGGTGGCACGGAATTAATAGATATAGGTTTAATACGTTTTGTAAGGAGTAAGCCATTAATGAAAGAAGGCAAAAGGCGGTGGGGAACTTTTTTTTGGGAACTCGAGGAGAACGAAGGCTGGGGGGTTACTCCCTGGAGCGATGGCATTCGGTTAGAGGGCGCGTAGGAAAAGAGGGAAGAGGGGGTCTGGAGAGAATGTGCAGGAAGAGGAACTGAGGAATGAGAGCCGGAAGCCCCGGCCACTGGAAGTGCGAATTAGGTGAGGACATGAGCTGACCGGAAGCGAAGAAGAGGACCAGCGAAGAAGAGGACGCGATCACGAAGAAGAGGACCAGCACACGGAGAGGACGAGATCACGAAGAAGAGGACCAACACACGAAGAGGAGGCTATCACGAAGAAGAGGACCAGCACACGAAGAGGAGTCTATCACGAAGAAGAGGACCAGCACACGAAGAAGAGGACCAGCACACGAAGAAGAGGACCAGCGAAGAAGAGGAAGCGATCTCAAAGACGAGGACCAGAACACGAAGAGGACGAGATCACGAAGAGGACGAGATCACGAAGAAGAGGACCAACACACCAAGAGGAGGCTATCACGAAGAAGAGGACCAGCACACGAAGAGGAGGCTAACACGAAGAAGAGGACCAGCAAAGAAGAGGATGCGATCACTAAGAAGATGACCAGCACACGAAGAGGACCAGCACACGGAGAAGAGGACCATCGAAGAAGAGGACGAGATCACGAAGAAGAGGACGCGATCACGAAGAAGAGGACCAACACACGAAAAGGAGGCTATCACGAAGAAGAGGACCAGCGAAGAAGAGGACGAGATCACGAAGAAGAGGACCAGCACACGAAGAGGAGGCTATCACGAAGAAGAGGACCAGCACACGAACAAGAGGACCAGCGAAGAAGAGGACGAGATCACGAAGAAGAGGACCAGCACACGAAGAGGAGGCTATCACGAAGAAGAGGACCAGCACACGAAGAAGAGGACCAACGAAGAAGAGGACGCGATCACGAAGACGAGGACCAACACACGAAGAGGACGACAACACGAAGAGGACGAGATCACGAAGAAGAGGACCAACACACGAAAAGGAGGCTATCACGAAGAAGAGGACCAGCGAAGAAGAGGACGAGATCACGAAGAAGAGGACCAGCACACGAAGAGGAGGCTATCACGAAGAAGAGGACCAGCACACGAAGAAGAGGACCAGCGAAGAAGAGGACAAGATCACGAAGAAGAGGACCAGCACACGAAGAGGAGGCTATCACGAAGAAGGGGACCAGCACACGAAGAAGAGGACCAGCGAAGAAGAGGACGCGGTCACAAAGAAGAGGACCAGCACACGAAGAGGACGACATCACGAAGAGGACGAGATCACGAAGAAGAGGACCAACACACGAAGAGGAGGCTATCACGAAGAAGAGGACCAGCACACGAAGAGGAGGCTAACACGAAGAAGAGGACCAGCGAAGAAGAGGACGCGATCACGAAGAAGATGACGAGCACACGAAGAGGACCAGCACACGAAAAAGAGGACCAGCGAAGAAGAGGACGAGATCACGAAGAAGAAGACGCGATAACGAAGAAGAGGACCAGCACACGAAAAGGAGGCTATCACGAAGAAGAGGACCAGCGAAGAAGAGGACGAGATCACGAAGAAGAGGACCAGCGAAAAAGAGGACGCGATCACGAAGAAGAGGACCAGCACACGAAGAGGAGGCTATCACGAAGAAGGGGACCAACACACGAAGAAGAAGACCAGCGAAGAAGAGGACGAGATCACGAAGAAGAGGACCAGCACACGATGAGGACGAGATCACGAAGAAGAGGACCAGCACGCGAAGAAGAGGACAAGCAAACTGAAGGAAGGAGTGTGAATTGAATCGAATCAGGGAGCCCCTCCCTTCCCCGGCTAATAGTCAATTCCTTGTGCTTAAGGAAACCCTAATTTTTCTATTCACACACGTCACGCGGAAGCGCTGTCAAAATTTCACTAGAATTAGGATTACAGTCAACTCCATTTAACTAGGTGATCACTCTATAAGAATAAGAGAACGCAGTTGGATGCTCATGAGTAGCTTAGTGTTAAGGTGGGGTTAATCATGTGAAGTATATGGGCGTGCATGTGAATGTTTGGCTACAACTTTTGAGTAAAACATGTATGTTGAAGGTGCACTGCTGGTCGCTGGCTGTGAGGTCCAGGGTCGAGTCAAATGATTAATTGAAGGCTGCCATCATGTTAAGCATAAAAAACTAACAGGAATAGAAAAAACAAACATAAGAATCGGAGTTAGAGTCGAGGAGATAATTAGGATTATGACGTTGTAGGAAGTAGGGAAGCCTGTCTGCTGCCAACTGGTCCCAGGGTCACACCTAAGCTTGAAACTGATCATTAAGGGTCTAATCTAGTTTGGAATGCTGAAGTGAACCCATAAGAGTTGGAAACGTTGCATTCAGAGCCCTAGAGCAAAAGTTACACTTGTTCAAAGGTGGGTTCAATTAGAAGGCGGGATCAAGTCACCACCTCACTAAGTAACCACAAGGAACCCAAGTGAACATGAGATGTGTCACCATGCTTGTATAAGTTGTGTATGAATGGGCCGAGGATTGGTTACACAAGTAACTAGGCCCCGTATTAGGATCTTGTGTTCAAGGTATGCCACCCTTTAGGGGCGGTTTATTTGGCTCACATAGAGCATAGCCCAAAGAGATATTCTCACGCAAGAGGAGAACATGCTCAAACCTAAGACTCTCCAGTGGCAACACAGTCGACCCATCCTTGACCCACAACTTGCGAAGCTCATCCGCCATGTTCGCGTGCAAGATGTCACAGCATGCGAACACAAACGTTGCCCAGACTACTGGAAATTGCAGCCGGGGAATTATAGAGTGTATGGAACCAAAGACCGTCCCTCCAACGTGTCCGCGGACATGTTAACACCAAGACGATCAACCACTAGAACGGTTGTTACTCCGCTGCTGTAGAAGGTAAAACTTGAGCCTCCTGATGATATCTCTTCATCCATAATGACAACTCTGACCGTGAATGCCTCCCTGCAATCCCTCTTCGTAGTTTTCCCGAGTTTAAGTCCGCCTCTGAGAATCTTGAGTCCTCCCCATCTCCTTGTATTGGTCCGACCACTTCAAAAACCCCACTTCCTCATGTAGACAGTATTGTCCGATGCCTCCGCCTTCTTGGTGCCAGACGGGGTGCAAAGTCAGCTCTCATCAAGTTAGATTATAATTCAGTATCAATTCGGAAAGTAGATTTTCTTCCCCCTGAATTCAATGGCGATGTTATTTTCAAACTTCGGCTGATGTGGAAGTACCCACCGTCATCCAAGGCTGGGCAACTTTATGGAATGGATAAGCGAGACGACGGCCATGCGTGGACTCGAACTGTCACATCGCACATCAAATCGGAGTTCCACCACACATTTAGGATGTCTGCCTGTTTGGGCCACCTCCAGTGCACAAATGATTCATGTGACTACCTGAAGTGTTTGAACCGGACCTCACCAACAAATGAAACTGAGTGGGAGGATACTACCTCAACTTCATTTCATCCAGGTTCTGACCCACCTCTTCATTCTACCGTCGTTTGCGCTATCTGCTAGGTTCCACCCTCATGCATTGAAAGTTGCTCGGCTAAGATCTATAACGTACATGTTGAAAGCCACATGAGACGTGCATGTGTGCATCTTCGAATACAAAGTCATGCTGTGAAGAAGGAGAACTATAGAGAGTCCTCCGCAAAATTCCGGTCACTAATTGCTAAGCAGGTGGAGAGGACTCCATTTGCGACCAACTCCTCAATCGTCCTTGAGGCTAGCAAGGAGTACCTAGGAGAATTGCTATTATGCCCAGAAGGTGTTCCTCAAAAGCATTTTGGATTTGAGGAGCTAATCCCCGTCTTGGACAAGTTCAAGCACGTATCCTCCCCAAATATTCAAAATGAGGTTACCAATTTTCGATACCTACGTCGTTTTGGTGTCATGGATAGCATCACTAAACTTAGAGGGTCGAGTAGTTGGGCATTCATCCAGGAGAACCAATTTTCTGGTCAGGGAACCGACTCTGACAAGGTCTTTATATTCAAGATGGCCGAGGTGGGCCCTGGTAGTAGAGTTGACTTAGTTAGGCGGATGCAACTTGGAGGTGACTTGGAGGACTCATGGATGATGTTTGACCATGTGAAACGTGTGAAGTCCTAGACAACAATGGCTTGTCATGTGTATGACTCCACATATTGTCGAGTTATGACTATTGCCATTTGCGATATGCAATCAGAGGATGTGGCAGCCCAACAAGTGTTCTGGAGGAATTGGAACGTTGTTTCCGTTAAACACGACATTTGCAATCCAAATTTCAAAGGTTTCATGGCCGACAACGCGCACGCTAATTAGAACGCGGTTCGTATCGTATACGGTACTGGAGACCCATCTGTCCCTATGGACAACCATGAGAGAACCGGCCTTTTTCACTGGACATAGTCCCTTGAGAAGCACACCAAGGCAGATATAAGAGTTGACTTGTAAGATCAATATCGCCGCCTCTATAAATAGTACAAAAACTCAATCTTGTTGGAGGTGGCAAAAAGCAAATATTTGGCAATCCGAGCGTGGTGGTTGTCGTTCGGAGCAACATCCGATGAAGCGCTACCAAGACTGGAGTTATGGCTAGCTTTCTGGCATTTCCATTACCGACAATGGGGAGGCTTCATGCAGCTTGTAAGTCCTATCATTTTGTGCTTTCTAATTGTGCTCAGATATTTCACATCTCTTATTCACATGCATTGTAATGCCAACATCGGCACCCCTACTTGCCATCGCCTGAATTGGATATGAATTTTTGGTTCATGTGCATTATCGATTTGCGAACTGATGGCACTTGCTCTCTTTGGTACTTGTCATGGACATCCCTGTATTGTTGCACTGAATTTCACCCCGAAGTTACTCCTCAGGCTAGGCCGACATCGGCAGCACTTACGAAGGCCCCTCCTTTAATCATCTTTCAATCTTGTACTTCTACTAGAAGTCCTTCTTGTCCTCCATTCATTTCTCTGCCTCACACGTCGAACGAAATATTAACCTAACTGTTTTATGTGCAGAATCTTTCTAAAGCAGAGCTCGCTGAGATGCCCTCGTGTAATTTGGCCGAATCCATAGATAACAAGTGGCTGCAACAGTCTGGAAAAAGAGGGAATGATCTCTACGTTGCAGCTGTCGATGACATGGTCCGTGCATTTATGCACGTTGTTGCATACTACCAGTTTCTGAAGGGTGAGAAGCCGGGTACCGGGCCTAGAAAAGAGGAACTTTGTATGCGTATTGCTCAGCGCACTGCCCAACGTTTAGGAAATTCAAAGGTCCTTCATGCCGCACTAGCCAATATGTCTAGTATAGATGAATTTTGTACACGCGATCCCCACTTGGAAGGTGAAGAAGTTTTTATGTCTTTGAAGATAAAAGCTGATCTTCTTCTTGGTTCTGAATTTCATTCACATCGCCCTGATAAGATCAACGTCTCCCGCCCAAGGGTAAAGGCTCGTCCTCTTGATGCAAGAATTGTAGACCTAACAAGTGAAGATCCCAAACCACGATTTGATCCTCGTCCTATTGTGGCCGAAGATCTTCCCCCCCACTCAGTGGCTACTTCACCTCGGGTCCAATACGTCAAATATGTTCAAGAGACTGTCTGCGATGAGAAGCAATGACACATAGCTAGGCTTTCCAAGATATCTAGTAAAGCTTGCTTTGCCCAAAAAGTTGTAACAAAGAAGAAGTGTGTGGCTAAGATTGTGTAGGATGGGAGAAAAACGGCTGCTCCAACATACACGGGGATGATGGACAGCTACAAAAAAAATAGATTGGAGAGAATGCAATTCTTCTACTGCAACGACGACATTGAGCGTTGTGTCAAAGGCACTAAGCGCAAGTGGGTGGTTTCTAAACCACCTCTCCTTGACTTTTGGCCACTGAAGATGGGAACAAACTTGAGCAGAAAGGAGATTCTTGCCCTCGAAAATGCTGGCTTCCGTCTTCTGGAGCGCATGGAGCTGTCCCTACGACGGTTGTTTGTAGATGGCGTCTCTGTGAACCTGGACGATTATCCTACTCCTCTAAATCCTACAGAGCACCCTACAAAGAGATTTCGTTAAAACATTCGTAGAAACCCGTCTACCCCTACTACTAAACACCATAACAACTGTGCCTCAGCGCTCTCGGTGGTTGGAAAGATCTGTGATATTCTAATGGTCCCACCTCCAGCTCTAGGTGCCATTGTGACCCTCGAGTCTTCAAGCATTTCCAAGGTTTCTAGATATTTGTTGACGATTGGCCAGTTTCCAAGCTGCGATTGCGAATCCTTTAAGGAGATGTCAGCAAAGTCACTCGGCAAACGCGGTGCTTGGACATATTGTAAGCACCTTTATTACATCTTCAATGTAGTGTGTAGATTTGATTTTGAGGTAGATGTCTTTATTCACGCTCCTAGTTTCAACTGGAATGAGATTAAACGAGTTCTACAGATTTTGCTCGTTAAATACTACGGTGCATAGATATTACAAATATATTTTGGCTTTGTACTACAGTCTGCGGCCTTCTAAATCCATGAACAAGAGGTGAGACTTAAAGGGCCACCTCCATAGTCCGTACATGTTGTCCATCACATACTCTATATTTGAGGGAAAGAAGGAAGGGAAGGTGACTCTCAATCAAAAATTAGACCAAATTTGCAATTTGATGAAAGGAATCTAAACGCACACATTGCCATTGCTCCTCTTTACTACTCTCTTCAAATTACGTAAATTTGTAGAAAACCTACAGTCTTTTACAGCAAATTTTTATAAACTCTCCCACTTAGTGATCCTAAACCTTGGTCTTAAATTCTCCACTTCTCTCTCTTGCCAAGTATCCCTAAATCCTGACCTTCTCTTACTTTCTCGCAACTTCCTCCCTTCTCCCACTATTCCTCTTCATGGCTATTCTTGCCCTTACCTTTTGACCCAAGGAGGTCCTATTTTTCCTTCATTGGAGATATTAGATTCAACGGTTATAGGTCACTTCCTCTAAGAAAAGCAACTCCTTGGTTTCATGTACTGTCAATAATATACCTTCCTTACTTGTAGTATATTGAACCTTCAGCACGGTTATAGGTCCATTCAATTATAGAATTAACAAGTTTTCTTCTTAAAAACCGCCTATGCATTTATTATCTTCAGTCCATTTTTCATTAATACCTCAATTTTTGCACTCTACACTCACAAACGTAGGCTCACCGCTCACCGCTCGCAAAACTGGGCACGCAAAATAGCAATCTTCATCACAAAGGTGAAGATTTATTCAACTACTGAATATTGTGGATGAAGTATGTCATATATAAATATTTTATTATATTTGGTAGGAAAAAGTGATTAGCATTTGAATAGTAAGTCTCACATTCTGAGAGTATCTTTAACTTCTAAAGGACCAAGGCATTTTAGAAGAGTTTCTACTCCATTGATAAAAAAATTGCGAAGATGGCATTTTGAGAATGTAGCGGTAGGATCTTCTAAACTTGTATGAGATGCAGGATTGTTATCTTGTGAGCAGCGAGTGGCGAGCGTAGAGCACTGAATTTTTGAAATTTTTTTGGTAGTGTTTTTTGATGAATTTGGAAAGGGTCGCCTATGGCCGTGGGTTCTATTTAAACTGTGTTGACATATGAAAAATAAACAGAAATTTACGACGACAATGGGCTTGGACATATGGAAGTATGAGTAGTTTAGGATTGATTGCAACAATTCAATTGAAATTGGAAGGGACGCTTACGGGTGAGGATTTAGAGTTCAGGGTATTGCGACAAGGTAATAGACTAGGAAATACAATGGAAAAAACCGAATTTATATGGTTAAGGGTGGCAGGCAGTATCCATGTGATATGTAGTTCATACCCTTATAATACCTTGATGATATCCATGTAATACCTAGGGGATAAAAAATAGATACCATGGAGATATCCGTTGTGTATGAACCACTCTAAATTGAAACATTCCAATTCTTCGACTACGGTTGTTTAAAAAAAAGCAATGCCTAAGATACAAAGCATGTAAACTCAGAAGACATGCAACTTGGTTACAAAGGATATTTATAATTAATCATATATTTAATCGTAGATAGAACAAAATCTTCTCATTACGCAACATGACATACGATGTTTTTTGATAGACATACGTGAAAAGAATGGGATTTTGACATGAATGAAGATAACTCACGATGGGACAGGTAGAAGGTCGGCTGCTAGTTGAGGGTGAAATGCCTATCGTCAATGTCACCGCTGGAGGGACTACAAATCCTCCAAATCTCCCTAGTTGAGTAAACAACTTTTGAGGCCCCTCCTTCGCCACCAATGCCGCAAACTCCCTGTACCTCTCCTTCGTCTCTTTCTTCTCTTTCTTTGAACTCTCCTTCTCTAGCCTAGCAGCCTCCCTCTCATGTTCCTTAATTACTATCGTAGCCGCTTTCTCAACAGCCTTGGCTTTGGCCTTCTCGAATTGCTCCTCAGACACTGCCAACGGAGCTGCCAACAAGGGAAGTATGCTGCTGGAAATAGGAGGGACCGCAATGGATTTGCAGGCCACTTGTAGCTGAACCTCGTCTCCAGGGGTGGGATTCACCTCCCGCATCTCCAAGTACCACGGGCATTGGAGGACGTGGTACACAAAAAACCGACGCCTCTAAGTATAGATCTGTGAAGATACACTCGGGAGTAGAAGTATCTATCCACTTTGTGAAACCGATGGGTAGATCTCCGACTAACAAGGCTCCATGGGCTACGAGCACTCTCCAAAAATATCGCATCACTGCTCCCTTCAGGACCTTCTCGCAATTGTCATGCGCCATAAACTCCTCGTTCTTCGTGTAGGAGCCTTCCTTTCCGATGTGAGTAGAAAACACTTTAGTCCACAACGTCATGCTCTTTGCCTCAATCCATTTTCCAATGGAGGGGATGGGATTTGGAAGCCCTTCAGTCTTAAGGACAATGTTGTCCTCAAGGAGAATCTTTGCGTAGAGCTTCTCATACTCTTCTTCTAGCTGTAAAACGAAATCCACATAGTTTGGAAATGATCATAGAACAATCATACAAAAAAGATGTGAATGTCAAGAAAGATTGGATCTTACCCCAGCCCAGAACGTTGCCTTGTCAATCCAGCCACGAAGAACCTTATCCGATGCTGGCGACGCGGGGAAGTTATACTCCATTATGCTGCCCTTGCTCATATTCCACCACCTGCACCAGCTCGACTTGAACTTCGCAGCTACCCAAGCCGTGGCGATGAGCTGGAGTTTTTCGGGAGTCATCTTGGGCCGCACCTGGTAAATATCAGAGTGACGATTCACCTACATCACAATATCAGGAATTAGAGTGGAATTTACAAGGGCAAAAGTTAGAAATTCAATATGAAAAGGAATGGAAAAAAACATTTACCCTACCTCTTTGAAGAAATCCTCCTCGTTAGCCGGATTGGCAATTGCCAACATCCGAGTGAGCACGGTCTGGCAAGTCGTCTTCTTCTTTTATACAGCTTCAGTGCAACGGCTCACCAACTCTGCAGCACTTCCACGCCGATCTTCACTAACACCCGTGACCAAGTTGTCCTTAAATTTTTGGATTTGCTCCTCTTGAACAGCAATCAGGTCCCGCTGTGGACAACATAAGGTCGTGATCAGTTTTAATATTTTGAATTGGAATATTAAAAGGAGAGGAATGACAAGTGCTACCTAGACAAAGGGATCATTACGTACCTCATACATGAACTTCACAAATGCTTCGAGAGTCATATGATACCACTTTCGTTGTCCCTTCTTTGACCATTCAAGGACACTCAGTTCGTAATCTTCATCGCTGATGAGCCCCTTCAACTGCTCAAACTCTAAGAGGCCGAAATGCTGAACACGCTTTATGTCGTGTGTGAGGTATTGCACAACTTGATCTGATTCTTTTTACCTACGACAAAAGAATATTTCAGTGTCATTAAATGAAGTACAATAGTAAAAGCAACTGAAACAAACAAAGTTCAGAGTATCTAAGTTCGAGCGAACCTGTTCTAGTCGGTCATTACGGTGAGCAAGATGTGTTGGTTCTCGATAGTCGGCTCAATAACCACGGCTCTAACGGGCACGTGAAAGGTGACATCGGATGGGTGTAGTTGGGAAATCACCTCGGTCCAAGCCATATGGCTTGAAGAAGAACTTCTCTGAAAACGCCGAGTACTTCGGTGGAGTCTTCAACAACTCCTCGAACTTCCGGTCCTCTTCAATCCAAAGCTTAGACCACGTTGACCTGTCTAGTGGTTGCACCCGCTTCTCGACAAGGGAGAAATTCTTCACTGGCACATAAAAACATGCAGAACCAGGCCGATACCCATTGACGAACTCCCCCTTCAATTTCTCGACATCACTTCTAAGAGGTAACCTCACCTCACTCATGGGCACCATCCGGCAGAGAGGAATTGGGAGATCACCAGCGAAAGAGCAGATGCTGCTCTGTAGGATGTCGTATGAGGTCCCACGGATGGACCTCCGCAAAGATTGAAGTGTAGGAGCCATCCCATGCTCATCAACAAGTTCAATGACGCGTGCTTTGTCCTCCATATTCTCAAGGTCCTCACGTGAAGAAGTTGCTGTAGGTCCCAAACTCTCAACGTGCAATAAGTATGCATGAGAAACCGAAGCAACAAATTGCATCCACCTGAACTAGAAACTTGAAATGAATTAAGAATTAAATCTAGAACGGTCGAGTAAACTAAATTCCTGCTCATGCAATCCAACAAGTATGGCCAAAATGGTCATGAAAAAAACTTCGGGCGATATAAAGCAATGTCCCTCCCCCACCCCAGCCTAGCCCTCTCAAGCCACTCACTCACTACTTTCCACCCCACCCACTCTCCCTAGCCTCCCACCCACACTCCCCACCCTCACCACCTCTCGCATCTGGACTCCCTCAGCACTCTCACGAGGATCAGGTAGAGAGAAATATAGAAACCGTGAACACGATCTCCTGATCGTGACCGTCAAAGAAAGAAGAAATATGCGTGCACGTCGAAGAACTCTCTAGCTGGGAGAGGATTCTCAATTTTTTATCAAAATCAGTGACCCCTGAAAATGGCTTTCGGATCCGAAAGCCAAAATAAGGGGGAGCTGATTTTGGTAAAAATTCATGATTCTCCCCCCCTCTGGATGAGATCCTTGAATTTTTACCAAAATCAGTGACCCCTGAAAATGGCTTTCGGATCCGAAAGCCAAAATCAGGGGTCACTGATTTTGGTAAAAAATCACGATTCTCCCCCCCTCTAAATGAGATCCTTGAATTTTTACCGAAAATCAGTTACAAGGTAAGAAGGTAAAGATGAATATTATTTTTGAAGAATTTTTTGGATTTATTTTCATATTCATTTTTGTTTATCAAACAATGTTTCTAAAATCAGGATTGCTATCTTGTGAGCGGCGAGCGGCGAGCGGCGAGCGGTGAGCACTGATTTTTTGCAATTTATTTGGTACTGTTTTTTGAAGAATTTAGAAAGGGTCGCCTATGGCCGTGGGTTCTATTAAAACTGTGTTGACATATGAAAAAAAAACTGAAATTTTCGACGACAATGTACTTGGACGTATGGAAGTATGAGTTTTTTAGGATTGATTGCAACAATTCTCACCTCATTGGAAGGGACGCTTATGGGTGAGGATTTAGATTTCAGGGTACCGCGACAAGTCAATAGAATATGAAATACAGCAGAAAAAATTGAAGTAATATTGTTTAGGGTGGCAGGCAGTATCCATGTGATACTTAGTTCATACCCTTATAATACCTTGGTGATATCCATGAAATACCTAGGTGGAAAAAAATAGATACCATGGAGATACCCGTTGGGTCCGAACCACTCTAAATTGAAACAATCTAATTCTTAGCGAACGGTTGTTTAAAAAAGAGCAATGCCTAAGATACAAAGCCTATAAACTTAGAGGACATGTAACCAAGTTACAAAGGTTTTTTTATTATGAATCAAGTTTTAAATCGTAGATAGAACGATATCTTTTAATATCGAAGCATGCCGTACGATGTTTTACGTAAGACATACGTGAAAAGAAAGGGATTTTGACAGGAATGAAGATGATTCACGATGGGACAATATTGAAGACAACCAGCTGGTAGTGTGATGGTAAACAAAGCAATAAACCAATGCAATGGAATCAAGATTCCTCCGCGAAAAGTCAGTTGGAATCACTATCGTCAGAAAAACTATCACTACGCTCCGAGCCACTAACGTAAGCCTCCCCATCTATGAACGGACATGTAGTAACTCTACGTGAGACTACGGTTTGAAGACGTGGAGGGGAATGTTGTGCGGCCATGGCGTCTGCAACCTGGGCATCCCAGGGATTCAAATGGAATCGTCGTGTGGGGCTCTTCACCTCCAATAATAATGGAGACAGCACTCCAACATGAGTCCTTGACAATGATGCCATCAACGACGAAGGCCAACTGCACAAATTAAAGTCTCGTTAAGAATTTAAGCTTGAGACAAGCTAGAACTAAAACCGCATTCCAAAACTAGAACCGAATCAGGGTAGGACTTACTCACAATGTCTCTTGGGGACGGTCTTCACCTCTGGCTCGTCGTCATCAACCTCCAAGGGGCGCTTGCGAGAGCCCTCTGCCACCACCGGTGGCGGTGCTGACTCGACCTCAACAATGTTCGGGACCAAAGGAAGAAGGACTTCATCCACCAACTCTCGGTCCTCCTCCAGTGCCAAAATGTGCCGCTTTAGCACCTTGCAGGCTTTAATAGACGCCCCTTCATTCAAAAAAACAAATCATACGATGTTAGCTATGATACGAAGGTTAAACTAAAGAATTTTGTAATGGAATGAACTAACCTGTAGATGCTGTGAGATCCAAGACAATGTCCTCGTGTTGTGTGCAGAGATCAATCAGAGCCTCCATGAGGTTCGTAGACTTTTCGCGAGCACCACGCCATGGTACGTCGCTATCGGCCCTCATAGTCAACGTCTCATGAGTAATGAGATTGGTCATGTGACCATCTGAAGACAGATGAATCCCGTCTCTTTGCAGCTCCATCCTATCAAAGAATGAGAAAGGAACCGCGGGATCCAGTTTCCTCACGAAGCACTTCACAAGAAAGCACTTGTGAGTGCGCCCAGGGTGGCCATCGCGGAAAAGTGGTAGCCCGTTGATGGCAAACCACTTTGTCTCCTCGACAAATCCTGCCCAATCGGCCCAGGCTGAAAGTTCATTGGAGATGAACTTCGAATCCGGGTAGAACACGATAAGCGGCGCCCCGTCACAAAGCAACGCCCCAACTATCTCAAATGCCCGGTAAATCCAATGGGATTCTTTCTTCCCTCCGTCTGATAATCGGGTTGGAAGCTTGTTCCAATTTGGTACGTCGATGCCGCCATCAATGTCGGGGACCGGTAAATCCTCTGGTACGTCCAAGAGTACCATATCCGCCAAACCTAGAGCACAATCCAGATCCTCATGTCACCGATGCCGTGAGCCCGAGTGCTCCTTCAAAAACTTGCAAAGCTCCTTCCAGGCCTCTGGTTCGTCATCCTCCACAACGACGCTGTCAAATTGAGACATAATGGAGAGGGCACTCTCACACATCACCTTCACAGCAGCAGAAGACTGAGGAAGATCAAATAATGGTATCGAATACACCGTCTGAGAGGGCTTCACATCAAAGGTAGAAGGTCGGCTGCTAGCTGAGGGTGAAACGCCCATCGTCAAAGTCACCGCAGGAGGGACTGCGAATCCCCCCAATCCCCCCAATTGAGTAAACAGCTTCTGGGGACCTTCCTTCGCCACCAACGCCGCGAACTCCTTGTACCTCTCATTCGTCTCTTTCTTCTCCTTCTTCGAACTCTCCTTCTCCAGCCTTGCAGCCTCCCTCTCTTGTTCCTTGATTACTTCCTTAGCGGCTTTCTCGGCAGCCTTGGCTTTGGCCTTCTCGGATTGCTCCTCAGACGCTGCCAACGGAGCCGCCAACAAGGGAAGGACGCTGCCAACCACAGGAGGCACCGCCATGGACTCGCATGCCACTCGAAGCTGGACCTCGTCTCCAGGTGTGGGATCCACCTCATGCATCTCCAAGTACCACGGGCATTGGAGGAGGTGGTGAACAGAGAACCGACGCCTCTGTGAATCTGTGAAGATACACTCTGGTGCAGAAGTATCTATCCACTTTGTGAAACGGGTGGGTAGATCTCCGGGCAACAAGGATCCCTGTACCACGAGCACCCTCCAAAAATATCGCATCACAGCTCGCTTCAGAGCCTTCTCGCATCCGTCTTGCGCCATAAACTCCTCGCCCTTCGTGTAGGAGCCCCCCTTGCCGATGAGAGTACAGAACACCTTTGTCCACAAGGTCATGCTCTTTGCCTCAATCCATTTCCCAATGGCAGGAACGGGATTTGGAAGCCCGGCAGTCTGGAGGACAATGTTGTCCTCAAGAAGAATCTCTGCGTAGAGTTTCTCAGACTCTTCTTCTAGCTGTGAAACGAAATCCACATAGTTAAGAATTGATGATAAAGATAACATTCGGAAATAATGAGAATATCAAGAAAAATTAAACATTACCCCAGCCCAGAACGCTGCCTTGTCAATCCAGCCTCGAAGAACCTTGTCAGACGCGGGCGATGCGGGGAAGTTATACTCCATCCTACTACCCTTGCTCATGTTCCACCACCTGCACCAGCGCGTCTTGAACTTCGCAGCTACCCTAGCTGTAGCGATGAGCTGGAGTTTTTCGGGAGTCATCTCGGGCCGCACCTGATAAACATCATAGTGCCGATTCACCTATACTCCAATATCAATAATTAGAGTGGACTCTACAAGGTCAGAAGTTAAAAATTCGATATCGATAGGAATGGAGTATATACATATACCCTACCTCCTTGAAGAAATCCTCCCCGTTTGTCGGGTTGGCAATTGCCAACAACCGAGTGAGCATGGTCTGACAAGTCGTCTTCTTCTTTTGTACAGCCTCAGTGCAGCGGCTCACCAACTCTGCAGCACTTCCACGCCGATCCTCACTGACACCCGTGACCAAGGTATCTTTAAACTTTTGGATCTGCTCCTCTTGAATAGCAATCAGGTCCCGCTGTGGACAACATAAGGTCATGATCAGTATCAATATTCTGAACTAGAATATTGAAGGGAGAGTAATGGCAAGAGCTACATGTTCATCATAATCATAACGTACCTCAAACATGAGCTTCACAAATGCTTCGAGAGTCATATGATACCACTTTCGTTGTCCCTTCTTTGACCACTCAAGGACACTCAGTTCGTAATCATCATCGCTGACGAGCCCCTTTAATTGCTCAAACTCTAAGAGCCCGAAATGCTGAACACGCTTTAGATCGTGAGTGAGGTGTTGCACAACGTGGTCTGATTCTTTTTGCCTTCGACAAAAGAGAATTTCAATGTCAAAAAATGAAGTACAATGGTGAAAGCAGCTGAAACAAACGAATGCCAGGAGTATCTAAGTTCGTGCGCACCTGTTCAAGTCGGTCATCACGTTGAGCAAGATGTGTCGGTTCTCGATAGTTGGCTCAATCACCACGGCTCTAACGGGCACATGAAAGCTGACATCGGATGGGTGCAGTTGGGATATCACCTCTGTCCAAGCCATATGGCGATGATTGCCATCCCACACGAAGAAGAATTTCTCTGAAAACGCCGAGTACTCCGGTCGAGTCTTCAACAGCTCCTCGAACTTCCGGTCCTCTTCAATCCAAAGCTCTGACCATGATGACCTGTCTACTGGTTGCACCCGCTTCTCGACAAGGGAGAAACTCCTCACCGACACATAAAAACAAGCAGAACCAGGCCGATACCCATTGACGAACTCCCCCTTCAACTTCTCGACATCACTTCTAAGAGGTAACCTCACCTCAGTCATGGGCACCATTCGGCAGAGAGGAATTGGGAGATCACCACCGAAAGAGCAAATGCTGCTCTGTAGGATGTCGTATGAGGTCCCACGGATGGACCTCCGCAAAGATTGAAGTGTTGGAGCCCGCCCATGCTCATCAACAAGTTCACCAACGCGTTCTTCGTCCTCTAGAATCTCAAGATCCTCACGCGAAGAAGAAGCTGTGGGTCCCAAACTCTCAACCTGCAATAAGTATGCATAAGAAATCCAAGCAACAAACTGCATCCACCTGTCACATATACTTGAAATGAATCTAGATATATATCTAGACCAGACCAGTCAACTTAATTCTACCGCATGAATTGCTACTTGTATGGCAAACCATGGTCATGAAATAGCTCGGTACGAAACGAACCAATGACCCATCCACACCCCAGCCTAGACCTCACCATCCATCCCACACCCACTCCCCACCCCGCCTACACACCCCAGCCTCCCACCCACAATCCGCACTCTCACTCTCACGACAAGCTGCACGTTCCCAGCTCATAGTTCTGGATCATCGACGCAAGAATTATCGAATCCATGAACATAAGAATGATCTCATGTTCGTGACCATCAAAGGATAGAATGATATGCACGCGCGTCGACGACTTTAGCCAGCAGGGATAGGACTCTTGAATTTTTACGAAAATCAGTGACCCCTGAAAATGGCTTTCGGATCCGAAAGCCATTTTCAGGGGTCACTGATTTTCGTAAAAATTCAAGATTCCCTCCCCTGCTGGCTAAGGTCCATCGCGCGCGCACGAGCAACGACGAATCTAGCATAAATGCATGCACACAAGGCAGAGCTCAATACAGTCTCTTACCCCTACCCCCCCCGGCCTTGAGATCAACAACACTCAAAGACTAGAGAATGTTTTCCCTGGACCACCCCTCGCACACTCCCACGTCGAGCCCCACCCACACATCCCAGCCTCGCACCCACACTCCCCACCCTTCCCTCACTCATTCATCACCCTCCCACCTACTCTCCTCACCCTCACTCCCTCTCCTGTATGCATGATATGAGCTTATAGACCTCGATCACCGATACAATAATCTCCAAATCCATGAACACGATCCTATGAACGTGACCATCAAAGGATTGAATGATATGCACGCGCGTCGACGACTTTAGCCAGCAGGGGAGGGAATCATGAATTTTAACAAAAATCAGTGACCCCTGAAAATGGCTTTCGGATCCGAAAGCCATTTTCAGGGGTCACTGATTTTTGTTAAAATTCATGATTCCCTCGCCTGCTGGCTAAGGTCCATCGCGCGCGCACGAGCAACGACAAAACTAGCATGAATGCATGCACACAAGGCAGAGCTCAATGCAGTCTCTTACCCCTACCCCCCCCGGCCTTGAGATCAACAGCACTCACAGACTATAAAATGTTTTCCCTGGACCACCCCTCGTACACTCCCACGTCGAGCCTTACCCAGACTTCCCAGCCTCGCACCCACACTCCCCACCCTTCCCTCACCCTGTCATCACCCTCCCACCCACTCTCCCCACCTTCACTCGCTCTCCAATATGCATGAAACGAGCTCACTGACATAGACCTGGATCACCGACGCATGAATTTCTGAATCCATGAACACGATCTCATAATCGTGACCATCACAGGAAGAATAATATGCACGTGCGTCGAAGACCACAGCCAGCAGGCATAGGAATCTCAAATTTTTACGAAAATCAGTGACCCCTGAAAATGGCTTTCGGATCCGAAAGCCACTTTCAGGGGTCACTGATTTTCGTATAAAACCATGATTCCCTCCCCTGCTGGCTAAGGTCCATCGCGCGCGCACGAGCAACAACAAGACTAGCATACATGCATGCACACGAGGCAGAGCTCAAAACAGTATCATACCCCTACCCCCCTCAGCCATGACATCAACAACACTCACAGACTAGAGAAAATATTCACTGGACCACCTCTCGCACACTCTCACGTCGAGCCTTACCCACACTTCCCAGCCTCGCACCAATACACCCCACCCATTCCTCACCCACTCATCAACCTCCCATCCACTCTCCCCACCCTTACTCCCTCTCCAGAATGCATGAAATCAGCTCATTCCCCTGGATCACCGACGCAAGAATTACCAAATCCATGAATACGATCTTATGATCGTGACCACCACAGGAATGAAAGATAAGCACGAACGTCGAAGACCTTGGCCAGCAGGGGAGGGAATCATGAATTTTTACGAAAATCAGTGACCCCTGAAAATGGCTTTCGGATCCGAAAGCCATTTTCGGGGATCACTGATTTTCGTAAAAATTTGAGATTCCCTCCCCTGCTGGCTAAGGTCCATCGCGCGCGCACAATCAACGACAAAACTAGCATGAATGCATGCACACAAGGCAGAGCTCAATACAGTCTCTTACCCCTACCCCCCCCCGGCCTTGAGATCAACAACACTCAAAGACTAGAGAATGTTTTCCCTGGACCACCCCTCGCACACTCCCACGTCGAGCCCCACCCACACATCCCAGCCTCGCACCCACACTCCCCACCCTTCCCTCACTCACTCATCACCCTCCCACCTACTCTCCTCACCCTCACTCCCTCTCCTGTATGCATGATATGAGCTTATAGACCTCGAACACTGATGCAATAATTTCGGAATCCATGAAACCGATCCTGTGATCGTGATCACCACAGGAATGAAAGATATCCATGCGAGTCAAAGACCTTAGCCAGCAGGGATAGGATTCTCAAATTTTTACGAAAATCAGTGACCCCTGAAAATGGCTTTCGGATCCGAAAGCCATTTTCAGGGGTCACTGATTTTCGTAAAAATTCATGATTCCCTCCCCTGCTGGCTAAGGTCCATCGCGCGCGCACGAGCAACGACAAGATTACCATTCATGCACGCACACGAGGGAGAGCTCAATATAGTATCTTACCCCAACCCCCCCCGGCCTTGAGATCAACAACAAGGTCAGACTAGAGAATATTTTCCCTCGACCACCCCTCGCACACTCCCACGTCGAGCCCCACCCACACATCCCAGCCTCGCACCCACACTCCCCACCCCACCCTCACCCACCCATCACCCTCCCACCCACTCACCCCACTCTCACTTCCTCTCAGTATGCATGATTTGAGCTCATAGACTGGGTTCACCGACGCATGAATTACCGAACTCATGAACACGATCTTATGATCGTCACCACCACAGGAATGAAAGATAATCACGCGCGTCGAAGAACTTAGCCAGCAGGGGCAGGAATCTCAAAATGTTACGAAAATCAGTGACCCCTGAAAATGGCTTTCGGATCCGAAAGCCATTTTTAGGGGTCACTGATTTTCGTTACATATCATGATTCCCTCCCCTGCTGGCTAAGGTCCATCGCGCGCGCACTCTTGACAGCAAGACTAACATCCTTTCTTGTGCTCAAGGCAGAGCTGGAAACGAATTCAACCCCGTACCCCCACAGCCAAGACCTCAACGAAACACACAGTCTTTGGAATTTATTCGCTGGACCTCACAACGCACACTCTCACGTCGTGCCCATCCTGCACTTCCCATCCTTTGACCGACACTCTCTCTTCGTGCCCGTGCAACACCACAGGAAAAGCGCACCAAAACCCTAACGAATTCTCCCAGATCAACCAAATTACAAGGAATGGCAAATACGGAACACGGAGATGTGAAGAAGACGTACTTGAAGTCCTCCCATTTTCTCCAGCTCCGAATCTGCTGCCACCAAACTCCGCCGCTTACTCCCCGCGCACGCAACCTGCAAGGACAGAGATTTTCACTACATTCAGCAACTCCGCCATGAAGACTAACAAAATTTCAGTGAACATCTCCCGAGAAGCAGGTGTGAAAACATGAGAAGTTCTCGAATGCTTGAAGAACCGAACCCGGATGAAGAAGGAGATCCTGAACCCTGCTCGAGGTTGCAACGTGAGCCGTCTGCAGATGAGTGACTACCGACCGATGAGACGAACCAACGGGCCCCACATTAATCCTAAACCCTAATTATCGGAGGCAGTATGGCCTTTTTGGGAGCCCAATATCGAATATGTAAGGTTCTGAAACCAAATATGTGACGTATGTCATTAATGCACTGATTCTCGGGAGCTCTATAACAGGTCGGTAGCTCATTGACTAAACTGAACCACGACGATAAGAGTCACTCGTGGTCTTAGAACAGGTACAAGAACGGGAACTGATTGATCGAAAATTTATCTAATTGTGACATACCTGATTTAGTGGGTCCCTTTGAAGTTCCAACAATTTGTCCGCGAGGTCCTCAACGCTTCTTTGATGAGACGTTACTCCTTTACCGGATGCCTTTGATGAGGAACCGTCTCCGACCAGTGTGGGTCGTGATTGATTTCTCAGCCTCCCGTTTTCTTCGCTTGAGTCACTATTTTGGCAGTCAGAATGGCCTTCACTGTCTTCAGAACCTTTATCCACTTGTAACGAGGTCTCACTGGTACTAGATCTTTGATACATTTTCCTGGAGTTTCCTTCTATAGTGTTTGCCTCTTCAAAATGCTCATGAATACTTACGATTGTGCAAGACTCCTGATTATCAATACAGGATGCCAGAATCAGATGAACCATTGGACTCTCTTCTATTCAGCCACATAAAATGATCTAAATATATTGAATATTTAAACATACCTGAATCTGTGATTGGACTGGCTGCGGTCCCTGGTGGATACTTGACAAAGCCCGAAAACGTTCGCCCGATTCCGATGTATCGACTTCCAGGTTCTGAGCAGCCAACAATGACTGTTGTCTGCGCCGATCCTTTCGAGCCCGCGTCTGCTTCGGATTGGAGAAATTGGTACTTCGCTTCTTCCGGCCACCTATCTTAGTCATCATCTACAAGATAGCCAAACCACTCATCCGCACTCTCTTTTAACATCCGAGCCTCCCTATGCATCCAAACAACTCAGTGCAATACTCCTGCGTTGCGGTGATAGAGCCCCTCTTCTACTCAATCTTGCTTCCGTTTACACCAAAGATCTACTATTTAATATTAAGCTCTTCTCAGATCTAGTTTGTTACACGCTGTCGCAAAGCCCTACAATAGCTCTCCAATATAATCCGCTGATCCATCCGTCAATTACGGGGCACAATTATTGTTAAGCATCTTCATGTTTGGAAATATACGATCCGGAAAATCTAAAGTTGTATTCATTATGTAACTACAACAAGACAATTAACAAAATTGGTAATCGGTATTCCAGCTCACTCCTTTCTTAATCCAATTTAATCTGGAAGATAAACTAGTGTCATTGTACACTCAAGCCACCAACAGGCTAGAATGGAAGCACTCTCTATAGATTTAAATATTTCCGCCGTAATTTCACTCATTCGTAATTTATAGATTTCCACGTATGTTGATATATATAAGAAAATATATTCTCTCCGTAATCAATTCTTTACCAGTTCAGTATTTGAACAAGCACAGCAAGCTAGTTCTTACTCTCTTTCGCAATTCAATTGTCATTGCACCCCACCCTCCTTTAACACCGCCTCTGATAGTCGTTGTGTATGGCGTCTCTTACTTCTCATCAAGGCGGTGCTCCACTTGTCGTGCCCATTGGCGACAATGGCACAGTCAGTATCTCCGAGTCAATGCTATGTGTTCGTTTTGGTTATCGGGCTGGCACAGTCCACATTGAACAAGAGGTCTATGATAGCAAAGGTATTCATGAGCAGTCCATTTATCAAGTGAAAGACAGTGACATTGGAGGATTTTTTTGGAGCTTGTGTCGTGGTTCATTCAAAGTATTTGGTGTTACAGATGTTCAATTCGCCGCTCATGCGTCCGTAGCCGTCATGACTCCGCCGACCGATTCTGGTGATACCGTACTCGTGCCCGGTTTAGGCACTAGGTCTAACCCAAGCGTCCATGTCCTTAGCGATACAGAGGAAGATGAACTATCTGATGTGAACCTTGCAGAGTCAAAGATCCCATGGACCTCAGCTCATGAATTAGGTACTCGTACTAATACTAAACTGGTTCCATCATATGCTCAAGCGTCTCCGTCTTATTCCTCAGGTAAGCCCCCCGTTTATCCTGGCTCGCGCAACGTCAGGAGCATACTAATTCATGTACGGCATACCTGTAATAGGAAAGGGTCCAGGTCTGAGTTGTCTAGAATTGATATCAATAGTTTCGATTTGAAACATGTTAAGTATTTGCCTCCATAGTATGATGGGGACGTGGTATTTGAACTTCCACCGCTCCCAGAGGGTATTCCTACACAGTACGGAGGGGGCCTAGATGGAATGAGTAAACAGCACGATGGTCACACGTGGTGCAAGACAATGACTACAAATATCAAGAACGATTTTGGTCTCACGTATCGAAAATCTGTATGTACGGGGCATCTACAGTGCCCTAACATCAGTTGTGATTATCAGTCACGAAACGGTGGGCGCTCAAATCAGACCGAGTGGAGCGGGTTCGCGTTCACTCCATTTTCAGTGAAGGGAGCACCATCCGAGAAATCTACGCTCTCATGTAAGGTTTGCCAAACCCCTCCAATTTGTCTTGCTCTTTGTGATGCACGTATATACTACGTGACATCTATCGATCACGATCGGACGCGCGCTGCAATTCATTTAGGTCATCATCTTCATCCTATCTCGAAAGGTGTAGATCAAGATGCCATGGACGTCATGCACGATTGCGTAGCAAAAGAAGTCCAACATACGCCCAAGGCTACTAATTCTGCAATTGTCATGGCCGCGAGCAAGAATTTCTTCTCCGACTACCTGATCCGTCCACAGTCTAACTTGCCCAACCTTGAAGAAGCATCTTTGGATGCTATCCTCAATCAATTCGAGACCCTTTCGTCTCTGAATATAAGGAATCTAGTGTCCACGTGCAAGAGGTTCTACAGTGGTGGGAAGGGTGTAATGGACAACATCATGGAGCTGAAAGAGTCGTCGAAATTTGTGTTCATTCACGAAAACAAGTTTCCCGGCCAGTCTCAAGGTAAAGTATTCCTTTTCAAAATGTCTGTCGACCAATGTGGAAGTGGGGTAGACCTCGTTAGGCGTATGCAACCCGAAAATGACCTTGAAGATTGTTGGTTGATGTTTGATCATGTCAAACGGGTCAAGGATTGGACTACCATGGCATGTCATGTGTACGACAGCAAGTACTGTAAGGTAATGACAATCGCCATGTGCGATATGCAATCCGAGGATGCTCAAGTACAGCAGTTGTTCTGGGAGAATCTAAATGATACAATGAGACAACATGGCCTAGAAGATGTGAACTTCAAAGGCTTCATGGCTGACAGTGCTGGTGCGAATTGGCATGCCGTTCGGAATTGGCATGCCGTTCGACGAGTTTATGGCAGCGGCGACAAGGACAAGCCCATGGATAATAGGGAACGAACATGCTTATTCCATTGGACAAAGTGTCTTCAGCGTGCTACCTCTAGAAGTATTCTTCCAGGCTTCCAAGAGCAACACATTGCCCTATGCAAAATCTGGAAAAATGCGAAGACCCATGACGAGGCTGAAGCTCAGTACAACGTCATTCGAGCGTGGTGGTTGTCCTCTGGTGCCACTACCGAAATCGGACGTCGTTCTCTCGAGGATTGGATGGCATTTTGGCACTTCCGTTATCGTCAATAGGGCGGCGCAATGCAGCTTGTAAGTGTATTTCAGGCTTTATATTGTTGACATTCCAATAGATTCTTCAGTGTTATCAGCTCCTATTCATTGAAAAATGTTGCTTTTCCTCAGGATCTCACGCTTGACGAGAGGGCTGACATGCCTTCCTGTAACCTTGCCGAAACAGTCCACAATCGTTGGCTCCAACAATCCGGAAACACAATGACGTGTCTATACGCAGCAACCGTAGACGACCTCATCCGTGCTTTTATGCAGATTACTTCGTATCAAGCATGGTTGAAGGGCGGTGCGTCGGGAAAAGGTCCGGACAAAGGTACGCTTCGGTTGCGTTCCGCACAACGTTTGGGTGATCCTAAACTCATAGCTGATGCTGTTAGGAACTTCCCCGGAGCTGAGGACTTACTAACTAGGACATGCCGCTTAGAAGGTGCGGAGGTTTTTGGATCCACGAAGCGCAAGCTTGACATGCCACCCGGGTCGTCCCACGATTCGCACAGGTCCGATACAGTGAACTATTCAATTCCCCGTGATGGTAAAAGGGTGACTCGGGCTCGCATCGAAGACGCCCTTGGAGGACAGGACTCTGGTGTCCAACATACAACCTCCGTTCTCGAATCAGACTGTGATCCGTCTAAGTGGCACATTGCTCGGCTCCCCAAAAAGTCAGCTCGAAAATGCCAAGCATTGCAGGCTGACAGTGGTGAGCCTTGCAACACCAAAGTTTCACGTGGAAGTCATGGAACTCCTGCCCCCACCTATTCGGGTATGAAGAAGGATTACAGATCACCCCGTAATGTTACTGCGGAGTTCTGGTTTTGTCCAGATGATGTAGGCCGCTGTGTAAAGGGGTCGAAGAAAGCGTTTGTGATGGATTGGCCATCAGTTCCAATATCGTGGCCTGTGAAACTTGGCACCAATTTGACTGTGCATGAGGTTTTAGCATTGGAGGAAGCAGGTTTCCAATTGCAACAGCGTGGGGCTCTTTCACCACGACGACAATTCCAAGTGTCTATGGACATGCCGCTTCCGCGATCTCACTTCCCCATTCCAGCAAATCCGAATTCTCACCACAGCTTTCGGAATGGCTACGCAATTCGTAGGACAACAGATGCTCCCACAATTGACCAACGCAACAAGTGGTCAAGCGCAGCTCTTATGAATAACTGCTACGTCTCGAATCTGTTAGCCATTCCGTATCCGGGATGGGGATGCGTTATCACTCTTGACACGGGGAAGGACAAGTCTTATTGCGTCACGTTTACAGACCTCCCAGGATGTTCATGTCCAGATTTTTTGAAGATGCAATCCGAAGCGTTGGGAAAGAAGGGGCAATGGAAGTATTGCAAGCATGTGTATTACGTCTTACGTTATCTATGTAAGATGGATTACAAAGAGGACCTGTTCATGCATGCTCCAAGCTACAGCTTTAACGAAGTTATGCGCATTCTCGAGCTTGCTAACATCACTAAACGAGCGTGAGGAAGGCGTCGCAACCAGAATTATTAATATCTCTTGAATGCTCAAGAGGTCGTCATCTATACATCCTCGGTCCGTACCTGATTACATGACTGTAGCTGATGGTCATGAATTAGTTTAATATGTTATTATATTCCGTTGTATTATTCTGAGCAGTAGAATCCTGTACTTAGCGTGTTCTATGGTTTAAGGTGACGATTTTATACATAAGTCATTAGAAATCGCCTATGCCAATATTCTGGGAATTGTCCTGGCGATTTGTGCGAATGATATGCATGGAAGGCAAAGGTGACTTTCGTGCATTTCGTAGTAAACATTTTCCCTCTCATGTAATTCGAATTTGGTACCGATTTAATACCAGTGAAATATCCACTTAATACCTAGGTGATTCCCGTTGATTCTGAAGATCAATATTATTATAAATTAGCAAGTACGGTCAAAAATTGTCCGCTTCGTATGATATTCTACCACAATGCGTAAACCCTATACCTAAGTAAATATGTGCTTTTCATTCCAATATGGCACTTTACAAATTGTAGGAGCTTCATGGGAAAAAATTATGACACACCTTTCAACTAAAACAAGGGACTCTAAAAAACCGAAATAAAGAAAAAAACATGCAATTTCGCAGTACACCACGGCTATAGGGTAGTTTCTAAAATTAGAAATTTATGGAAAATATGTCACCAAAATGGGATGATCTGCTGAAAAAATCACTAATTTCACTTTTTCCCCAAAAAAATGACCAAAAAAATCCAGATTTCAGGATTTTTTATGCTCACCGCTCACCGCTCGCTGCTCACCGCTCACAAGATAGCGTCGCTGTTTCTAAAATTTCCAAGTTTTTCACTAGCTCATAGGGGAGTTTTGGATCCAAAGGCTTTCTTTGGGCAACTCAAAATTTTGAAAAGAGTTGAAAATACATGTATGCTCATATGGGAAAAAGAATTCAAAAAATGGAATTGATAAATTGACTGAGATTATCTGAACAGAGCAACAACAGAGGCAAATAAATTTTGTGTCTTGATTATAACTAAGATAGTTGATATTTTTGAATAAATTTTTGGGTTTAATTTCATATTTAAGGCTTCTTAGCTAGCACGCCATCTAGTAGTTTGATGGTAGTAGCAATAAGGACGTGCCTATAGAATATCAAAAATGGACATTTTTATTCCATTGAACTATATGCCTGCAATAAGGCACCAACAATAACATTCTCTCTCAAGTATCCAGGGTCAACACATTCCCATGTGCAAGATATGGAAAGAGTCCAAGACACAAGAGGAGGCTGAAGCACAATACTAAGTTATATAAAGGTTGTGGTTATCTTTGGGTGCTACTGCCGAGAGCAAGCGTCTTGCTCTTGAGGATTGGATGGCAATATAGACAATGGGAGTGCACAATGCAACTTGTAAGTACTCTTAATGCCTTGTACATTTTGGAATTAAAAACTATTTAGAAATCTAATTAGAATTTACATAAGAATTATTGTGTCCTCGTAAGATCTCACGCTTGATGAAAGAGTAGGCATGCCATCTTTCAGCCTTTTAGATACATTCTATTATCATTGCCTCGTAAAATTTGAAACCACCATGAGGTGTTTGTATGCGGTTACCATGGACAATATCATCCGAGCTTTCACAAAAATCACTTCATATTGAGTCTGGTTAAAACGTGGCACGATGAAAAAGGTCACAACATAGGTACGCTTTGGTAGCGATCCATACAATGTTCAGGTGACTCCAGATTTATTGCAAAAGTTGTTCAACACTTTTCTAGGCCCTTCCAAGACATGCAGACTAAAACGTGCGGAGATCTTTAAGTCTACCAAAACCAAGCTTGACATGCCACTCATGTCAGGCCACAATTTTTATTAATTGGATGCGGTGAATTTCTCTAATCCACAAGATGGAACAAGAGTGGCTCGAACAAGTACAAAAGAGGCCTTCAATGGACTAGATTCAACAGTTCTACATACAACTTCAGTGTGGAATTGGTATGTGATCCATCAAAGTGGTTTATTGTTCGCGTGCCGAAGAAATTGACGCAAATATGCCAAACATTGTATGCTCACATTGATGAGAAATGCGCCACTCGCCACTTGCCGCTCACCGTTCACGAGATAGTGTCGCTCCCATCACAGACTACCCCACATGTAATGCCTAGATTTCTTGAAGATGTCAACAGAGGCGTTGGGAAAGAAGGGGCAATGGAAATATTGTAAGCATGTGTACATCTTACGTTACTTGTGTAAACTGGACTACAAAAAAGACATGTTCATGCATGCTCCAAGCTATAGCTTCAATGAAGTTATACGCATACTAGAGCTTGCTAATATTGCAGAAATCGCATGATGATGTGCGTCACGGCATAAATTTTAATACTCTTTCTATATCTAGATAACTGATGTGGTGTCAATATTCCAACTGCGTGATTGTAGGTGGTAGTTTATTTATTTTTGTTTTTTTTTCAAACCGCAGAGGAGTTGTTTTGTTGGCAACTTCCAACAGTTCGGTTAGATAGAGCCAGCATACCACAACGGGGATTTGAACCCTACACCTTTCCAATTGGAGAAGTTGGAAAACTCTCACCATCACCCGGTAGTTTAAGGTTTTCATAGACCGTTGGTATTTCTATAGAAACATCTTATGTTATTGCTTCAAAAAATAAATTATCTTACTCCACATCTAGTACTCTAGCACTTCATTAGAAGGTTATGTTTTATAAACTGCCATCCTATATAAAAGTAAAAATGTAATCCTCAAAAGAAAAAAAAGCACAAAGATTAAAATTCCATAACATGCATAAGAACATGGAAAAAAAACTATCAATTGTCAATGTATCCACAGCTATAGGGTACTTTCTTTATTTAGTAAATTTTGCAACATTTAAGGCCAAACTTCACAGTTGTACCACTTATCGAAAAAAAATGTGACACACCTTTAAACTAAAACAGGAACTCTAAAAGACCGAAATAAAGGAAAAACACGCAATTTCGCAGTATACCACGGCTATATGGTATTTTCTAAAATTAGAAGTTTTTGAAAAATATGTCACCAAAATTTGATGATCTGCTGAAAAAACCTCGAATTTCACTTTTTTCCCAAAAAAATGACAAAAAAATTCAAGATTTTAGGATTTTTTATGCTCACCGCTCGCCACTCGCTGCTCACCGCTCACAAGATAGCGTCGCTGGTATGAGATGATGTGGTTGAAAATTAAAATTTGTGAATTTTGACAATACAAATTGAAAGACAATTTTAATTAAAGTGAAAAATTTCATTCCTCGGATGGAGATTTGTCCTTTTGAGATTAACTTATAATTTCACACGATAAACAATAAATCTTTAAATCTACAAAATATAAATACATGGTAGAAATTTATGCTTGAAAACTCCAACTAGTAGCTTGATTGAGTCTATGTGGCCAGGTCTTTAGAAGCCAATATCTAACCCTAAGTAAAACTTATAAGTGGAGGATGCAAGGTTCAATGAAATTTAATTTATCAATTGTTGAGCATGATACCACCATCTACAGGAGGACATCTCCAACTATAGTTTTAGTAAAATAGAACTAACCAATATTGTCAAATGACCTATACCCCCAATATCTATATCCTTTTGGATCTAGAAAAGAAATGTAAATTGTCATTACATCACTTATGAATTCAAGGTCAATGCACAAGTCATTTAAATTCAACTTAAATTAAGTTGAAATTTTTTTGTGTTAACATCATTTATACTAAAATATATGATTTTTTTACTTTGTAGTGCAGGTTTAAAACATTGTACAATCATGATGTGAAATTTGTGACATTCAATGTCCAACAATTTCAAAGTTAAATGAACATATCAATACTAAGAGGCATGAAAATCAGAGTACAAAATATATTATTTTCCCCCAAAAAGGTATAAGAATTTTCCATCTATTATGTATCACAACGAAGAGAGTTTGAATTATCGTGTTCAATTAACTTTGATATTGTTTGTGAAATGTCACAAATTCCACACCATAACTATACTGTAGTTTAAAACTTGTGATACAAAGGAAGATATTTTTACTATGTTTATTATAAATGATGCCACAACATTCACAATTTAAATTGATTCAAATAGACAAATTGTACTAAAACCTCATCAATATAATACTTTAAAAAATTACCTTGGAATGTTATCCATACTTGTCATTGGCATTTTCTTTTCAACATTTACAACGTATTGTATCAAAAACAAAAAAAAACACAAATATTAATAATGAACTTTTAAATGATTTATACATGCAATAAAAAAAATTATGACTTCCGCAATAATATCCAAAAAATCACATATATGATTAATATTAAAAGTGAAACACACAGTTCTTTTAAATCTCAGTGCTCAGTTACATATTTAAAAAAATCATCCAAATTCATTCAAATGATATTTGTAAGATTGTGGACTTCTGTATGAAATTAAAAACAACCACATACAATGTGGACATATTTATTCACATAGAAAAGAATCCCAAAAGAATAGTAAGGACGTAAATTCTATAACCTCAATATTCTCAAAAGACCCTCAATTAGTGCATGGTCTTTTTTGAAAAACCATCACCAAACTATAGAAAACTTTATTTCTTACTATGCAAGGAGTGCAAGACTTTTGGAGTGGTCAAGCTCATGAAACATCACATTATTCATTAAAAATTAAAGACCATGGATATTGTAACATTATACTCCCTACATGCTTACATTTCCACAAGATATGCTACAACACAGTGGATAAGTCATTTGAGAACATGTGAAAAAGACGATGCCCTCCACTTCTTTTTAACTTGCATTGTCATAAAATCCGGTACTGATTAAGACAAAGGAATTATGCAGCTTCAGAGGCCAGTAATCACTTGATCTACTCATACTTGTTAAAAGTAAACAAATTCCATCATGCACATACATGAAAAACTGGAGTGAAGTAGCTGTTATTCACCTGGTCACAAGCGAGATAAGGTTCTAGTGCGTCGTGAGCTGATCCAGGCATGCCAGTACTGAGTTTCTGCGACGATCTAAAATCCACTTTCGACATGAACTTTGACTTGGCGGCTATGATGTGGTCAGAAACTTGGTCTAAAATCCCAGGCTCCGGCTGTAAGTTAGTGAACTCATGGCCTTTGTGCATCTGCACCTGAACAAACCAAAGCACATGTGGTCAAAAAAACTTGGTCTAGAACCCTTGTTCATAAACGTCGACAAGAGGGAGAACCGAACTCCAAAACAAAAAGCATGTAATTGATGCAGAGTAAGCAATCACCAAATCTTCGCGTCACATAGTGTTCACTTGTGTCGACAACGGTGAGAAATGCGTTTGGTAGTTGTCACCAGTTACGAGTGCTCCTTCTCTCTCGATAGTCCTATTGTAGTTTAACGATGACTCTGATAATAGGGAACGTCATACAAATAATGTAGTCTAGACAGACTACACTCTTTCCTAAAAGCATCTTCTTCACTAGATTTTGACAATTCAGAATCATTCCAGTACACAACACAACCCTCGCTCCAGATACTACAATCTGAAGAGCTTATGGTGTCCGACTCACGGGTCGGAGCTCCACCCGTGTGAGGATAATTTTTAGTTAACTCAGTAGACTCTACAGCAACAATGACCGCGAAACCAAATGCAGTTCTGATTTGAGAACATGGTAAAGAAAAAAATGGGAGAATTCACCCCGTGTTCAGGAGAGGGAGAGCTGATAATATCAAGTATACAGTGTTACCTCAGTTTCTGGCAGAGGGCGAGGGATTGTTGGATGACGAGCCAGAATTAGGCTTGTGCGAATCATCGACTCATTCTCTTTCCTCGGAAGTCTCAGAAAACGATGAAGAAGGCGATGAGGAGGGAGAAGACGATGAGGAAGAAGACGATGAAGAGGAGGAAGAAGACGATGAAGTGGAGGAAGAAGAGGATGAGGAGGAGGAAGAAGACGATGAGGAGGTGGAAGAGGATGATGAAGAGGAGGAAGAAAATGATGAACTGTCATCATCTCCGGAATTAACCGTTCTTGCAGAAGACGGTGCATCTGTGAGATTTCCGCGAGAATTAGCTCGAGATGTGCTTGCTTCAGGAAATGACGCTGCGCTTGAATTCTGTCGTGAAAGCTGTCCTCTTAAATAGCCCTGCAGATAAGCTGTTCTCAATGATTCTTCGTTGATGTCATCCTCAAAGGGCTCCCTAGCCGTCGAATATTTTCTGGACATCTGGGCTATCATAAATCGCTGCAGCTTCTGCAGCGCTGCTTTGTCGGCATCATCCCCGATGGATGGTTCCGAGTCCAAAGTGGATGTTGATGAGGGTAAGTGATTCTCTGACCCCAGTGCTCCATCGGTTTCACAAATGGATGAAGACGGTCGTGACATCGGACTTCTCAGGAACCTTGCGGCTTCATCACCAAGTCGCAATGACTCGATAACTGAATTTTCACGAGATAGCTGCCCTTGCAAGTACCGCTGAAGCGAATGCATTCTTGCAGTTTCATTGCTGCTACCATCCCCTTCAGTTGCTGACGTTCGTGCTGTGGATAAGCGCGGAGAATCGGTCTCTGATGGTGAATTACTCTCGTCATAGATGCTGCGTGATGAAGCGGAATCTAAGAAACTTCGTGCAGAGTGATACCTTCCATACGAATCTCTTCCAAGTTCTCCCTCATACAAGCGTCCTGACCCACGTCTCCTCGAAGACGTTGAACCAGCTCCCAATCCAGGACCACCGTGAAAGAAGCCACGAGTGAACATCAATGGAGGTCCTAAATCTGAGGGCTCTCGAGAAAGTTTCGGCAAAGAGGGATTTGATAAGGATGAATCTTGCTTTGCATTATCCTCAGCACCTTGATCGAAAGTCCCCCACTTGAACTCTAGAGGAGATGACTCAGACTCTCGGTCGATCTCTTCACTGTCGTCCAGTTCTACGAACTCCTCTTCTGCCCTCGGTGGTGCGGAGTTTTGTAAAGCAGCCTCATCGTCCTCTTCGATGTCTTCCTCATCTTCTTGGCCTTTCTCCACATCTGTGCTATCCTTCTCATCTGAGAAATCGGGATGCTTGTATGCATTTCGTAAAAAAACCGACAGGTTGAAGTCTGGTTCTAGTAGTTTTTCTATGTTGTCTTTTTCCATAGCATTCTGTTGACAAACGAAAAAGTTCATCAATTTTGAGACCGATTAAACAAAAAAGCAAGTTGTTAGAAGCAGAAATAGGTTGACAGAAAAATAAGGAAACTGAACAAGGAAATCCAACGAATCGGTCTCAAAATTCTCCACGAGAACCGTAAAACGGTTTGTCAACGAAATATGAGCCCCAAACTCCAAACTGTACAACTCACGACCATTTCTATTTCGGATCCAAGAACTATAATTATCATAAGCTTAAGCAAACCTACAACTATTACAGAGAGCACTAGTCTTTGGTAATGGATAAGTAATTTGAAAGGCAGGAAATGCTTACTTCCAAGGGGTAGTTCGTGAATACAGCCTCAAATCGCTTCTTGCAGTAGTTGTGAAATAACAAGGTCAGGATGGGTAAAGCAATCATGAAGGGTGTTGAACTACAAGAATCTCTTACATATCGTAAGATTTTGCTCTTAGTGCTCCCTCCAGAACTTGTCTGTACGAAGGAGATCGGACCCTTAACAAGAAATAAACCGATGAGTGTGAGATGTTCTAAAATGAGCGAAGCAATGATGCGTCCATGAACATGAGGCCAGAACGCTCCTGCACTCTCATAGACAGGATCATATACGTTGATAACCTGCAGCCATCTCCCCCAATTTGAATCGATGGTCAATATTTATTCTACAAGTGTACGAGCCAAACAAACTCCTCTGCAAAGGTTTGAGAAAATGGAAAAAATATAAGGCCTGCAGTGCTTTAAAACACGTATGAGAGTCTGAATCCTTAGAACGGTCTTCAAAAAAAAAATACGAGAAAGAAATAAAGCAAACAATAACAGAAAGCATACCTGATAACGGTAGACGACAAAACCGAAGGCTAGAAATATGATAATAAATGGCATGATGACCGGTGTAATGACCGAATACACCAGGCCCATCAAGAAATATAGTTGTAGCTGGGGCAACGTCTGGTCTAGAGTGAGAGTCCCAGGAGATGTCGCTCGCAGCCGATCTTTGTCAGTTCTGCAAAACAAGATATTTCTGATGTGATACAGCACCAAAGGCCAGAGCCGAAGAATTTCCCCTGCTGGACCAGACCATCCATCAACCATGATGTATGTGATGAAGAAAGACGCCTTCTGAGGTATGGATAAGGCCAGAATGTTGAGAAACCTGATGAATGCACAAACTCAATTCTTAGAGACATGACAGTTTCAATGCATTGACCTCCAAGGAGGAACTACGATGTTTGATGCATCTATAGCATGAATTTATGATCAAGATGCAGCCCAAAATGTCTAACGTGAAAAATCCTTTGAAGTTTGAACCCAGGTAATACACTTGAATATCTGTTGATCTAGTTCATAAAGGTATGCGGCTGAACACACATATAATGTAGAGAATGATGTCACTGAGAAACATACCCCAAAAATGAAGATGATGTCACAAAAGTCTTCAGCTGCTGAAATGCAGATCCTGTAAGGATGCTACCAAAGAAAATGTTCACAACAACAAAGTAATAGTACTTTGCAGCCGCACGCCGTTCAATCTTTGATATTGCAAGGTGGCCTTCAAGCTTTGTGATCAGCTTTATGATGACTGGCAGTAGCCAGAAGCAGAGCTTCAACACAAGTCCCGGGAGAAAACCTTGAACAAATGATGCAACAAAATTTCTGCTTGCCACAAGAAAAAGAAAACAAAGTCAGCTGTCCATGCAACATGCTAGTAGTACATCCTTAAATTTACAAAAGTTTGCACACTAGCTACCAGGGAGGCAATCCTGAGACGAAATCTGAGCTCTATCACATAAACAAAATAAATGATGTTTTAGTCAAAACTGTGGTTGGATCGACTGAACATCAAAAATTGAAATAAGCTTACTTCCGGAGAAATCCATCCAGAGCAGGTATCGATCTTCGAAGTCCCTCGAGATTAGCCAATGACTGCACTCCAGCAACTGGAATCATGTAAAAGAAGACCAGAAGAAAGACAATACCACCGACCGCTAACTTCCTAAGTCCAATCTGCACATATGGTATTGAAAGATTGGCCCAGTATACGTCTCGCGGTTCTGGTGCCCAGTCTGTGAGCCACAACGTTGGATCTTGGTTCTGTTGGGTTTGGGAGCACACAGCAGCCCCCCAGCGAGTCTTGAATGAAACAAAAGCTGCTGGCATTGTAGCATTTGGGTCATTTGTCACAGCTTCACGCTCAGCCTCTGCCTGTAACAACGCAAGCAACAAATCCTAAATGAATGCAAGCATGGTTTCGTATTGATTAACGATTGAACATTATGTTACACGGCATGGCTGATCACTAAATAGATTATATATTATGTACAGTACCATGGAAACATTTATTATCCGGTCTTTATCAGAGCACATTATGGGAAGGAGCACACCATTACAGTAAACTTACGTGAAGCCTATACAATAGAAAGTTACAAGGTTCTATCCACAAGCTTCCTTGCAGGAATAAGTTGCTCCACTTGCTTCCCAATCTATAGCCCGTCTCTAACATGAGTGACAGAAGAATCTGGAAGTCTTACTTGTTGAGTCAATTTTTCAATTAAAGATGTGTAGTGATCAATCGCATCAACTTGCTCCCCAAAAATGCCGCAAAATCCCGTCTGCACAGAGCCCGCAAGCATTTATGTCATCCGCCCAAGCTTTCAAAGAAGGTTATGTAATCGAAGAGACAACGATATCTAAAACCAAACAAAAAGTCACCCGGGCTTCATGAACTGATCTCTAGACTTTGAATCTCGATTACAGGAAAAACTCATGAAAAAGACTGCATGTCAGGCGAATATATTGAAACCACCTTGGTCACAGGTCTTGTAGCTGGATTTCGCGTATGCTTGATTTGAAAATAAACCAACCAGTTCTGGGCGCTATCCCTTTCCTTCACAATCTTGGACAGCTTCTTTGCATTGTACGCCATCTGTTTCCAACCCCAGTTAGATATATTAACCTAATGTGTAATCCATCGTCTTGCTCGAGACGGAGTCAAGAATAAGTACCTACAGTAGTGTGACTGGTACAACTGAAAAAGGGATTGGCAAATTACGCTAAGATCGTCTTAAACGAGCTACGAGCTGCACCAGTATAGTAAGAAAAATTAATGCGAAATGAGTGGTCATCTCAGAAACCATAAGGGACACGAGAACGGATCGAGTACCTGATGCGTTAAATAATAATCTGGATGGTTTGTGCGAAAGTAGTCCTCGACTTGCTTGCTGAGGGGCTGCTTTCCTTTATCAGGTATTTGCAACGCCATTACCTGAAACCAGATGTCACATTTTCCAAATTATTCCGACGAACCAGCATCCTCAGAAGCTCACGCTCTGATTCTCATTAAGAGGCTTCAAGAATTTGGATCTGGTGCGTATCTTCGCAGTTGAACACAAAAAGGAGGTCATGTTTGAATCTGCTAAACATCACTAAAGCCCAAGAGGCCATATTCGCCCAGCCGTAGCAGATAAGTAAAATAGGAAGGAATTGCTTACTGTGAATTGGTCCGGGCGGCGCTTCTCGTCAGTGAGGAACTTCAGACGCAATGCTGCAATGCTCTTGTATTCCAAAAAAAGAATGAAGCAAACCCAGCCTGTAAAGACGTAAGACATTACCAGATGCGCCCAGAGCCTTGGAGATCCGTTCGGCACATTCGACATAGAAAGTTTGTCAATGGGGCTAAACAAAAACTTCGTCTCTGTAGTGACGGCATGCGCATTGGATGTCCCCGACTCAGCCAGAGATCCCGCTCCGACGTTGACAGGAATCAATATCGACGCACCCAGTATCATTAAGGGCACAAATATCTTTAGCCTACAAGCCAAAATAGACGTCGTTGATCAGCTCTTGCTTCGCATCAACCATCAAATATCTCTTATAAACAGATACTGATGTCTCCTTTGCAACGCTAACCCCGATTGTGAATCGATGACATATTTCATGCTGCAAGAAATACCATGTACTTGAAATGAAAGAGGGACAATATTGGGAAGCATGAGGGGTACACACTAACCCAACCAAGAAGATGCGGAGGAAGACTGCGGAGTCCAGTCCTGCGTGCTGAATAATGTCATCTTCGTTTTTACGCAGGGCGGACTTCGCCCACTCGAACAGCCGCATGTAATGAACAAACTCGAGATTGAAGTACTTCTCGATGGGCTTCAGCCCGCGTGGAGAGGCCCTCGGCCGTCCCTTCCGAATACCCTTGATGTACAGTTTCGGATGGTAAACCCGGTCATTCACAGGTTGCACACTCAGAAACACGAAACTCAAGAGGAATAGGATTACAAGCCCAATGTTGACAAGCGCGGACACGCCAATGTCCCGCAAAGTCGCCATCCTGTGCCGTTGAAGGTGCTTCACTTAGAGATCGTCGAATAATTCTGGCGTTTCAGCTTCTCATCTGTTCTTGGCGCCTACTCAGCAAATGTGCCCGAACTTTAGCGTTCTTCACCTTCTTATTCCACAATGCGGAGGAAATCAGTCCCGCAATACTGAGTGACCAGCGCCTCGGTCTTTAAGGAAGCGTTCGCCGGTGTAGCAACCCGGTTGCGCAATCCTGCTTGGAGACACGTGAGTAATTTACAGATCGTCGAATTATTTGTTATATCCTCGATATTGGCTAGAAAGTCTATTGCACTTGTCCCTAATGCCTACACATCCAAAAATACAATCCTTTCGGACTACAGTAGAGAAAAACGACGGACAATATTACAAGGAACTGCAGTAAGCGAAGTGATTTCGCTCTGCGCTTAACTTTACTCCGGTTACAAAGCAAGAAACTCAAATCAAACCACGCCAAGAAGCCGCGAGCTTAACGTCAACGATAGAACATTCCACGCAATCATAAAACCTTGTTCAGCTTCTCCACAAGAAAACGCCTCTTCCATGAAAAAAAGAAAACAAGAAACGCCATTCCCGCATTGATGCCACCTTGCATTTTTCTCTGCTCACTCCGCTCACTGAAACTCTCAAGAAAAAAATAAACCACCGGCCGGCAAAACGATAGTTCCGAGAATCGACAACTAGAAAGAGACAGGTACATTTAATCACCGATGTTCTGCACTCACCGGAAACGCGAGCCGTACGGAACTCCGCCGCAAACACGACCGCTCTCCAAAGAAAGAAACTCCGGCCGCTCAAAACGTAAGACACTAGCCAGGCTTCCGAGAACTAACACCTGCATCGGGAAGAAGCTCCATCGCTCGATATCAAGTTACGATGCTCCGCCATCGCTCCTGAAACTGCAGCAAATATGAAGAAGTCCGGCCGTCACGAAACCTGGCGAATATTAGCATGCCATAGAGCTGTAAGCGAGAGAAAATTAGTTAGAACTGGGCCACCACAAGAAATCACCACAAAACGATGCGGAAACTCATATCGTGATCGAGCGAAAGCCGGAAAGTGCACGCCGCAATATGAGAGGACCTTGACGGAGAGGACAGCATGTTCTGCTCGGAATCGAAGGAGTGGGGCCGACGGTTCCAGGGGGGAACCTGTCGGGATCGTGATTACGTTCAGAATACGTTGTGTCCATGGTTGGGGAGAGAGAGAGGGAGGTTAAAGAGCATCTCCACCTTTTGCACGCCAACCCGGGCAGAAAAGGGTGGAGTTGCCCCCACGATTTGAGGTTAAGAGGTTAAGAGGAATTTTGCTGCGAAGACGGAAAGACAAGGCAAGGAGTTAAAGGTTGACACTCCGCTTTCGCAACCATGGCCGGTGCGACGATCGGTATGGCTTTGTGTTCAATTTGTGTGGAGTGTGGAGGGCTTTTGAGAAGGGTTTTGTGAGGGGAAGCTGCTGATTTATTTCGTGGGCAGTGTTGGTGTATGATGGCTGAGTTAGGGTTTGAATGCGGTCACTGCAAGGTTTGTGTTGGCGCCTCGGAATTGCGAGAGATGTATGAAGCTCAGATCTAGTTAGTTCGTATTGGAGGGAGCCCTCGCCATTTTCGCATCGATGGCGAGGCCGGGACGCCATTCCGCTGTTGCAGACAGGTCTTCATTATGGTAGGCTGCATGCACAGGAGTTGGATCATAAGTGGATGCTTTAAGGTTTAACGTAAGTCATTGTCTCGTCAGGGATTGCTCTGGCTAATGGCATATTTGGCGTTGGGGTGAGCGACGTCATGGGAACCTTTGGCGTTGTTATCCTGTGCACGTTTCTTGTCGTCGTTTTGACTAGTGGTTTGATTGCACACGACGCCAACAGGTAAACTACGTTTTGATCATCTTGCACTTAACTTCTCGGTTTATGCTACTGTGTTTATCGCGGCCTGCGAATTACACCTAATCTGTCCAATGCGAATTGCAACTTGTTAGGTTGTACTCGATGATGGCGTGGGTGTTTGCGACGTTCCAGGCAACCGTGGCTGGAATGACAGAGTATTTGCATCTCTTTTGGGCAGGTGAGAGCTTTGCTTTTAAAAGTTGTGATTGTGATATTGAAAGACACTTGCTGAAGACGAGGTCACCTCAAATTCGTGTTGCCCTCACAAATGTCCCTGCAAGTTTGTTGACTGTACAGTACAGGACACTACACTAAAATTTATGTTTAGTGTAGTATGCACTAAATGCGAACCCATACACCAATTGCGAACGAGGCATTTAGTGTAGTGACAAAACCCTACACTAAATGCCAACTGCTACACTATTTGTCATTTTTAGTAAATATTTCAACATAATTTTTTTCACTTGTGTACATTTAGTGTATCAATAGTAGAAGTATAAAAAAAGGTCCAGCAGTCGAGGGCTGTCAGAGTACCTTATCAGCAGCTTTCAATTGGCCACAACTCATTCATTATACACCCGAATTGGACATATGAGGTGTTTTTTGGCATCTACAGAAAATGTAGATGCTATAAAACACCTCATTTGCCCAATTTGGACAAGTTTTGAATGAGTTATGACCATTTGAAAGTTGCAAATGAAGAGAAGCATGGGCTGGAATGATTGGGGGATTGATTGGGGTTTGAGTGAAGGTTACATTAATGACATTCGTAGCTAACACCAATTGTCAACTTCTTTACAAATAGTGTACTAGGGTAAGTACACTATTCGTACCACTACACTAGACATAAATTTTAGTGTAGAGTTTTCGGTTCAGATTTTCCTCGTTTGGATTTATACTGCAAAGTAAAAGTCAACTCATCACGCTCTTTTGTTTCGGTGATTTCTCAGAGGATGATGACATTCTCGTTGATCAACCTCTCGTGATTCCAGACGAGCTTCCAATCAACCCACATTTGCGGGACGTAGTTCTTTATCAGACGATGTTTCGACCTCTGGAGACCAAAAGTTATGAAGTGGGCATTTTGCAAATTTCAGGCATACTCCTATGATTGGCTTTATTTCTAAATCTTGAAAATGAGAAGTACTATTTCAAATATGTTATTTGAAATTTTATTTGAAGAAGTAAGAAGATAAGAGCTGTGTGGAAGATAATTCTCATTCTCATTGAATTTATAAAAAAAAGGTCTTGTCATTATATGTGATTTTCACCTAGGGTGGGTATAATGGGTAGCTCCAAAACTTTTGCTACGACTTTGTTTTAAATGTGAGGTTTTACTACATGAATGTAAATTGATTTTATTTGAGATTGCCAAAAAATCAACATTTTGTTGTGTAAAACTTTAATTCCAAAACAAGTTCAAGTTTTCTCAACAATTTTTTTTAGACAAGGTGGGAAAAAAAAATCACACAAAATATGAGGTTTTGGTTTTTTTATTTCATATTGTATTTTCAAGAAGAAGCATGAACCTTTGTTTGAACCACATGGATTTTTAATATGCATAAAAATAAATCAATTCAACTCAAAAATTAAAATGTGTTTTGGCGATTCAAACTTCTTTTCAATACTAAATTTTATTGAAAATGCTTCACTTTCCTCTACGTCTAAATGTGGTGTAGAAGGAATTAACACCAAATACATCATAATAATGTAAAATTTAGGATTTTTTTATGTAAAAAATTCTATACCAAGAGAAAGTCAATTGATCTTTTAAATTCAAGAAAAACAAATAATTTTCCTTTTTATCCAAATACTAAAATCGCTCAATCATGCCCCCTTTCCAGTTGATGTGAGTCAACAAGTCGTCACCTTCTCGCATCTTGACTTTGAAAAATTTGCAACATACGAAGAGGATGTTGGACAAGTTTTATATTTTGTGGATGTTGCACAAAGTCTTCCATGCTTCTGCCAGCCCTTTGCAACTCTTGAAGTGGGCAAGTTGGTTGTCCATCAAATTGAGCCCAATGGCGGACATGGCCTTTTTCACATGCCGATTGTAGTCTTTTATCACCTTTGGATGATCGTCGGAGGATGGAGGTTTGTCGGAGTCCTCAACAATCTTCCACAGGTCTATGGACTCCAATACCATCTACATCGTGAACTTTTAAAGATTGAAGTTGTCCTCTTTGAACTGGTCAATGACCCTAGCACTCTCATTGACGAATGTGGCTATAATAATATTAAAATGGCCAAGATTGGCCATTCTAAGCTCCTATTGTGCACTAACGCACCTCAATCTCTCAATTGAGTCCCTTTTTGGTTCTCAAATGAACAACTTAGCACCTTACACATTCAAATCAGGTCCTTCAAGGCTATAATGTACAAGAACAATAAAATGAGCGACTTTAAAGCTCAAATGTGCAAACGTACTACTTAAACACTCAAGTCTTTTCCTTCTAGACTCAAATGTACACCTTTGCACCTCATTCAAACAAATCAGTTCATTCTTTGCTCATACACGCAAATATGGACTTCAATAACCTCAATGAGCTTCATGTAAATTCTAATGTGCAATTAAGTACCTCAATCACTCAAATCAACACTTTTAGAGAGCAAATAAGCACATCCTCTATGAATGAACACTTGCAAAGTTCGAAAGCTTGAATGTGCACAACCGCCGCTACTTGCAATTCCTTGTGCCTTTTGAAATCGCCTCCAATGCTCCAAATGAGCCTTTTTGTACCACCAAAGCTCCAAAGCCTTTCTTGTGCACCATCAAAACTTCAAAGCCTTCCTTGTACAATACCAAAGCTTCAAAGTCTTTTTATGAACCACCAAAGCTTCAAAAGTTGTCACCGTTCATCTTCAAAGCTCAAAAACAGCCCTTGTGCACTCAAACTCTCTCAAGACCTCTTCTAAACAACTTAGCAACAAAACTCTACACTTGCAACTCACATGAGTCGGCCCATAACCTATTGATGCTAAAATAAATAGAGAGATGGTTGCACAAACATGTGAAAAACACACAAGGTAGTTCAAACAACGCTTGGAGTGAGATGTTGCATTTTTTCAAAGGCATTTATTTATACTACCACTTAGTGGCGTCTCATGCATTTGGTAAGTGGCTTCTCAAGCAACTTGCAAGTCCCTCTATATCAACTCATGGCCATCCACTTGTCCTTGTTTATCCTATGCAAGACATGTGGGTTGGTCTTACCCCTTTGACCTTGCGCCATACATATAGCTCTCAAATTTTTTTCACCTCTCCTCCTTTTCTCCCCATTTACTTTCCCTTCCAAATCTACTTCAATAACTATTTACAATGCCGTAATAATTACAAGAAACTATTAAGATGCACATGTCTGTTCATCTACATGAGACACCTCTTTGCTCTCGGATGGGCCGAAATCTAGAGAGACTTCATGTTGACGGCCAGAATCCTCAACAATCACAACCGAAACTTTGTTTTAGGCAAATTATGTCAACGACAGATGTTGCTTCACTATCGGCCAAGAGTTCATTGCAATTGTTCAAGCTTGGTTCCTCCAAATCTACCTCCAAAACACTAAGACCATGAACTTCCTCTATAGATACCTCCACCTCTTTGTCCTCGCTCTCCATCTGAAAATACGGGCATTGGCCAATTAAAAAATGAAGACAACGTGAGAAAGTACATCAATATTATCAACATGGACCACCTCAAATTTTAAGTTAGAAATCAATATGTCTCGAACATGTCCAGTGGAAATAAAGCGCATATTCTCAAATTGATCAAGAGGAGGAGAACTCCGGGCGATGGAAGACCCCAGCTAGACTTTTGGATATTGAGCCCGGGACTCCGGGGTATTAAGCTCGGGACTCTGGGTATTAAGCTCGGGACTCTGGGTATCAAGCTCGGGACTCTGGAGTATTTAGTTCTTCATCGTCACGATGGAGGATGAAATTTTGGATCACGAGAATATGTTCCACGAGGACCCTCAGGCTCTGAACATGGTAACAAACTTAACACATTGCATGGTCGCAATGAAGGAGCATGTTTTGGTTTACAAGGACCCCTGCTTGCTCCACATGGATCTTTGCTTAAGCCACAAAGACTCTTAGGTTGTGAACATGGTTACAAACTTCAACTCAATGAATAATCGCTCCTTGCAATAAAGGAGCATGTTTTGGATCATGAGGACCCTTGCTTAATCCATTGGATTCCTAGCATGGGCCACGAGGATCCACAGTCTGTGAACTTGGTCATGAACTTGAATACAATGAATAATTGCTTCTTGCAATGAAAGAGCATGTTTTGGTTCACAATGATCCTTTCTAAACCCACGAGGACCTTTGTTTAAGCCTCAAGGGCTCTCAAGCTCTGATCATGGTCACAAACTTGAATACAATGCAAAATCGCAAAGTATAGAAAAAGGAGTCAGTTTTGGTTAATGAAGATCTCTGCTAAACCCACGAGGATCCTCAAGCTGTCAACATGGTCACGAACTTGAACACATTGAATGGTCGCTCCTCCCAATGAAAAAGCTTGTTTTGGTTCATGAGGATCCCTACTTGCTCTACAAGGACCTTTGCTTAAGCCACGGAGATCCTCAGGTTGTGAATTCGGTCACAAACTTTAATTCAATGATAATCGCTCCTTGTAATGAAGGAGCATGTTTTGGATCACGAGGACCCTTGCTAAACCCACGATGTCCCTAGCATGGGCTACGAGGACCCATAGTCTGTGAACATGGTCACGAACTTAAATGCAATGCATAATCACTCCTTGCGATGATGGAGCTTGATTTGGTTCACGAGGACCCTTGCTAAACCCACGAGGACCCCAGCTTGCTCCACAACAACCTTTGCTTGAGCCTCGAGAACTCTTAGGCTCTAATCATGGTCATAAACTTGAATACAATGCAAAATTGCGAGGTATAGAAAAAGGAGTAAGTTTTGATTAACGAGGATCCCTGCTAAATCCACGAGGAGCCTTAGGCTTTGAACATGGTTCCAAACCTGATTACTAATCAAGGTCGCTCGTTGCGATGAACGATCCTGTTGTAGTTCACGAAGACGCTAGCTAAACCCACGAGGACCTCTGTTTGCTCCACAGGGACCCTTGTTTAAGGCTTGAGGACCTTCATTCTATGAGCATGGTCCCGATCTAGGATAACCGAGGTTGATGCTTTCCGCAATGGAGGAGCCCAAGATGGCTCACGAGAACCCTAGCTTGTCCGACAAGGACCCTTAGGTTGTGAATAAGGTACCGGACCTGAATACTATCCAAAATCAAACCCCATAGAAATTGAGGAAGCCCAAATTCTTCTTAACCAATCCTGCACCATCGACCGACCGTGGTCTTCAATTCAAGGATCTGTTGTGAGCATACCTATTGGGACTTAAATACATGCTGGGACTTGTTAAGTTGTAAACTACGCAAGAACCTGATAGCAGAGAAAACCCCTGCTCGACGCCCCAGACTGAAGATTCCCTTAGGATTAGTGGAACGCGTGTTAGAGTTCAATCATGCAAAGCGAATGAATTGAGGCATCGAGATGTAACATCCATTACTTACTCTTGAGCTGTAGATAGGATAGCCGCCGGGGTTGTGTGATGGAACAAGGGCAAACAATGAGAAGTAGGCTGCAAATTTACAAAAGCTGAACTGTGCATCCCCGATGAATTGTTCCTAGCTTATGGTTTTATATGAAAAATATTCTCCCAAACAAAACCAACAATTTACAATTGAAAAGGTTTGAAAGAATATAATATTTGTTGTCAAGCAAATGATATATTTTCATCCCTACATTTGGTGGATTATCGTTCATTGATTTCAATTGGTGTGAAAATTTTGCACTACACAAGGAACAAATCCATTACCATCGTGTTAAGCATAATGTAAGTTCCCTTTACACCAATTTATAGAGGTAGACGGCGAATGTTTCATATTAAATGTAATTGTGCAACGAGTGGAGGTTCAAAATCTGCTAAGTCACGTTTTGATATCATGTGAACTAAATATGTTCAAGATTGGTAATCCGAATGGTCAATAAGAATATTTACACTTCTAACACTTGTTCTGGTGAAAATAAAAGGTAAAAAAAATGAAGATCTTTATGTCTTACGTGAAACTGCTCGAGTTCTTTTGGTGCCTTGCCCAACAATGTCTGACAATGTGTGAAAATGTTTGACCTAGTACTCTAATATGATATTATTCACTAAAGACCATAATCTATTTTCAAGAATAAAAAGGCATAAAAAATTGCACCCTAGTATTGAAAATCCCACATTCAATCGGTTGTCATTGCAAAAACTTTTGACACTTGGTCCTGTAGGGGTTAAACCGCATTCAAAATTTCAATTAGAGGAGATCCGTGCACCAACCTGTTCCATTGAGTTGCTCTGTTGACATTGTGTGGGTGTTGTGTTGTCTTCATCTAGTCCTTCAACTAATCTAGCTTGCCGATGGGCTCTCTTATTATCTACATTGTAGACCTCCTCCGCGATGCACTGGGTTACTCGAGGTTCATCACTACCTATGCTTCTCAAGCCCTTTCGATGTCTAGGACGCTCTACCAAAAACCCCTTGTCATCATCTGTTCCACTACTAGCCATCCTTTCAAATGTTTCCCTCAAGGAAGTCCCTTGTGTACCCAAAGCCCTTGGCTTCGCACGTTTAGACATCTAAGACCAATGAAGTTTCTTTCTACTACAAAATTGAAGACCTTTCTTTTGCTGCTTCTTTTTGCCTTCTTCTTGCATAACTCACAATCTAAGATAGCACTACGATGGTCCTAAATATCCCAACCACAAAATGTAAGTGTTCACCGACGACCTTCCTCTTTAATTTCCACAATTGCCTAAACATTCTCATCCCTCTGACTTTCACTTTCATTACCATTTATAACTACAACACCTAACTCCCTTGTCTACCTAAATATTTCAAAATCAACCTCTTTTATTTATATACTGCACTATTTTGGATAATTTGAATCCTTTATCGTCTAAAATTTAAAATTACATCTCTAGTTACATTACATGTAGCCGCCTTTGACATGAGATAAATAACTAACCATTGATATCCTCTGACCACTTCCCTTAGCCGCCAAAACTTTAATTAATTATAGGTGCCATCCACCGTTATCCATTCCTCACTAATAATATTATTAGGTACCTCTGGGAATCCGTTCCCACAAGGTTCCAGAATTAACCTTTAAAATCCGGTGAATAAAGAAAAATAAAAAATTAGTGATTCAAACGGTGTATATTAGTATAACTAGATAAGAAATAGGAAATAAGAATTTTGTGTTAAAACAAAATCGTTAGAAACTGTTGTCATCAGCAACTATCCGGAAACCAGACATCCGGATAACCGGAAAATGTCCGGAGTATTCCGAAGGATATCCGGAAGCAGAACCGTTATTATGACGTTTTTGGAAGCGACATCAGAGCCGTTATGGATTCTGTGCGTCGCGTCCGTCATAAAAAGGGGCAGAAACGGGAATCCTTCACAGTTGTCGTTTCCGCTTTCGCTTGTTCTTCTTCTCCTTCTTCTTCTTCTTCTTCTTCATCTTCTTCTCTCTCTCTCTTCCTCGTTTTCTGCCTTGTTGTCAGTTGCTTTTCAACATCCGGTAGTCGTTCAAGTGCTTTAGTAAGGTCAGTGCGTGCAGGTGCGACCGGACGGACGGAAGAGTGACCCCCATGGCCGGAGGAGAGCCAGCCAGGAAACCGGGAGGGAAAAGAATGCCACCGCTAGAACGCCGCCAATCGTGAAGGTGGTGTCGAAGTATCCAACGGAAGACAAGGACCTACACGTCATGTTTCACTTCCTCAACAAGATGGATTGTTACGGGCTCTTAGAGGCGGCATGGGGAACGAAAGAGGAGTGGATGGTTACGGAGCTGATTGGGGCTACTGCAAAATACAAATACTATTCAGAAGATACTTCATTGCGAGATTCATGCTTGCTCGACAATATTAGCAAGCTCTAGAATGCGCATGACCTCGTTAAAGCTGTAGCTTGGGGCATGCATGAATTAGTCCTCCTTGTAGTCCATCTTACATAAATAGCGTAGGATGTAGTACACGTACTTGCAATACTTCCATTGCCCTTTCTTCCTCAATGCCTCCACTGACATCTTCACGAAATCTGGACATGTATACGCTAGGTAGTCTGTGAAGGTTATGCAATACGACTTCTCTTTCTCCGTGAGAAGAGTAATAACACATCCAAATCCCGGATACGGTATTGCGGTGACATTCGTAACGTACGAATTTTTCTTTAGAGCTGCGCTTGACCACTTGTTTCGGTGCTCTATGGAAGGCACATCTGAACTTCGGCGAATCTGGTAGCCGTTGCGGAAAGTATGGTATGAGTCCGGATTCTCTAGAAGCGGGAAGTTGGATCGCGGAAGAGGCATATTCAAAGTCACATGGAATTGTCTACGAGGCGACAAAGCACCACGTTGCTCTAACTGAAAACCTGCTTCTTCTAACGATAAAACTTCTTGCATCGTTATATTCGTGCCAAGCTTCTCTAGCCATGTCATTGGAACTGATGGCCAGTCTACTACAAACGGTTTCTTCGAACCCATCACGCATCGGCTAATATCATCAGCACAAAACCAGAACTCGACAATAGTGTTTCGGGGTGACCTGAATTCCTTCTTCTTGCCAATACACTATAAGAAAACCCCGTTTTTGGTGATGTCTTCTGCAGACGCAGAATCACTTCGGTGATGTCGTCAAGACAGAGCAGGATGTCTAGCAAGACATGAGGATGTCTTCTACGTCTTTGGGATACTGTAGCAACTTGGGTAGCATGAAGACAGTCGTGTCTTCTAGAAGACACGAAGATGTGTGCGAAGACGTGGATGTCTTTGCAGATGTCTTCGCAGACATCCCCGGAGACATGAAAGTGTCGCGTTGGCAAGGCAATCCGATTTGACTGAGGGTAAATGTTTGAAAGTTACTAGTAGGGGGGGTAAAATGCAGCCCGAATGTAAAAAAAACAGCATAGAGGGTAGCGGTTTGCATGAGGAAAGGAAAAAAAACTTCATCCTATAAAATATTGTTTTCTTCTTTGTTCATTAAAAAAGTATTTTTTATATCTTTCAAATTCTAAATATTAATTTAATGATATTAATATTCTATTTTCAGTAGTTGTCATTGGTCCATTTTTAAAAATAATATAAAAAAAATTTATTATAAATTTAAAATTATAGAATATATATATTTTTGAATAATATAATAATATATTATACCATAATATTATATTTAAATAAAAAAATAATTTTATATTCAGTTAAAAATATTATAATATTATAATATATGTATGTAAAAATTATTAAATTATTAAAATAGAAATGCTACAAAAAATAGCATTTTATAATATAAGCGAATTTTCCGATATTAATAATTGAATAAACACGTGGACATATTGTTTACATAATAATTTACAGCTCCTTATCTACATGGCAAGGAAAACTCCACGTCGGACAAGCTCAAACGTCATAAAATGTCTAGGCGAATGTCTCTACAGACATCTGACTGTCTTTGACTATAATAATAAGAGGATGTCCCTTTAGACGTCCTTGAAGATGTCTCTAAGGACGTCTACTGAGACATCCTTCAAGACGTCAGTTCGGACATCGCCAGTTTAAAACCGTAGTCGGCGTACCAATAAGTGATTGTGTCCCTTCTCCTCTTGGATTTCAGCATTGTTGACTATATTTGTTGCGGCTGTAACATAGCACCCTCCCGTGGGCGCTGATCTTCGAATTGCCTCTGTCTCCTGAATCTCCGGTTGTAAGCCTTGGAAGTCCGCGTCATCACCGATTGCGATTCCACTTTCCAGCGGCTGCCGATGCTGTATTGCATTACGCTGACCTCGGACGTCTGTTCGGCACACGATCTTCCATCCGCGTCTGCTGGGGTCATCCGAGAAGAAAACCTGTTGACAATGCAAGGGGAATGCAAACGAATCCGGATGCACTCTGCCGTCCATGTGGTTGAAGTTCGCCACACTGAATCCGTACTTGTCACGCTCAATGTTGGGCACTCGCACATCCCGTGAGGGTCTTACCCATTCGCAGAGCAACACCGTGGTGCAGTGATTACGGTAATCCAACTCCAGTATTTCTTGGATATACCCCACATGCTCTGCAGTATGGTCAATAGGCCTCCCATTCTGAATCCCCCAACGCAGCTGTTGTGTGTAGGTTACCACTACATAGGAGTCTCGAGTAACCAGGCCCCCCTCGGATGTCCAAACCCGCAAATGCATCCCGAATGCGCTCATTTGACGATGTGAGGTTACAAACCGCTCTGGGGGACATGAGTACTGTACCACGTCCTCATCCAACTGTTCACCGGCCTCTTCTGCTTGCAACACCCGTGCCCTTAGCCAATCTGCAAAGCACGGCAAATCGCTAAGTTCGGGGGGGTAAGTCACAGGCCTAGATGGTCGATGGCGTCTTGACTGTATTCGAAAGGCCTCTCGATGTTCCCATCGGCGTCCCTTTGGGATGATGTACTCTCTGTACAAATCTCCCACCTTTGTTGTTAGACAATTCGAATGCATAATAAACCCCTACAGCACATGTGTGGACTGTGCATATGTCCTATGAGACGTCTGCGAAGACATTGTATTCTCCGTGTTCAAGAAGAGTAATACACTGCAACTACGTCAAGAAGACATCTATGAAAACTAATGAATGTCTAAACGGACGTCATCTTAGACATCTTTGTTGACGTGCTCGTATCTTAATTTATATAGACTCCTTGATATTAACAAGGCCCGGTACTACATAAGTGAAAACTGAATGGGCGGCCTCTGATGTACAAGTATTGGGATAGAAACTCACTCTCGCCACGGTCCCAAGCACGGTGCGTTGTCGATGATGAATGCATGTGCGTAGCCCCGTACCTCATCGGACAATCGGCGCTTCGTAGATTCACTGCGCCCCAAGATCTCGTCATTCATGGTAGCATCTTCGTTCGCGTCCCATACACGGTAAGTTGTTGCTCTGTGTCGTTGTAGGTACTCTGTACAAAACCCAAGCGTTTCGTCGAGACGGTACCCTTCCGCTATGCTTCCTTTAGGATGTGCGTACGTCCTTACATAATCTTTCAGCGTCTTCAGGTATCTCTCAATTGGATACATCCATCTGCAATGGACCGGTCCACATATGAACAGTTGTTCCACAAGATGTACCGGAAGATGTGCCATGATGTTTAAAAACGTCGGTGGAAACTCCTTCTCCAATACACATGTTGCCATTACCACGTTGCGCATTAGACTATTGCGGGAGTCCTCTCGTACCTCCTTCTCACATATATGCTGAAAAACCCTGCACATTTTGATGATGGCAACCCGCACCTCTTCGTCCAGTACGGTCCGAATGGCCACCGGAAGTATCTACATTAGGCAATACAGTCATCATCTTCACCATGAACGTGAACAAGAGGATGTCCTCCTAGACATCTATGTATGTATGTAAAGACGTCTATATAAACATTACGATGGCAGTATGAACTTGAGGATGTCTGCATGAACATGACGATGACTATGTATGAACATTTGAATGTCTATGGATGAACATGAGGATGTCTAAGTAGGAACATTCGGATGTTTGTACAAACATGATGATGTCTATCTATGCACATGACGATGTCTGTATAAGCATGAGGATGTGACTGCGCAATTCTCTCCTGTTCATCACAGCAACTCTCCCAGCTACTTGTAGGCAAAACATAGTCCGTTCAGAATTCCAGTGCATACCTGCTACATGAGGACGTCGTAGTCATGTGTCTTCATGTACTGCAATTTGCCGTCCTGCAGGCGCTTGTGAATTGCCCCGACGTACTTCGTAGGAGTGCGGATACTGGATATGATGTGCACAAACTCTTGTTTCTCCTCAGGCTTCAACATGTACGGGGCATGCGGCATGTAGTATTCGTCACCTCGGCGTCGTGGAGGCTGCAACCAGATCTCCTCACGTATGTTCAAGTCCTGTATATCTTGACGACTTCTTGGGCTGTCATTCATTCCAAACAATGTCTTCAGCATGTTCTCGCATAGATTTTTCTCGCAATGCATGACGTCCAAGACGTGTCGAACCTTTAGATGCTGTTACAAAGTACCACTTCAAATGGTTAGAGCCGGATTGTGTCTGCTGAGTATGCCACAATTCTAGCACTTGCTACCGTCAACGTGTACAGGTGTCTATACGGACGTCTACTTAGACATTCATCATGTCGCAAAAGACATCCAATATCCGAACTGTAAACTTCTTGATGTCTACAGAGACGTCGTCACAGTGCAGAGGACATCTAATATAACAGTAGAGGATGTATATGTTTACCTGCCAGTACGGTAATTCAAAGAATGCGCTCAAACACTTTACTCCCGTACTGTGAACAGTGTCACTGGCAGCCCCTTCTCGGCCGCCAAGATCCAGGTAAGACTGCCTCCATGCAGCGTACCGAATGACGTCAAGTCCAGAGACGGATGAAGGCGTTGTCCGAGTCTCACGTTGGCCATTAAACCGAGTGTACCTCCGATATGGATGATGACGACCAAGATAACGACGTATACCCCCATACACGATCTTTGACCCTCTCGCCGTACGGTCACGGCGCAAGTCCCCTGTCTTTGCCATCCTAGCATCTGTCTCTGGTCCACATTCAGGACAACCTTTATATCCCTTGCAGGTTAGGCCAGATATCAGCGCGTACGCGGGGAAATCTGAAATAGTCCACATCAGCAATCCGCGCAGGTTGAAGCATCGAGACCCCACCTGTTGGCTAAAATCCTGTGCTGGTACACCTTGCCAAAGTAGATGGAGCTCATTCAACAACGGGCGCAAATATACATCAATGTTTGTCGGAGTTGGCGACCTCTTCCCCGATATCAATATGGACAACAATATGAAGAACTTCTTCGTGACAAACCATGGCTCCAAGTTATACATCAGAATCAGTACTGGCCAAGTCGACCAGTTCGTGTTGCTCAACTTGAAGGGATTGACGCCATCGAGTGCTAAAGCCAGGCGCATGTTGCGGTCCTCTTATCCAAAGATGTCAAACGCAGCGTCTGTGTTGATGTGCTTCCATGCAGGACTGTCAACCACAGATCGCATTATGCCGGGCTCACTAACATGCTTTGTGTGACCCGTCAACATGCTTGCAATCTCTGGCAATCTCCACATCCGTTTCAGGCGGGGAATAAGAGGGAAGTGACAAATCACCTTTGCTGGGATGGAGGTTCTGCCCTCCAACCATCGAGACTTGGAACACTGTGGGCATGTCTGCAAGTCTGCATTATCGTCCTCGTAAAGCACACATCCATCTGGACATGCGTGGATGTTGTTGTAGTCCAATCCAAGCCTTCGGATGGTCTTCGTAGCGGCATAATGACTTCTAGGCAGCTTGTTCCCCTCCGGAAGTAAGTCCTCCGCCAAGTACCGCAACAACTCGGTTCGGAAAGTGTTGCTCACCCCAAACACCACGCACATGTTCATGAGGACAATCGTAGCTCATACAACACTGGTTTTCGATCCTGGATACAATGGTGTCGTGGCTTCTGCATACAAGCGCTCGAGGTCATCGACTGTATCACTGTCCAACTCATCATTCTCAACCGCAATGGGTTCCCCTCCTGCATCCATGTGAAGTGCATCACCGCGATCCAAAGCATCCATGACCTGCCGCTAGACGTCATGATACTCATCCAGTGGAGTCGCGTCTTCTGGAACATCATCATGTCCGGAGACGTTTTGAACGACGTCGTGGAGGACATCATTGTGGACATTGTTTGGGACATCCTCGACGACGTCGTCGTCGTATGCAATATCCTCCACCCAAATACCTTCGGCTGGATATCCGTCGGGGGGGTCACCACCTATGATGGACTTAGTCAGAAATGGGTCTCTCCCAACTTGTGCATGGTGCTCCCGGATGACGCGTATTCGCTGGCGTCGACCCCCATGACAGTTGCGGCAAGGGCAGTAGTATGCTGTTATGTTCAGCGTCGTGGCCACTCGTAGCTCGGTTTGGAGGATAAGGTCACCAAGTGGGATGTGTCGCATTGTCCTTCCATCAGCATCGATTCGTATTCTTGCGCCGCGGCAAAGCCTGTCCGTACTCATTGTTTCAACTTCTCTGCAAAGGATTACAAAAGGTATGACACAATGCGAGAAGTACTGAACGAAGAACATGCCTGGTACTAACAGATGAACAAGACCGCAAAGATGCGGTTTTCTGCACAACGTCTATGTGGATGTCTTTGAGAACGCAATGACGTGACACATGCAATGGGATGTGCATGGGCGGGTACATGCGACGGGGTTACAAGCTCACGTAATAGCACCGATGATGTTACAGGTAACGGAATAATATCGCTAGATATGTCTACAGAGACATCTACGATGACATCCCCGTCGACGTCCGCAGGTAGCTCATAGGTATGATGGACACTTACCAGAAATCAAGTGTCTTTGATTTTACATTTGCACATCCAGCTAGGCAGCACTCGACCCTTCTTCCACTGGCAAGTGCAATGTAAGCGTTGTTTGCGCACGGCAAAATCCAAGCCCAATGTCCGCTTCACCTGCAACGGACACGTGCACGATGGTTTTGGGCAGCCCCACTTATCACGTCTACAGTCCACATAAAGGCAGTTACAAGGCTTGACGGATTTCGAACAATGACGCTGCATCTGCAAATCAGTTCGGTTGCAGAGGCGTTACTGACAATTGAGCACAGTATCACACTTGCGTGAAATTTATCTTTTCCAGTACAGACGTCTACAAATTATAGATCTGTCCCATAACGTACACCATCCCGTATTCCACGTGGCTCCCCAACTTTAGGTACGAGAAGCACATTGTAGAGAAAGGAGCCGTGCGCACATAGGACTCCCACTTGCTATCAAGGGGTACTCATAAACCCTAATGTAGTCCATTTCTTTGCATTCAAACATGGTAGTAACTACTCAATTCCTTAAGCACGATAGAGGAGTAGGATCTAGATACACTGTACCAGAGGAAGTGCCAGGGTCGGAGGTGACAGACGCAGCTCTACACATTTTCAGCAACTTTGTAGAACAAATTGCAAGAGTCACTCCACAACTACAACCCCCGTACTTTGGGAGTTGTGGTGGGAGTTGTGATCTCAGATCCTAGGATACCTCCCCTGTCGACCTTCCCGCTCGTCACTTGATTATCGGGTCACTTCTTACATTTCGAACCCTTTCATTTATCCTCAAGGTAATTCGTCGATGGAATTGCCTATTCTGTAGTGGACACGTGCATGGAGCTGATTTTTTCTTCATTAAGTCATAAAATGACAAAAATGTGTTGGATGCATTACTGCTGCATCTTTGGGATTCGTCGACTGCTAATAGCCGTGGTCCATAATGGCGAATACGTGTCTTATTGTCTATGGCTTATTTTGTACTGCACTAAATCCCTCACATTGGTGTAGGGTTAATTTATGGTTAATTAAGTTTAATTAAAGGTTAAGGGTGATGGCACGGTTGGGGTATCCCGGAACGGACAACCGGATGCCCGGACTTCCTATCCGGACACCGAATCCATTTTCATTCAAGAAGCAAAAAATTTAAGACTTCAAGAAGCCAAGAAGCCAAGTCCACTTTTTTATATCCCTTCTAACCCAATTCCACCATTTACCTATGTTTTATATTTTGAAATCAAGTGGTTTTTACACCTTTTAAAATAAATCCGGACAATCAATCCTTTTTGATTCCTTTCCGGATTAAATTTACATTTTACTACAACATAGATATTATCACTAATTTAAAAATTTCATGAATATGTGCACCTACATATGCATACATATATATACAAATACCTTTTTTCATATGAAGAAGTCAAAAATTTAATCATTTTAGGGGTTTGGAAAAAAAGAGTAAAACTATGGCTTCTAAAGTGTGTTATGATAAAGGAGGTACAAAATCTAAAATAAATACCATGATTTGTTGATTGCTATAATAGTTTCCCAACATATTCCATCATTTTTTTTAGTTTTCTTTTAAGATTATTGGTCCGGACATGTCCTTTTATGAAATAAAAGGAACTGGGACAGTTTCCTGAAAATGAGGTAAAAGGAAAAATTTGAACATCTTCTAGTCCTTGAAAACAAAATTGAGAGGATTTGACAAGTAAACAATTTGTATATAAATGATATTCTGCAAAAATTTAATCTTAACTATGCATATCAATTCTTGGTTGGGAGTTTAAGTTGTAAGGGGTATGTGAAATTTTCACTTGAACACTCCTTTTTGATACCCATAGCTTGCCATTACCCTTAATTTAGGGTTAATTTAGGATTAATTCAAGTTTAGGCAACAAATATGATATGATTTATTTATTTTTAATTCAATTTGGCCTCGATGTGATGTCTGTACATGGGCGTCGGCCTGATATTATTCACAATAGAATTGACTCTTTCATTTAAAAAAATTATGCCAATGGATATACGTGAGCTGAACAATATAGTAGGGAGTAATAAATGTTTTCAGTTTCCAACAGGTATATGCCGTGAAATTATAACATTAAAAATATCAACAAAGAACTCACTCTCATGACTAACATTGACTAACTACATGAGAATGCATAAGCCACATAAAATAACGATCTAAATTCATATTGTGGACCTCACATCCTGTACAAGTTCATGACCACACTTGCTTCCAATTTTCATCACTGTCCAAAATGTCCACATTCCTTTGAAGTCCGTCATACACGATTCTTCCACAGTATATTGTGTCCTGCTTCATCTTCATGTATTCAACATAGAAAGTCCATCACAATAGTGCCTACCACCCTTCTAACACTAGCGTTACACCAATAGCTAATCTAGTAATGTCCTAAAGGTTTTCGGGCACACATTTTGAACTCAATCTCTACTAATAAAGCAAAGTTTATGTAGACACATACTTATTTCCTATTAATGGTATATCCAACTCAAAACCCCCCTATCTTAATGACAAGTAATCCCAGAAGATATTTTGTATCATGAACACCATTTTATCAAAACCAATTTCCATACCTGAATCAAATATGCTCCTGGTGGTCCTGCATTTATGTTTTCTTCTTCTCAGGAACAGAGACTTGAATCAATAGTCTGAGCCCCACAAGACGTATGCCTCTTCTGTAATGTCCACATCCATTACATTATCTAATGTTGTCACCGCCTTGTTTGGTTGCTTCGAAGGATACACATTAGAGGATTTTTGAGCTCAAAGGAGGGCCTCCACGGATGGTCCCATAAGGGGTCGATTTGAATTTAAATTGGTACTTTTTCATGCCTCGAAAAATGCAATTAGCCTAGGCACCTCCTGGAGAGTGATGCTGACATGCGTACTAACGATGATTCCTACTGGTTAGATTATGAAAGCCATCATAACTTCGATCACAGCTTTATCATATAATATATCCATGTACAACCAACTTTATGGTTTTTTATCTGACTTGCTCTGACCTGCACTGACCTGCAGAGCGACTTGGTACTACATTATTGTCCATATTTTATTCAGGCCCATAAACTTTTCCCAACTATTTGAAAGTTTTCAGTGAGTTTGAAACTTGGAGTCTCGTTCATTTGGCAAGGTGTATGTGGCTGGCTTGAGAGGTTCTTAAACAATCTTCAGAGCTCAAGCAACTACTTAAAACTAAGGGCTGGTGGAAAAGCCTTGTGTAGCAAAATAGAATCTTGTGTAGATCAAAAAATATAAGTCCTGCAGAATTCCTGTAATCTAAGCATTTCATGCTAGTGCCTATCAAACACGGAGAAAAACACAAAGTGGGGGTGCTAGAAAGGGTGTGGAAAGAATCAGACTTGGATGAGATGCGTGGAATAGTAAGTAATAGTGGTTACAAAAAGCAGGGTGCTAAAAACGATGTGGAAAAGATCATACTCGACTGAGATGCGTCGAATAGCCTAGTAACAGTTCTATATGAAAGATGTGTCGAATAGACCAGAAAAGTTCATGAAAGATGTGTCGAATAGCCCATAAAAGTTCAGAAATAACCACGCATAGTGTAGACCAGACTATATGAAATCTCCTACACTAATTGGAAATTTACATGCAATTGTTGACCGACACACACTTGCTTGAGAAGAAATACCCAATCAAAACTTGGCATGCACATGCTTTGACGAAAATTAGTGTGAGTGATCTACATCAATAATCCCTCTACACTATATTCAGTGTTTAGTGTAGCTATGTGAAGGTTATTTTACAGTCTTTGAAAGAAGGATCCACATGCTTGGGGTTGTGTGGATTACAGTAACATAGCAAAGAAATCATGCCATAGCTTGTATTAGAAGTGCTGACTAGTACACAAATTATCTTATATAGTGTGAGCCGCATTAACCCTTAAAAATCTATGGCTATTTCTCATCAAAACACTCCAAAACTGCCCATTCCAGTGTAATGAGCATAAATAAAATCACAAAAAACTTTATTTTGTATTCCAACTGTAGGGTCTTGATTTGAACTTAAAAAGGAACACCTCTTACATTTCCATAAAAGTTGACCACCTCTTACATTTCCATGAAAGTTGACCACCTCTTACATTTCCATGAAAGTTGACCACACAGATTGGAAGACAATAGTTTGAAGTGAAGAAAAATGCTTTTTTCTATCAAGCGTTACATTAAGAGGATCCACTGACTTTGACATTGATTGGTGTCAATTTTTTGAAATATGCATAGTCTAAATTTTATATCATTACGGTGATCATGATGTTAGTTCCTTGTACACCAATTTTCAAAGTTAACGGAAGGGTCTAGCATTTTTCAAAAAATTATGCAAAGACCATAGGTTCAAAATTTTCCAAAATCCATTTTGCTTTCTTCTAAACTAAATACTTCATTAAATGCAAATCTAGACAATCAAAACAAAGATTTATGCTACCTTCTAAGTTTTAAAATATAAAAATGGAAAAGACCAAAATCTCTAATTTTTATGAAGTTCTTTGGATACCTTACCTAGCACTTCACTGAATTTGGTGTTTAGTGTAGTGGTACTTTATGATTTGAAAGCGCTATAATTTTTTACTTTTGAGAAAGATTTTTACCAAGAGTACAACTCTCAATACTAAGTCAAAGATGGTGATTATTGTAGATATGGGTGGTAAAAATATTCATCAAGAATAATCATTTATAGCATTTGTAAATAATATAGTGTGCCAACACTAAACATCAATTTAGTGTAGTTGGCTTCAAAAAAATCACTATTGATCTACATATTATGATAATTGATCATAACTTTTGATATATAAATCTAATTCTAACAAAAATGCAGGGTAATTTTGGAACTAGAAAAAGTGTGAGGGATGCTACGTTTGTTAACCCCTAAAGGCCCAAGTTTACCCACAAGGTACAAAAGTGTATACTTTAACTGCAATTATCTTTTAATCTCTACGGTCAAAATTCACAAAAATTTGACCACATCATCTCCTATAAGTTTAGAAGATCCTATGGTTAGATTTTCAATAAGTTCATCTTGGTGGTTTTTAATCAACAAAGTAGAGATTCTTCTAAAATAGCTTGGGCCTAAGGGGGTTAATTTTGTGTCATGTCAATTGTTACCACAATTAGTATGGGAACCATCACATGATCCAATAGATAAATCAAGGTCCCGTGGTAAATAAGACAATCAGTGTAGCATATGGATGTTTATAGTTTTGAGGCATGAGGTTTTCTTGGAGGGTGGTGAGGCCAAACCTGGGCCCTATTTTTATTTTTGGGTAGGGACCCTAATTGTAGCAAAGGAGTCTCCTAGGATAAATCAGGGCCGCATGCCCTAATTTGTCCAAAAAATTCCAGAAAAGCCTTTGAACCTCCAAAAATGAGATGGCCATAAAAATGACCTCATGCAATTAAGACGGGGCCCACCTCCCGAGGAAACCTCATGCCCCCAAACTGTAGAGGTCTGTAACATAGAAGAAGAACGCCGGTTCCCGAAGGGGCCGGCGTGAATAAAGTGTCTGTTCGTTCCACCACTAAGACCATGTCCATATCATATGTCTCCGAAGAGATGGTTTGTAACATACTCCTTACTTGCTCAAAAAGAAGAGATCATTATGTGAAACAGAGGTCTTTAGACCTTTTTCTTCTCTTTTGGTAATTGTTCTCTATATACTTATTTTAAACTTAATATTTTGTTCATTGTTTCCTTTTTCCCTTTTTAATTTTTAGTAATAATTTATAATATAAAAAATGAATTCCTTCTTTAATTCAAATTTTCCTTTTTTTTCCTTTTGATTACAGTAATGTATAAAATAATTAAATAAAAGCCCTTCATTTTTCTGCAACATATTATTTCAATTTTCATTAAGTTTATTTTTATCTTTTATAAATAAAATAAAGCTTACTAAAATAAAACAGAAAGATGGACTTCATATTCAGCCTCCTACTTATTGTGAACACCAAAACTGTTGAGCAAAGTTCATAGTACAAGAAACCACACTGCGAGCCAGCAAAACTAACAGCAAAACAAACCAAGCATGTCATGACATGTCATAGCTATCTACAATTTCTTTAAAAAATATGTTACAATTATAACAACTTTATAATCATACTTTCATTACTAGCATGAGTAAAATCATACGATGTTTATACATAAATTACTTTTACTTGTATTATGGTACATAAACAAAATTTGGATTATCTTATTTACCGTGTGAGACCCAGATTTAGTAAGTTATCAGAATATGCAGACTCCATACTTGTTCTAATTCCAAAATTACTCTGTGATTTTTTTGTTATTAGTGTGACTTGCACTAAATAAGATAATCTACTATATGTAGTTGGTAAAGGCTCATGAATTATTATCTGAAGAAGTGACCTTCAAAAATAAAATGTTTTTTAATCTCTAAAGAGCCAAAGTCCAGAGGTGAGCTTTTGCAAATCTTGGGCATGCTCTTCTGATTGCAATCTATATTTTTAAGTCTTGAAATTTTGTATTAAGATGCAATTGAAGGTAGGAGCTATGTGGGAATATAATTTTTCTCTTCAACGGAGCTATAGAATAAAAGCGATGCCATCTTGATTGATATCTTTCAAGGGTGGGTAGCTAAAAAATCTAGAAATCTAATGTGACATTTCTATTGAAAGCTTTTTAGAATTTTTTTAATCTACCCCTATAAGTGATACTTCAAATAAATTTATCAGTATATTAAATAATAATAACAACAATAATAAAGGGAAGATAGACGAACTTGAGTCTCCAAAAGTTTATAGTATGATATGATTTAGTATACATGTCATAGTATGTGTTGTCTTTTTTTTACATAGATTTTTTTGTATACACATTCAACTCTCAAAAATCCTTGACAACTTCTCTCCAAAAACACGTCAAAATTGCCCATCCTAGTGCAAAGAGTGGAGAAGAATTTTTTTTTTTTAATTTCTATATCCAATCGTAAGATATTAATCTCCACTACTAATACCACGTGCTCACAAATTTTCATAACGTTTAACAGTGTGGATTGAAAGATTATGTTGTTTGAAGTGATCAGAGAGAGTTTTTTCTTTTCTGCTTTAAGAGGATCTAAAGACTTTGATTTCACTTGGTTTCAAATTTTTGCATTACAAAACTTCTAAATTTTATGCCTTTCTGGTGTACAAGATGTCAAGTCCTTGTACACCAATTTTTAGAGGTAGAAGAGGAGTGTAGCATTTTCAAAAAAATTGTGCCTCAAGGTGCAGTGATCTAAAAATTGCTGAAGACGCATTTAATTTTTTTACAATTCATTTTCTTACATATTGAAAATCCAAACAGTCAAAACAAAGGTATAGTGTTGCTTCTTGTAGTGAAAAACAAAAAATGAGAATAAAGTCAAAATCTCAAATTTTTATGTAGAAATGAAGAAGTTTCTTGGAGTTTTTTTGCACCCTGCACAACAAACCGTGACTCCACTTTGAGTGAAATGTTTACACCATGGACGATTATTTTTTGGAAATTACAAATAAAATGGCATGTTGTTAACTTGCATTAAAAACCTCACATTTGACTTCAAATTTTTTGAGCTGCCGGCCTTAACAGAAAAAACACTTAAGATGGCAGAACTTTTATTCTATAAGTCCAATGAGAAAAAAATGTATTCTCATGTAGCTTCCACCTTGCATCTTGATTCAAAATTCAAGACTTGAAAATATAAATTGCAATCATAGGGGCCTACCCAAAATTTGCAAACGCCCACCTTAAGACTTCAGTTCTTTAGGGGTTAAATATGACAAGATACTTTTGTATCTTAAAATAATATGAGCCTACATTAGGGAATAAATGAGTTGTTTCAATTATCCAATTTTCCTACTGTAAGTCATCTTTAGCTAAATTTCAATACAAAATTTTTTGGTGGTTCAATGGATTACATAGTTTATTTTTTTGGTCACAACCCTTGTCTTTCTTCACCGTTTTCCTAAATTGCTCATCTTCTATTGCGTTTTAGACTTAGGTAGACTTATTGAAGTGATAATCTACAACTTTTGAAGACTAATGGATCCATATACGAGTCTGTGTCGTCGTCAATTAGGTATATAGTCAAGTCAAGCCTATCCTATACAGAGCGATCCCATGTGGAATACTTGACTTTTCTTGTAGGCATGGGCACCCTTTTCCTTGGAATTCTCTTTACACTAAAATTGATATTCAGTGTTATGTACAATAAATGACTTGTAAATGCTGTAAGTTTTTACTCTTAATGAATATTTTTACCAACTATGTTTACAATGATCCTCTTCTTTGAATAACATTGATTGTCGTGCTCTTAGTAAGAATTGGAATCAAAAGTAAAAAACTATAGCATTTACAAGTCATTTACCATGCATAACACTAAATATCAATTTTAGTGTAGTTGCATGGTTCTTTTTCTTGATGTGGACTCAGAGAGCCACGTACATGGCGGGGGCTGTAACCATCTTGAGATAGACTAAAAGAGGGCGGGAGCCACGACCGCGGCGGGAACTGTAACCATTGACCTTTCCCAACCATGTCGCTTGATGATGGCCAACGGTATGCTCTGATAGAACCCAACCATGACACTTGATGATGGCCATTGGTATGCCCTGAGAGGACAAGGTGGACTATTTTTCGACAGAACCCAAACATTTTTCGAGCTTTATGCAATTTCCACAGATTTATCTCTTTAAGATGCCCATAATCATTCTTGTAGAAGACATATTACTCTCAAGTGTGGATTGGAAACCTCCTAGAACTTTTGATGCAACACTAGTAAATTTGTAATTTTCAATACTATATTGAAGATTATTCAACCAACATCTTTCATTTGGAAGTCATTTCAATATCTTAATATTATCATTTTCAAATACAATATCATACATGTAGGATATTCTGGACACCAATTCCACCTTTCAAATTAAAGTTCCATGTCTTAATCACATTTACAAAAGGTAAAATACGAAAGACATGTTACATCATGTGATAAATGCAGCGGATCTCTTCCCTACAACAAAATATATTAAGCTTACAAACATTTCTCTGATAAAAGAAGATCCAAAATATGATTGATAAAAGTTCTATCTACAGATTCTACAAATTTTATTTTCAAGATATTTCTTCATATTTCCTGTCACCTGCACATTCACAAAATAGCATCAGATCAAAGTTTCTAAAGCATTTATATTTAGTGTAAATTGATTATCTAAACTTTAAATATAGATGACACACAAAATGGAGTCCAAGTTCATACATATCTACTTTAATAAAGAGTTTAGAAAGTGATATTGTACCTTGATGGTCTTCCTGCTCTTCACTGGTCCTTGCAAACCAGTCCAACACTTGGTAACTTCGGATGAGCTTCCGAAGTGGACTCAAATTTTTGTAGTTTTTCAATTATAATTTCGTTCAAGCCTTTAACTCTTCCATTAATGTTTTTACCATTTTTTTTTCCACCATCAAATTTCGAATTCTACCAACTAAAGTTTCACTAATTTGGACACTACTTCCAATTCGACTAAAATTTGCAGAAAATTCCGATGGAACAGTTCCATGGAAGTCTTTATTAGCCCTCCATATTAATTCAACTATCCCATCACAACGTCCAAAATCTATACTACATTTATAAGATGGTAGTATAAACTGACCTCCTACTGAGGTAAAACCATCTATATGAGTTGCTAAATTTCCATTATTTTTAAAAATAGGAGCAAAAATCCCAAATGCATATGAACTTTTATCATTATCTTTGTGCATTCGATTATCAAACTTATCAACAGTAAAAACCAAATTATTTACAAAAGGTGACTCTGACTCTAAATCCTGAAATTCACAATCTAAAAAATCAGGAATATTACTTTCTTTAGCCTCCTTTAACATTACTTCGGATAAAGAAGGTGCAAGTGATTTAAACCTTTTTAAATAAAAAGAAGAAATCCACTTTAATACGGTCTTCTGATCCTCTTCCCATTTTTGAATCCGTGATGGTGTTTGCTGCATGAAGGTACTAGGACTATACCTTCCTAGTGATTTACCTTTCTGCATTCCTGCAAAAAAATATATTTAAATCAAATCATTTGAAAATTAAAACAAATTCATATTAAAACTTATATAAACTATAAAAAATATAATAAAGTAGATAAACTTACCTCCTTTCCATCCGATGGAGAACATTTGTCCATGGGATTTTGCAAAGTTAATTTTAATTTCAGCAGCTCCACCTTTTAGATCCAATAATTTTTTTGTTAATTCATTAAATTCATGTTTTAGTTCTTCCGACATAGAATTAAATGAATTAAACTTGGCTACAAGTATAATATCATCATTATCTTTGTCGAAAACTAAAACTTTATTTTGATATAATGAAGTATATTCTTCAGGAACAATTTCCATAAACTCTCCTTCGAAGTTTTTATCATCTCGCTTCTTCATAACCAAATATGGTTTGTCTACATCATAAAAAAAATAGTTAGTCAAAGTATAAGAGAATTATATATATATATATTTTTAAAATAAATATAAGAAAATAACAAACCTGGAATGTTTTTGTGAAATTTTGAAATTGCTTTTTTATTTCTTTTCCTGGTGTAGGCCTTTCCACCTTTCTTGTTCTTTTCTTTACTCACAGTAAGAATAACCAGGAAAACATATGATAGAATGATCATAATCATTATCACCATTTTTAGGAAATCTGCAAAATAAACCAAAATATTTATAAGATATTAAATAAGAATATAGGATTTGAATAAAACATTATAATTTCTAAATTTAAAATGTTATTCCTTTAAAGTCTTTTAAATGAATGTTTTGATAAGTCATGAAAGAAATCGCCTGATGTTAATTTCAGCAGGCCAATATTCTTCTAGAGGATTTATCAAAACTTTCATTCATCAGACTAAATAAGAATAAATTATTAGGATGATGAGTTTACATAAACATGGAAGTGCATTTATCCGAAATTAAAGTGTAATTACCAAAATCCCGTAAAGAATACTCATAGATGTACAAACTTGGTTGTATCTAAGCTATCTAGTTACTATGAAACCTGTAAACTGATTTCCATTTTCGTACCTGAGATGAAATGCGAGATAGGAGCCCCCATATTACAAGCAGCTAGTAGGTACGATAGCCAACTCTCAAATGGGCCCCACATACTGGAGCCACCTTTACTGGAAGTACTGAATCTAATCTTGGAACTAGTGGACTTGATGCCTTCAAGAATTGCATCCGTTTGCAGAGCCTTCAGAATAGCCTAATTGCACTTTTCAAAGTCCCCGCCATCCGCGCTTGCTAGGCACGGTCAAAGAAAAAAGAAGCCATAAATAACGACTGCATTCTATCACTGCCGCCCTGCTCCTACAGAAAGCCAGCGCTTCTCTCTCACTCCTAAACCTAATTTCTCCAGGTCAATGACCCCTTAACACTAGATCTCACAAGTATATGGATAAATTCTCCACTTCTGTAGCAAAGAGCACCCTGCATTCGTTACTCTTGAAGGTCATGTTGACATGTAGAGGTGAGACCTGTAGAGGTGAGAGGAAAACAAATCAGAGACTATCCATCTGATGTGGAGGAAATTCTCCATGACGTGTACAAGGTTGCTAAGACTTGGGGAAAGAAAAGCCGATTACAGAAATAACCGCATGCTTGGAAAAATGAACCACCCGACCTCTAGAAAACAAATTCAGAAGGAGTTTGTTGACTAAAAAAAAAAGTGTGAAGGCATTATTGATTACCAGGAGACTGGAGATTTAGCTCTTTATACCAAAGGAGCAGGAACTGTAACTTCAGCGGTGGTTGTCTACTCAGTAACTCTGGACTGAGTGGTGGTCGTCTTCTCAGGAGCTGCAGGTTCAGCAGTGGTGGTCTTCTCCGGCACTGGATTCAGCGGTGGTGGTCTTCTCGGGCACTGGATTCAATGGTGGTCGTCTTTTCAAGAGCTGCAGGTTCAACGGTGGTCGTCTTGTCGGGCACTGCAGCTATCCAAATTCCAAATCGTAAGTAGTGTTTCAAATTCAGAACATGGTTGATAAACATGTACAGAAATTATCATATTCAGGGGGAGACACACTAAGTATATACAGAAGGTTTTTATCAGAATTAAATATATTGGTACTACTCATTCCATGAGTAAGTGCACTTATCACTTCAAATCCAAGTCTCGTAATTCATACGTGTTCTGCATGCTTGTCTCCCGAACTCAAGGTATCAAAGATGGAATCTACATCGACACCTGCCTTTGTAGTGACATGCCCAACTCTCTAGTTGACTGGCTACATACTTCGTTCGGCCTCACCAAGATTCATATTTACTAATAGCAACTCCCAGACTGGTGGTTCAATATGATAATAAGATACGATCTCCCCCTTACAGATACTGTCCAAGGAGAGACGACACACACATGTATACTTCATATAATATTTTACACTGTGAAAGGATACGATCTTGCAGTTGACAAGATAATCACTTCACAAACAATCTAGAGATCAAGCTTAAAACAACTGACTCTGTAGATCATACTATGCTTTGATTCCATATATTATTGAAACGTGCATGTTGCAAGAGTGCTTACATGATATCAAAGTACGTACAACCTCGTCCTTTGCTACATCAAGGGCGGCTTCATCGCGATTGTTCTGCACAAGTGGATCAGCACCTGTAACTCATCCAGATCCCAACTTGTAAGAGCTCAAAATCCCGATTTTGTCACTGGAAAGTGCCTCTCGTCTACTCATGAGACTCATGAACCTGAACTCCAACGTGACGTAAATGAACTTCCCAAACAAGGAAACCTCCAGATTTTAGCAATAGCTCTACCACCTTGACGTGTCCTAATTTCGCAGCTCAAAGCAGTGTCGTATCTCCTTGCTTCAAGAAGAAGAAGAAAAGGCAAAATGACCACGACGAGCAAGCAAAAAAAACATATCAATAAACAAGAAGAATGAGAACATAGATGGAGTGGAAAGCCATTCGACCTAAAAATTTGTCTTCCACTCACCTTGGTGCGCGCATTGACAGGCGCTCCACTGCGAATTCAAATCTGCTCTTAACTTGCTCCAAATTCTCACTTCCGAATTCTTCTCTCCCTCAAGAAACTAATCATCCTCCCCCAGCTCCGGCGCCTCTCCAGTTTGTTTTAGTGCTCTTGAACCCTGATTTCCAACGCCCAAGTCACAATGTAGCAATTCTGAACTCTCTCCCGGCAGCTCTCCAACATCTAGGTTTGCATACATCCGCCCCGAATGGAAGCTCCCTGCTTAAAACCAGTACGACGCAGGCACAAAAACCTGAAACACTAAACTCCTTCCCTGCATCGTGTAAAACTTTACTGCATGAGTTCGTGCTCACGATGCGTGTCGTAGACAAGGAAAAAAAAAAAACATACTCAAAACTCCTTTCAAAAAAATTCTTGAGCTGAGAGAAGAGATCCAGCACCCAGACTCCCGTTCGAACGGGACACAAGCGGTTCGACACAAGCTGTTCGACACAAGCCGTTGACACAAGCGGTTCGACACAAGCGGTTCGACACAAGCGGTTGACACAAGCTACTCCGGACTCTGCTCCGCTCCTCCGGACTCCACTCCGCTGCACCGGACTCCGCTCCGCTGCTCCGGACTCCGCTCCGCGCCAACCCCAACGTGCTTCCTCTCCTTCTTTTTCTAGAAATAGAGATAAACGTAAACCAAAGGGCATGGGGATGTTGTGTTGGACCTGTACCCTCAGAAAATTTAGATGGCCGAATCCCTTGTCCGGGAAAGGTGCCGCAAAAAAGAGAGGGCGGAGATTCTGGACCTTGCGAGATGGCTACGAACGGAGAGATTGTTGCGATCCCAGTCCATGCCAAACCCTAAACTCGTTGATCTCACTTTTGTAATTGCGCAACCTAGTTCCTCCCTGACTGCCACAGAGTTTGGTGGAGGCGGACCTATCAAACACGGAGGTGCTAAAAAGGGTGTAGAAAGAATCAGACTTGGACGAGATTCGTGGAATAGTAAGTAACAGTGGTTACAAAAAGCGGGGTGCTAAAAACGATGTGGAAAGGATCATACTCGAATGAGATGCGTCGAATAGCCTAGTAACAGTTGTTGCAAGTTGCACTAATAGTCACGAGTGAGTGTCGTTGGAAACGGGAAGGAGTCCATTTTGCTCTTCAGCCTGCATTTCTTTTTGGAGGGGGGGCAAGGGCAGATTACTTTTTTAATGCCCATCAGGTAGTACCAAATGGCATCATATTCACTACACTAAACACTGAATATAGTGTAGAGGGATTATTGATGTAGATCACTCACACTAATTTCCATCAAAGCATGTGCATGCCAAGTTCTGATTGGGTATTTGCTCTCAATCAAGTGTGTCACAATCACCAATTGCATGTAAATTTTCAATTAGTGTAGGAAATTTCAAATAGTCTGGTCTACACCATATTCACAGAACGGTGTAGCTATGTGCAGGTTATTTTACAGTCTTTGAAAGAAGGATCCACATGCTTGAGGTTGTCTAGATTACATTAACATAGCAAAGAAATCTTGCCATCGCTTGTATTAGAAGTGCTGAGTAGTACACCAATTATCTTATATAGTGTGAGCCGCAGTAACCTCTACAAATCTATGGCTATTTCTCATCAACACACTTCAAAACTGCCCATTCCAGTATAATGAGCATAAATAAAATCACAAAAATCTTTATTTTGTATTCCAATTGTAGGATCTTGATTTGAACTTAAAAAGGAACACCTCTTACATTTCTATAAAAGTTCACCACATAGATTGGAAGACAATAGTTTGAAGTGAAGAAAAATGCTATTTTCTATCAAGCGTTACATTAAGAGGATCGACTAACTTTGACATTGATTGGTGTCAATTTTTTGAAATATGCATGGTCTAAATTTTATACCATTACGGTGATCATGATGTTAGTTCCTTGTACACCAATTTTCAAAGTTAACAGAAGGGTCTAGCATTTTTCAAAAAATTATGCAAAGACCATAGGTTCAAAATTTGCCAAAATCCATTTTGCTTCCTTGAACTAAATACTTCATTAAATGCAAATCTAGACAATCAAATCAAAGATTTATGCTACCTTCTAAGTTTTAAAATATAAAAATGGAAAAGACCAAAATCTCTAATTTTTATGAAGTTCTTTGGATACCTTACCTAGCACTTCACTAAATTTGGTGTTTAGTGTAGTGGTACTTTATGATTTGAAAGCGCTATAATTTTTTACTTTTGAGAAAGATTTTTACTAAGAGTACAACTCTCAATATTATTCAAAGAGGGTGATTATTGTCGATATGGGTGGTAAAAATATTCATCAAGAATAATCATTTATAGCATTTGTAAATAATATAGTGTGCCAACACTAAACATCAATTTAGTGTAGTTGGCTTCAAAAAAATCACTATTGATCTACATATTATGATAATTGATCATAACTTTTGACATATAAATCTAATTCTAACAAAAATGCAGGGTAATTTTGGAACTAGAAAAAGTGTGAGGGATGCTACGTTTGTTAACCCCTAAAGGCCCAAGTGTACCCACAAGGTACAAAAGTGTATACTTTAACTGCAATTATCTTTCAATCTCTACGGTCAAAATTCACAAAAATTTGACCACATCATCTCATATAAGTTTAGAAGATCCTACGGTTAGATTTTCAATAATTTCATCTTGGTGGTTTTTAATCAACAAAGTAGAGATTCTTCTAAAATAGCTTGGGCCTTTAGGGGATAATTTTGTGTCATGTCAAGTGTTACCACAATTAGTATGAGAACCATCACATGATCCAATAGATAAATCAAGGTCCCGTGGTAAATAAGACAATCAGTGTAGCATATGGATGTTTATAGTTTTGAGGCATGAGGTTTTCTTGGAGGGTGGTGAGGCCAAACCTGGGCCCTATTTTTATTTTTGGGTAGGGACCCTAATTGTAGCAAAGTAGTCTCCTAGGATAAATCAGGGCCGCATGCCCTAATTTGTCCAAAAAATTCCAGAAAAGCCTTTGAACCTCCAAAAATGAGATGGCCATAAAAATGACCTCATGCAATTAAGACGGGGCCCACCTCCCGAGGAAACCTCATGCCCCCAAACTGTAGAGGTCTGTAACATAGAAGAAGAACGCCGGTTCCCGAAGGGGCCGGCGTGAATAAAGTGTCTGTTCGTTCCACCACTAAGACCATGTCCATATCATATGTCTCCGAAGAGATGGTTTGTAACATACTTCTTACTTGCTCAAAAAGAAGAGATCATTATGTGAAACAGAGGTCTTTAGACCTTTTTCTTCTCTTTTGGTAATTGTTCTCTATATACTTATTTTAAACTTAATATTTTGTTCATTGTTTCCTTTTTCCCTTTTTAATTTTTAGTAATAAATTATTAAATAACAAAAAATTCCTTACGTGATTCAATTGTTTTCTTTTTTTTTCTATTTTATTACAGTAATGTATAAAATAATTAAATAAAAGCCCTTCATTTTTCTGCAACATATTATTTCATTTTTCACTAAGTTTATTTTTATCCATTTTTCACTAAGTTTATTTTTATCTTTTTTAAATTAAATAAAGTTTACTAAAATAAAACAGAAAGATGGACTTCTTATTGAGCCTCCTGCTTATTGTGAACACCAAAACTGTTGAGCAAAGTTCATAGTACAAGAAACCACACTGCCCAACAAAACTATTGTTTAGTAATAAATTATTATATAACAAAAACTTTTATTTCTAGTTCTGACCGTAGGATCTCAATAAAGGCTTATTAAGTAATACATGTACAAAATTTCATAAACTTTGACCGCACGGATTGAAAGATTATAGTGTTTGAAGCCAAACAAATGGTTCATTTTCTTCCCTGCGTTTAGTGGATCAGCAAACTTTGACTTCAGTTGGTGTCAAAAATTTACACTACACAAGGTCTAAATCTATTACCATCTCGTTAAGCATGATGTTAGCTCCTCACACACCAATTTTTAGAGGTATAGACGGGGTGTAGCATATTCAAAACAAGTGTGCAAGGAGTGGAGGCTCGAATTTTGTTAATTCACACTTTAATTTTTTTTTAACTTAATATGTTTTCGATTGATAATCCGAATGGTTAATAAGAAGGTTTACATCACATATTGTTGTGGAAAAAATAAAATGTGAAAAATATAAAGACATCTAGGTTTTATGTGGAAAAGGAGACGTTTTTTTGGTACCTTGCCCGACAATGAGTGACAATGTGTGAAAATGTTTGACTTGGGTTGGTATGCTATTTTTCACTTAAGACAAGAATTTTTTTTTGACAATATGAAGGGAAATAATATCACTTGCAAGTACTGAAAATCTCACTTTCAATAGAGTGTGCCATCAAAAGTTTTTGGAGGTGCCCGAGGTGTCCCCCCTCCCCATTTAAAATTCAAAACCCTATAACTTTTTCATCAAATCTCCAATTTAGGAAGAAAAAAAATTTCCCACTAAGGTCTTGGTAATGTCTTTCTGTAGTAAAAATTTCAAGGAAGAATGTTGGAAATTGACACCATAGGAACCTGACCGAACTTTCAAAAAGCCCATTTTTGACACTTGGTACCTTAGGGGTTAAAGATTTGAACGCACTAAACCTTTTACATTTTATGAAGATTTTTACTAAGGCCCTCTTTACACTAGAGGCGAGAAGCCGTAGAGAAAACCTCACAAGGGCCATGGCTCATCCTTGAGAAGCCAACCTTTGAACTTGACGGCCTTTGGATATAGTGTAAAGTGAGAAGGGGCCACAAAATAAAGTGTTCATTTTAAAAATATGATTTTTTTATTAAACGTGTTGTCAACCACCAATACAAAAAGATGACATGATGCACTCACCAGTGGAAGGCTATAAGGTCATGAAACAGACGACATCCTGTGACAGACATGAAGATGGTAATTTTATTATTTTTTAAGTTTTTTCTTTTGAGCACAAACTAAACAAAATTTGATTGCAAGGAGACCAAGAACAAAAACAGAGCCGGCAATGCAAGAGGCAAAAGAGGGCTCCCATAGATGCCAGAGGTGCAGGTCTGCAATCGCAATCAGCTCTGGAAACCTACATCATTCTCGAATCAGCCAGGAAACCACTAATTCCTGACAATGCTACCGTACAGCTATTTTCAAAACATTCTTCAATGCCCAAAGATAAAAGTGGCCGTTTTGAAATATTCATAAAAAATAGAAAATGATTGGCTGTGAGAATTTTGGCCAAATGGCCTCCCGGATTTTGCATTAGGCCCACCTCTTGAGATGGGCTTGATTAAAAATCCGGGGGCCCTGACAAATGTGCCTTTTTGCTGCCACTTAGGACAAAAGTGTTGTCCATGTCATTTTCTCCTCTTTCGTCCCTTGGGCTGAAAAAATCGGGTGTAAAGTCACATTCTTTGGTCTTCTCGGTTTCTACGCCTCCCATTGGCTGAAATTTCTCTCCTCACGGCCTCTCGCCTCTAGTGTAAAGAGGCCCTAAAAGTACAACTATCAATACTATGTAAAGAGAGTGATCGTTGTCAACATGGTTGTTAACCCCTAAAGGACCACGACCACTTTCGCTCTAAAACCAGTCTAAAACTGCCACTGCCAAAAAGAGACATGAAAATCACATTTAAAAGTGATTTGTCGGATTTTCAACCATAAAATCTTAAAATAGACTTCTACATAAACATGCCACTGAATTTTGGTTGCAATCCACCGCACGGATTGATAGATTTTAGTGTTTAAAGTCAAAACAATGGTTAATTGTTCCCCTGCCTTGAGTAGATCAAGAGACTTTGACTTCACTTTGTATCAAATTTTTGCATTGTACAAGGTCTAAATCTTTAAACATTGTCTTAAGCATGATGTTATATCCCAACACACCAATTCTTAGAGGTATCTTAGGGGTGTGGCATATTCAAAACAAGTGTGCAAGGAGTGGAGGTTCAACAATTGCCATTTCACGTTTTTTTTTGGTGAACTACGCTTGTATTCGAATGATAATCCAAACGGTGAATAAGAAGGTTTTCACCACATATTGTTGTTGAAAAAGTAAAAAGTGAAAAATATGATGATCTCCAAGTTTTATGTAGAAAAGATGAATTTTTTTTCTTCCATTGCCTGACAATGTGTGAAAATGTTTGACTTGGAATAAAAAGCCTTTTTACACTAAAGACAAGATTTTTTTTTTGAAAATTTCCAAAGAAGGAAATATTCTTTATATGTGTGAAAAATCTCAATCTCAATATAAACTTTTGTAAAAAAAATTGGAGGTGCCCGGAGTCCCCACTTTTGGCTTTAAGTGGTACTAACTTTCAAACCAGAAATCCAAAAAATAAAATAAAAATATCTCCACAAAGCTCTAATCAGAGGCAATCTAGAATAAAAAATTCAGAGAAAAAGGATTTTTTTACAAATTTTAGGAACTTACTCAAAATCAGAAATCCCCCGAAGGAGATTTGGTCCTTTAGGGGGTAAATGGGATCCGTCACAATATCCACTCTTTCGGCCCATACCCATTACATGTAGAGTTTCCTCACACAAGTATACGTACATTTTGCTTTACAGTTTCCACACTACATTGCTGCCAACTTTGGCACCGTCCTGAGGGCTAAACATTTCTCAATTTACCATGAAATTTTTGGCACAAGATCACTTCTATATTGAAAACATGTGCGCCAAATTTCAAGGCCAAAAAATTTATACAAAAAAAGATATCCAAGATTTACCAACATGGGGTAGCTGTAAGAAAAGTTTCATAGCTGCCAACTTTGACACCCTTCCAAGGATTGAAAGAATTTTTTTTGCCCATGTAATTTTTAGCATGAGACGACCTCTATGTTGATTATATGTGTGAAAAGTTTCAAGTCCAAAAGATCCACACAATTAAAACAACTTCAAAAGCTAGCAAAATGTGTAGTTGTGAGAAACATTTCACTCCTAGCCGACTTTGACACACTCCCAAGGATTGGATTTTTTGGTATTTTCCCATGAATTTTTTTGACATGACAGTATCTCTATGTTGATCACATGCATGCCAAATTTGAAGGCAAAAATATCTACATATCAAAAGATTTTTGAAATCTACCAATATGTATAATTCTGAGAAACATTTCACTGCTGCCAACTTTGACACCCTCCATACGATTCAATTTTTTATTTTTCCAAATGATAGTCTGGTCATATGAACATATCTATGTTGGTTATACATGTGCTTAATTTCAAGTCCAAAAGACCCACAAAAGAAAAGAAACAACTCTAAATCTACCCACATGTGTAGTTGTGAGAAACAATTAGCGAAACCATCTCACTATTGTCAACTTTGGCACCCTCCCTAGGTCGGAGAAATTGATAATTGACCATGAAATTTTTGGCACAAGATCACCTTCATGTTGATAACATGTGTGCCAAAATTCAAGGCCAGATGATGAATACAAGAAACCATATTCAAAATCTACCAAAATATGTAGCTACAAGAAACAATTTAGAACATCCTTTTTTCTGTTCATCATGTGGCCTTGGAATTTGGCACACTTATTGTAAACATAGAGGTGGTGTAATGCTAAAAATTCCATGGGAAAAAAAAATTCTTTCAATCCTTGGGAGGGTGTCAAAGTTGGTTAGTTGTGAATGGTTCACAACTACACATCTTGGTAGAATTTTAATATCTTTTTTTGTATTCATCTTCTGGCCTTGAAATTTGGCACACATGTTGTCAACATAAAGGTGATCTTGTGCCAAAAATGTCATGGTAAATTGACAATTTTTCAGCCCTCAGGAGGGTGCCAAAGTTGGCAGCAGTGTAGTGTGGAAACGTACAAAATCAAAAAAGTACATATACTTGTGTGAGGGTTTTGTACATTACATGTGCAATCTCTGTTGATCTCCATGTTTTCATCTTGTGAAATTAGCATATGAAACCCTTACATTATTTCATTCTTATATAACACTCATGTCATATCTATGACATCAATGACAATGGGTAAGGTTTTTAAGTTTATATAGCCCCTACAGGACCAACTATACCCAAAGTGGACAAATAGGATTTTGGGCATGTACCTAAATTTTTTCATTATCTCAAGAATTTAAAATCCAAGCTTTAGAAGACTTTTGTAATATATGTAAAAGTCTTATTATTTATTTTTAAAACTAATTTAGGTCCTACATCATCTAAAAACAAATCCAAACAATCTCCTTTCATGGTTCTTTATTGCAAGGTTCAAGAAAATGGAATTTATGAAACATTAATATTGAAAAAAATTGGTATTGAACAAAGTATGCATGTCATGATTTGTTTTTTTCAAATATTCCAAATGAGACTTAAGAAAATACAAATGGTGCATTACCTTTTTGGATTAATTCAAGTTCTAAACATAACTGGCAAGATATCTATGTGGAGAATAATTTATCTACCTATATAATAGGCGATAGGCTATCCGTCCGCCGCTCCCGGTCACGTGACCTATGGAATTGCTATTTGAATCAAATGTACCTGTTGAATTGAATGTGAACTTTGAAAGAATCCTCCATATGTGCCCTTTGGAGGAATCTTTTATAGTGCCCTTTGAAGGAATCTTTTATAATGCCCTTTGAAGGAATCTTTTATAGTGCCCTTTGGAGGAATCCTTTATAGTGCCCTTTGGAGGAATCCTTCATAGTGCCCTTTGGAGGAATCCTTCATAGTGCCCTTTGGATGAATCCTTTATAGTGCCCTTTGGAGGAATCCTTCATAGTGCCATTTGGAGGAATCCTTTATAGTGCCCTTTGGAGGAATCCTTCATAGTGCCCTTTGGAGGAATCCTTTATAGTGACATTTTATTCAAATTTGGCTTATTGAGTTTTAAAATTTTATTATGTATCAAAAATAGAAAAAACAAAACCATAATTTCCAACATATTGAAACTACACAATATACTACCTCAGGTACATAAAATAAATGATAGTTATCTAAAGACAATAACACGTATATGAAATAAATAATGGGTATTTAAAGTGAATAGTAGGTATATATAGTACATAATGCATATATAATGGATAAATTTTATTTTTCGATTTACATTTTTGCATTTACATACTTGAGTTCATGTGAACTTTTTACTACACAAATTAGACAAGTAGGACCATTTTTTCCAACAAGTTTTACTACATTTTTATACTTGATGTAAAATGTATAGATTTTGAAAGTTGATTATGTCCAAAAATGCATGGGAGACCTTATAACAATAAGTAGATGGGAGATATCCATCCTTTGTTCAAAGAAATCAAAAGCTAATTTGGAAAATGATTTTTCATCTACAAAGAGTTGGCGCATTGAAGAAATTAAAAGGAAAAGACAAGATGATATTGGCAAAAAGCGGGAAGAAAATTAAAAAAACAACTTACATTGATGGTACATGTTTTATCTATAATAGTTGTTTTTTAGTTTGACCTTATATTTGGACATCAATTGTTGTCAAGCTATATCTTATTTAGTGCAACAGATACAAGCATGTCTTCACATAGACATGGATAAACCATGAACATGCCATTACAAATCTGCATGCTCTGTACAGATGGTATTGATATCTTCAAAACTAGCGCCGTGCTATCACTAAGTTTATTCTATGTACTGTGATGCGCTTAGAATGCCTGCAAGGTGACGCGATACACTATTCCGCAATCATTGTTAGACAAACTTGGTCATACAACCACTGGTCATAGTTGTCCTCCCAAGTGTCAAACGGATAACAACCCTCGTAGAACCATGACATGCTGTGCATGTTTTTGTGGTACACATCATCCACGGTCTCAGGTAAGAAATCAGTGGTGTTCATCAATCCAAGCTCGTATAAATACATGTGTTCGCTATGCAGAAGCACTAGCCGCTGCAAGTACGCGGCATGCTGTGCATCATATTCTTCAAATGGATATGTGCCATACGGATGATCGCACTCTCCCACGGATTCCACATCTGAGCATGCCTCCGCATCCAACGCCATGCTGACACAGAGACACGGCTTACAGGTCCTGTAATCGCGACACATGCAATGGGATGTACATGGGCGGGTACATGCGACGGGGTTACAGGCTCACGTAATAGCACCGATGATGTTACAGGTAACGGAATAATATCGCTAAATATGTCTACAGAGACATCTACGATGACATCCCCGTCGACGTCCGCAGGTAGCTCATAGGTATGATGGACACTTACCAGAAATCAAGTGTCTTTGATTTTACATTTGCACATCCAGCTAGGCAGCACTCGACCCTTCTTCCACTGGCAAATGCAATGTAAGCGTTGTTTGCGCACGGCAAAATCCAAGCCCAACGTCCGCTTCACCTACAACGGACACGTGCACGATGGTTTTGGGCAGCCCTACTTATCACGTCCACAGTCCACTCAAGGGCAATTACAAGGCTTGACGGATTTCGAACAATGACGTTGCATCTGCAAATCAGTTCGGTTGCAGAGGCGTTACTGACAATTGAGCACAGTATCACACTTGCGTGAAATTTATCTTTTCCAGTACAGACGTCTACAAGGACATTGACAATGACATCCTCAGAAACGTCCCCAACTAATGCATTGTAAACATCGTCCACTGTCAATGACCATACACATAGTGCACATAAAAGTCATGGTCTTTGAGAAATCTATCCTCATTTACACATGAGAAATGTCCACATGGTATACTGATATAGATTAAATCAGTACTTAAAACTTCTGGACGCCGTGTACATAGAATGCATTGGTATTCATTACAATTTACAGTGTCTATGTATATGTAAGTCCATCACATCGTGTACGCTTCTTTCGACAACTGCCTTCATTATTTGGAACTGTAATATACTTGTATACATATATGGTAGCAGTACAGCTCGGGGAAGAGATTTTAGAATTCACTTTCTCATAAGCTATCACCATATGAGTATTTTCAGCGGATACATGCTGAAGTATTAAAATTTATTTTTTCCCCTTTCCCCACTACAAGAAAATAGGGTGTTTAGCAACGTTTTGAAAAATTCCTAAGCAACGCCTAGGGGCTTGCTTTTTGTAAAAGCAACAGTTGTAGCGTGATTTTATGTACAAAGCAAGCCCCTAGGCATTGCTTAGGAATTTTTCAAAATGTTGCTAAACACCCTAATTTTCTTGTAGTACCCATACTTATCATTTTCATTCCAGTTTGCTTCGCAACTCTTCCCCACTGTTACATAAGACGTCAGGAATGTTCTTACATACGACTAAAGACATTAAATCACATGTTGACTGTGCCTACTGTGACGACGTTTACATGTAGGTACCAAACTTCCGACCTCTCAATGTCTCCAGAGAGGTTCGGATGTCCAGGGTGATGTCTACAATGATGTCCATAGGGATGTCTAGGTGGATGTCTAGTTGGATGTCTAAGGGGATGTCTACATTAATGTCTACATTGATGTCTACAAATTATAGGTCTGTCCCATAACGTACACCAGCCCCTATTCCACGTGGCTCCCCAACTTTAGGTACGAGAAGCACACTACAGAGAAAGGAGCCGTGCGCACATAGGACTCCCACTTGCTATCAAGGGGTACTCATAAACCCTAATGTAGTCCATTTCTTTGCATTCAAACATGGGAGTAACTACACAATTCCTTGAGCACAATAGAAGAGTAGGATCTAGATACACTGTACCAGAGGAAGTGCCAGGGTCGGAGGTGACAGATGCAGCTCTACACATTTTCAGCAACTTTGTAGAACAAATTGCAAGAGTCACTCGTCCTACAGCAACAATGAACGAGACTCATGCAAGTTCCAAGATCCAACTGCGACGGAGTGCACGGCTTCTTCAACCTGCCCAAACACTTTGTCAACTGGAAGTGGAAGCTTCCACGGCACTCTTGACTGCTCCAGCCCCCAAACGGAATGCTCACAAGGTATGGACACTAGAACCCAGAAATAAATTTCGAAATTACACATCCCATGTGTCACTTGGAACTTTCTCACTGCACCTGGCCTACACGCTCCACTGCGACCTCTTCCATGGCTGCAATATGCACCTTGCTGCTTGAATATTTCGCTTGGAGAATTGGGCTTTCTCTGTGGGTGATGGATGTCGGTGTGTATGGTGGAGGGTCTCGGCGCCTGGGTCAGAGGCGGTGACCTCAGACATATGATCAGTCAAAGATGGTAGAGTATCGGCCTGAGGTGTCCCGGTAATGGGCCTCTTGCGACACTATTCATGAACCAGCGGTCATGGGTCCCCGCGAATGAATGACTGGCGGCGTCTCCCGTGCGGGGATGACGAAGACGGTGTCTCACATGCTGTCTACTCCGGCATTGGGGTTACTTGTATCCTAGATGCTCTGACCGCCAGAGCTCGTGCGGCTGTTCGAGGCGCGGCGTGAGAGGTCTGAGGCTCTCTTAGGAGTGCATACAGTGCGCAGTGCATGCTGCTTGCATGTGTTCGTGACTTTTGCTGATACGCAGAATTTTGTATAAATTTGTTTTTCGTGCTGGTTGTCGTTGCATGTGATGTAAATCTGTTCATGCTATCAATTTAGTGTCTCGGTTGTAGTAGTTTCTAGTGCTAGAGAGGAGCACCATCATGGGCGCAATTTGGTCCTGTAAGTGCCCTCCGTTGCATCATCGGATGGCAACTCAATTGTAACTCGGTGCCGTTGAAGCTATGTCGATTTTCGTCCGATACGATTGCAATCTGATGTTCTTGAATGCGCTGGTGCAGTTGCTGTTTGATGTCTTTCAATTTGGTGATACTGTGTGAAGATGGTCGACTTCTTATCTAGAAAGAAAACGTCAATGTCTAAGACACTGTCAAAGTCGATGTCTAACTGGATGTCTAAGTAGATGTCTAACGTAGGAATGATTCTTCATGTGATTTGTCGTTCCCTGTTGATATGTCATTGTTGTCAGAAAGTGCGCACGGTCCTTTGTATACGAGGAGTTTTTGTGGACCCTTCTGTGCTATGAACATTTATTCGATTTCCTAATGATCTGTGAAGTTTGCTGAGTCCTTTGAATATTTCACGTGAATGTTGCTATGGACGTCTAAAAGTATGTATGCAGTTGTTGCAGAAGCATTTGGAGGCATTTGTGGAGTGGCCAGCCCGGCACGTTAGGATGACAAAGAAGAGGGTTTCCAAGCGGCTGCGTTCGCCACGGAAGGCACAAGAGAGCAGTGACGGAGGTGACGCTGCTGGGTGGCACGTTGAGGAGTGGCGGACCAAGAGATGGGAAGACATGCACGTCTACCCCAGCGATAAAGGCAAAGGAAAGGTGCCTGACGTGCAACCGACCTCAAATGCACGGCTGCGGGAGCTGCAAGCGCAGCAGGAGTTTCGGTGATGGTTATTTTGTGCATCTGGAAGGCCCAAAATAATAAGTTCAGTACTGCCTGAAAGAAGTAACAAATAAAAAATTGAGCACAATATCACACTTGAGCACAGTATCGCCACCTCCTTGAACAAGTACGATTCTAGAATACTCAACCTCTGAACTAGATTATATCTATGAACTAAATCTCATATCTATCTTGGTTAAAAAGAGAGAGCAGGTGACTCGACAATTTGGACAGACAAGCAGAAAGCTCCAAAATAATGGAGATACATGTATAGGTTAAAGCGAGCAACGAGAATTGGAGTCGTAATATCCCAACAAAGTTATGAAAAACTTCGAGTCAGCAAGGATTAAGAGTAACTTCGGGTCAACGAGGATTCAGAGAAACTTCGAGTCCACGAGGATTAAGCACCAGGAGCAGGACTCCAGGTTTTAGGGTTAGCAGCATTGGTGTCCTCCCCTCCGCTGGCCTTCTCGTCGTCCTTGTTGAGGTGCCTGGTACGCCGCGAATATGGCGATTTCCAGCACTCCGGCACATCTCCCGCAAGTCACCTCCGCCATCAGCGTGAGGAGGCGGCGGCGGCGGCGGTGGTGAACTTTCGCCTCGTCGTCGATGCCGGTGCTCTTCCCAAACTCGTCAGGATGCCATCGCCATCGGAGTTCTTCTTCAACCCGTACCTGCCGCTCTCCTCATCGCTGTACCCACCGCCGCGTAGCCTGATTCGCCTTCCGCACCCTAAACCTGGTCTCGCTTGAACTTGAGAGGGCGGAGGACGACGAGGAGTGTGGTGGATATTGGGGGTGGGTATCGGGGCGGGGTATCACTCCGCTCCGAAATTCCAAGTCGCAGCTGCCCGCATTGCTACGCGGCCCGCGGGTAGCATAGCAGTCAAATATGGAGATCCATTGTAAAGGAGGTTGACTATACCTCCAAAACCAGTCAAAACCACCACAGGAAAACCACCGTTCATACTACCACGTCATCGGATGGCGGTAATCACAATACAGCATTGCCGACTCCAACATCCCGGGCTCGGTCCCCAGACGTCCCCAACCTCCACAGAACGGACCCGCCTCACCTTCACCTGTGCATGCACCGGGTAACTACAGGGCATCTACGTGATTTTGCCCTGATATAGGACCGGTATCATTTGGTAAGTGACGGGTACTGCGTGAAGTTGTTGTAACCGCATCGCGCTGTTCACTATACTTGATTCCGAATTCGGTTGATCGACTTGGTATTCAACGCGTCGGTACTGTTTTGCTTGCGCTCGAACGGGTCTATGAGTGGGATCGGCATCAATTGACTTCCGTTTGTCGATTCTGGATCATCCTCTATTTAACGTGGTTGTTCGTACGTCCAGCTATTCACAAAGTTGGCGTGCATTGTGCAGCTAGGCGACGTCGAATGTCTGTCTCATTCCCATCTGCACTTGGTGGTGTAGTGATCTATCGTCTAATGTCGACGTTCGTGTAATAGTATTGACGCGAGTTACGTCTGGTTGTTCTAGTTGTTGACTGGTGGTGGCAATCAAAAGCTGATCAGTTCAGTCTGAGTTGATTGAGTGACTTTCGGAGAGCTGATCAAGGAATTCGACTCGGAGAGTTAATACTCGTTAATCTTGTGTCATAGGTTTAAAATTGACAGTAAGCTTTCTGATCCAATGAAGAGTAAGTTCATAAATATTGGTCAAGTGAGCTCGGGCAGCCTGTCGGAGCATTGTGGAGAGGATTTGATGTAGACAGAGGTTGAGAGGTTTGATGAGTTGGAGGAATCTCTCCGGTTCAGCCATGAGATTTGCTTGGGAGGTTTAACAATCAGTGAGGTTTAAGAGGGTTTGATCGGTGATTGTCAGAGCGTCGTTCTAGCGTTCAGATTCGGGTGGCAATGGCAGTACCAGTATCGCCGTTGAGAGAAGTCACAAATAGGGATTTCGAGCATTACGATGGAGCGCAAAAGGGAGCCGAGATTCCAGTCAAGGTCGACACCTCGGAGATGGTGCAGAGCATGGTGGAAAAGGGACTCAAGATGGTCCCGCAGGAGTACGTCCTTCCCGAGCATCATCGCGCATCCGCCACCCAGACCGCAAACCTCCCTTGCACGCTCCCGATCCCCGTCATCGATATGGCGTATATCCACCAGGAGAACGGCGCCGGCAAGGTCGTGGGCGAAATCGGCCGCGCCTGCGAGGAATGGGGATTCCTCCAGGTACAAACAGTCTTTAGTCATCCTGAAATAGTCACAATTTCATTTGCGCAGGGTGAATATTGACAAACACTTGAATGTACAGGTCATCAACCACGGCATTCCGGCAGCGTTGATGCAAGACGCGATGCAGATGTGCTGCGAGTTCTTCGCCCTGCCAATGGAAGAGAAGGAGCTCTACTCCATGAAGACGAGCTCCGGAATCGGCTACGGCCGCCGGTTTGCAGTGGATGAGGGCGCCCGAGTGGACTGGGTGGACCGCCTCGGGTTCTGGAGCGCAACCAAAGAGCACCGCAAGCGCCAACCACTCGACATCAAACGCCCCGCGCCTTTCAAGTAAGCCGATGTCGATGTCACAACACTGACTGTCTTTCTCAGTTGCAACTTGGAGCATGTTTTTTGATGCGGTTGAGTACGTTTGTGGTTGCAGTGAGACGATGGCGAGATACGGCGACGAGATTCTGAAGCTGGCGCACCTGATCCTGTCGGCGCTGTCGCGGCACGCGGGGCTGCCCGCGGGGTACCTGCTGGAGCGGCTGGGCGAGGCGGACGCGGCGGGGGTGCGCACGGGCATGAACTACTACCCGCCGTGCCCGCAACCCGACCTGGTGATGGGCATCGGCTCGCACGCCGACGGCAGCGTCCTCACCATCGTGCAGCAGGACGGCACCCCGGGCCTGCAAGTGCTCAAGGACGGGCTCTGGGTGCCCATCCCCGCCCTCGCCGACGCCTTCGTCATCAACATCGGCGACCAAGTCCAGGTACACCAGTGGACTCAAGAAAGCCCATAATCTTGTCGAGCGTGACATATTATGTTCATAATCGAGGCTGCTCGCACATCACTGAACGAAACGTCAACGATTGGATCTTATCATAACACTTCCTATCTAATCCACAATCAGGGCCAACAGCGTACATAACATCAACGGTTGAATCCTGTCAACCAAGAATCACAGAAGGAAGGGTGACGTCAGGCCCTGATTATGGAAAATAACATGCCTCGTCCTTCTTCTACACCGGAATTGAATTACAGCCTTGTCTAGGATCGGCTGATGATTATGGTTTTGTCGGTGAGTGCAGATGCTGAGCAACGAGCGGTACAAGAGCGTGGTGCACCGCGTGACGGCCGGCGCGGGACGCAAGAGCATCTCCAACTTCTTCCTGCCCGGATGGGAGACCACCATCCACCCCGCGCCCAGGTTCTGCTCGGACCCGCCTCGCTACCGCCCCGTCAAGTTCTCCGAGTACATCACCGAGTTCATGAAGGTGCCTTTCGGCGAGGAGAGGTTTGTGGACAATTTCAGACTCCGAGCTTCAAACCCTCATTGAAGCAGATGGATAGAATCATGTCTCACCGGTGGAGCAATTCTTTACCTGTGGTAGTAGTAGTGTAGGCGGAGACCAGTTTGTAAAGAGAATTCGTGGGGGTAGGGACATCATTCGTGAGCTGATCTGCGTCATTTTCTGGTCAAGATTTAGAACCAAGCTGTGTATTGTACATGTACAGTTCCAGGCAAGTCTCATTCGTCCACCCCTGATACGTTTCCACACTACACTGCTGCCCTTTGACACCCTCTTGAGGGCTGAAAATTTGTCAATTTATCATGAAATTTTTGACACAAGATCACTTGTTTGTTGACCACATGTGTGCCAAATTTCAAGGCCAGGAGATCTATACAAAAAAAGATATTCAAAATTTACCAACATGTGTAGAAATGAGAAAAGTTTCACAGCTGCCAACTTTGACACCCTCCCACGGATTGAAAGTATTTTTTTTGCCCATGGAATTTTTATCATGAGACCATCTCTATGTTGATTACACATGAGAATAATTACAAGTCCGAAAGATCCACACAAATAAAACTAATTCAAAATCTAGCACCATGTGTAGTGGAGAGAAACATTTCACTCCTTGCCAACTTTGACACACTCCCAAGGATTGATTTTTTTGTTTCTGCCCATGAAATTTTTGTCATGCGACTACCTCTATGATGATCACATGCGTGCCAAATTTGAAGGCCAAAATATCTATATCTCAAAAGATTTTTGAAATTCACCAACATGTAAATTTGTGAGAAACATTTCACTGCTGCCAACTTTGACACCCTCCCAAGGATTCTATTTTTTATTTTTTCCCATGAGATTTTGGACATGAGACCATCTCTATGTTGATTATACATGTGCTTCATTTCAAAACCAAATGATCCACAAAAGAAAATAAACAAATCTAAATCTACCAGCATGTGTAGATGTGAGAAACAATAAGGGAAACCATTTCACTATTGCCAACTTTGGCACCCTCCCTACGTCTGAAAATTTGTGAATTGACCATGAAATTTTTGGCACATGATCATCTTTGAGTTGATAAGATGTGTGGCAAAATTCAAAGCCAGAAGATGAATACCAATCATCCATCTTCAAAATCTATCAACTTATGTAGCTAAAAGAAACAATTTTGAATATCCTTTTTTGTATTCATCATGGGGCCTTAAAATTTGGCACACTTGTTGTAAACATAGAGGTGATCTTGTGCCAAAAATTTCACAGGAATTTTTTTTAAAAAAAATCAGCCTTAGGGAGGGTGTCAACATAGAAATGATCTTGTGCCAAAAATTTCATGGTAAATTGGCAATTTTTTAGCCCTCAAGAGGGTGTCAAAGTTGGCAACAGTGTAGTGGTGAAACATATCAGGGATGGACAAATGAGACTTACCTGGTACTGTACAGTAGATTTTTCCTGAAAGTCTAAAATTTAGAGGGTGGCCACCTTGTGTGAGCCAAAAAATCCGCTGCAGCACTTTTTGAGAACCCTATGTCCTTTTCTAACTGCAAAAGAAGAGCGAAATTTTTTAAACGAAAATATTTGCAGGGTGAGAAATTTGTGTATTTCATGGAGGACACGCTTATAAGAGGCTTGATTTAAAATTAATTATAGTAACCTTGTAGCCACAATAGCTAGTAGGCCGTTGCTAATTGGGCCCCAATACATCAAGGAATGACAGTCGCCATACATCCACACTTTCCATACATAAAGGGAGCATGGCCTAAATATGACTTGACAAAGGTAGAGGCACCCAATTTCAATCACTTAAGCCAGTCGGGGACTCAAATGACATTGTATGTCAAAAACATTTATGTAGAAAGATGCGGAATTAGGAATGAAACTCAACAAATATTTTTTCAAATTTATTCTCAAAGATTTGGAATTGATATGGAATTTAAAAGCCCAAAAACCACCAAAGCCCATAATTAATCTGTAGAGTAGGTGAGATTTAGTGCCCACCTTTGCCCAATGCCAACAATTGAGAGTGAGTAAAAAGAGAGAAGACATGCCATGGATACCCAACTCATGGAGGATACCCAATGTCGATCGTCTTGTTCGACTTTCAAGGCGATGCCACCTATGAGAGCTCAATTGAGGTGGAGCAATCCAAAATTGCACACTTCATGACCCAATGCCGACAATGACTAGTGTTTTCATATTTTGATTTATCGGTTTTGGGTCGCTTCATCCACCATTTTATGCATTTGCCATTTTCATACACCATGCCATGCATACTCTACTGATCAGAATTGGGTGGCGGATCGGAATTGGGTGCCTCCGCCTTAATCAGTTTGTCCATGGCTTTAGATCCTTTCAGTTGATCAAGTATATTACTAGCTATAGGATGATAGTATAGGAGAGTATCCAAGATACTTTTTGGAACATTCTATTGTGACCATCCAAGATAATTTTAGGAACACTCTAGTGTGATCAGATTTGCCACAATCTCAAAGGTGAAAGTTTATTTAGCTAATAAATGTTATGGATGAAGTATGTCATATAATTTTTAGGAAATAGTGATTAATATTTCAATATTATGTCACATTCTATAAGTTCCCTTAACTTTTAAAAGACCAAGGTAATTGAAGGGGTTTCTACTCGATCGATAATAAATTGCTAAAATGGATATTTTGAGAATATAGCCATAGGATCTTCTAAGCTTATATGAAATGATGTGGTAAAAATTTTGTGAAGTTTGATTGTACAAATTGAATGATAATTTCAATCAAAGTGAAAAGATTCATCCCTTGGACAAACAGTTGGTCCTGTAGGGTTTAACCTATGGTTTTACAAGATAGACAATAAATTCTTAAATCTACAAAATGGAAATACATGGTGCTAATTTATGCTTGAAAACTCCAACTCGTAGCTCCGTTGAGTCAACACCTAACCCTAAGTGGAGGATACAAGGTTCTCTAAAATTTAATCTATCAATCGTTGACCATGATACCTCCATCTACAGAAGCATACCTCCAACTATAGTTGTAGTAAGATAGGACTAACCAATACCATCAATTGACCAGGTACCACCAACGTGTATACCCTTTTCGGATTTTAGAGAAGAAATTTGAATTGTCATTACATCACTTATGAATTCAAGGTCGTTGCATAGTCATGTAAATTCAACTTATTAAATTAAGTTGAAAAAGGTTTGTTGTAACATTACTTATACAAATAAAATATATGTTTTTCTTACTTAGTAACACAAGTTCAAATCTAGTACAATTATGATGTGAAATTTGTGACATTCGATGTCCAACAATTTCACAGTGAAATGAACACAACAATAGAGTGAGGCATGAAAATCAAACTATGGAAATATAATGTTTTCCCCCAAGGAGGCATAAGAATTTTCCATATATTATGTATAACAACCAAGAGAATTTGAATGTGATACAATATATGGTAGTTGACAAACTCTCTTGCCTCCCTAGGGGAAAACAATATATTTTTGTAGTTTGTTTGCATGCCTCTTACTATAATGTTCATTTCACTATGAAATTGTTTGAATGGAATATCACAAATTCCACACCATAATTATACTCTATTTTAAAACTTGTGATAAAAAAGAAGAATTACTACTTTTTAATTATAAATGATGCCACAACAAACATTCACAATTTAAATTGATTCAATAAACAAATCATACCAAAACCTCATCTATATAGTACCTGGAAAAATTAACTTGGTGTGTTTTCCATACTTGTCATTGACATTTTCTTTTCACCACTAACAGCTGTATCCACAAAAAAAAAAAACAAATATTACTAAATTAAAAAATTAAAAATTAAACATGTCTTCTTTAAAACTATGACTTCCAGAGCAATACTAAAAAAATCATATGTATGATTAATATCAAAAGTGAGCTTGAAGCAGAGTAATTGATGTAGAGTATCAGCCAAATCTTCGCGTCACATGTTGTTCACTTGTGTTGACAACGGTTAGAAATACGTTTGGTATGTGCTCCTCTCTCGACAATCCTATTGTAGTGATTCATCAAATTTAGGAGTGGAGGGTCGCGGCGGGATGGCTCGGCCTTTTGCAAAATTGAGAAGTGGATCACTTTTGAAGGCGGAATGGACACAGATCAAGCATCTTGGCCATTAGGCAAATAGATCCACTTAGTACAAACGCAGATCTGATTTCTTAAGAGTAAGATGCAGCAACATTGTCGTGATCTGTCTGGATCTAGGAACAACAGGAACTCTTCAGATTGGATCTAACACGATTTTCTTCTAACTTGTTTTGGTGGCGAAGCTTCAAGGATTCAGGTGATTGAGGACGGCTGTTGCGAATTGTATACACGAGTCTCAAAGGCGCATTGTGTGGAAGTTGTCAATCTGGTAGGACTAGATTCCGGATGAGCTGTAGCAGACGAGCGTATTTGGGAGTGGGGACGACGGACTTGCACGAGAGTCAAAAGACCTAGCAGCTCAACCGGCGCCGGAGGTGCTGGTGACGCGGCCTCTATACTACCGACCAACAAGCAAGATCACAAGACTTAGGCGATTGGTTGTGGGAAGTGTGAATTGTACACACGACTTCAGGCTAGAGACAAAAAGGGAGCTTTTTGAGGGAGGCTGTCAACCTCGTAGGGCCAGTTCATTGGTGCCTCGCAGCTGACGTGCGTATGAGAAGATGCGATGACGGTTTTGCACATGAGGGACCGGCGCCGGAGGTGTTGGTGCCGTGGTCGTCAACAACCAACAAGTGAGGTACATTCGTGGACGCCCCTGAAACCCCCTAACTGGTATCAAGTGGCGCTCCTCGCCATAACAGTTGCAAAGGCCGTGGCTCGGTGGTCGCGGTCCTCTGAGTAACTCCAACCCACCCCTCCAACGTCAAAGGTCGCTACTACAGTTAGAGTCAACTCACACAACAGGGTCGACACAGTTTGGATCGACTTAGACAGGATCAATATGGACATGGGCCAGGTGACCCAAAATTCAGGGTATGCAACAGTTTTCCTATTCGACACCATAAACCATACCTAGCAAGATGGCATCATATGTAGAAGTTTTAAGGAAGGACGCAACAATGATTGAGGAGGCGGAGGCATGTCGTCAAGCACAACCAACAGCTGCACCATTTGATATGCAAGAGGTACTCAATGAACAAACAACCAGCGCCAACGGACTTCAACTTACCAAGGCTAAACCTGGAGAGGAGCTCACACCTGGATACAAACGAAGTTATGCCGGCTACTCCCTGAAAGACACAAAAAGAGAAATTAAAGTCAACCAAGAAGTTATAAAAAACGAGACCCAGTTTCTACAGCAATTTAGCTCAATAGCGTTCTTCCTAGGAGGGAGGCCGCCAGAGTTTCGGTTGAAGCAATGGTGCGAGGCCCTGAAGAAAAAAATAGGCGGCAATTTGCATCTTGGCCGCCACCTTGGTAAAGGTTTTTTTTTTATCAAGGCAAACTCCATAGAACTCATCAGTAAGCTCCTACTACTTACTCCATACAGGACCACAAAAGGCATTTGTATCTTCCAACGTTGGATTCTAGGATTCGACCCTAACAACGAAGAGTTCAACCTCGCAGGAAACTCAGGTGGCATCTTTAGTAAGATGAAACTACCAACCTGGATCACTTTGAGGCACATACCTGAAGATTGTTTGGGAGTCTCCAGGGAGATTGCTGAAGGGCTGGGAGAAGTACTAGGAGAAGACAAAGGCGGCTCCGATCACCATTATTGCGTAGCGATGGACTCCGGAGAAGCGTGGAAACCCTCCACTATTGTCACCAATGAGGAAACAGGCACCCGTCACACAATCCTCACAGACTATAACTTTCTCCCTATTAGATGCAGGTACTGCATGGAATCATATCACAGTCTTAAGGACTGCCGGCAAAAGCCAGGAAACAGAACAAAAACGAGCAGTAATATAGGCAAGGAGCAGGCGAACACAAAGCGGAGAGGAGAACAAGCGGTAACCACAGGAAAGGAGCTGCAAGCGGAAAGAAAAGAAAAGGACACGTGTAGGAAAACGATGAGGAAGGGTTTGAAACCCAGAAAGCACGAACGAAGCGGTGTCCTCATGGAAATTCTTCCATCATGTAGATATTAATACCAGTATAGATATGTTTTGATTACAGCTTTCGGTTAGATGAGGTAAAAAGGTTTGGTCGTGGTGAGAACCACGGTTTGAGGATTTGGGCAAGTGTTAGCATGTAGGTGCTGCACCGTTCTTGTCACTGCTCAGGGGGGTAGGTAGCGGGTTGACTGGTATTTTTCCTGCCTCACTAGCGAGCCAAGCCGTGGGCCGCCCAACCACTCGACGGACTCGATCGGGTTCGAACCCCGACCGGCGGCGGCCACTGACCACGACATTTCCAGCCAACCAAGTCCACGACTTGGCGATCAGATTGTGCGAATCAACACCTTTATACGTCCGTACCATCAGCTATCTTACGATAAGTTTTATTTTTATTTTTATTTAGTTATTTTTTTATTTTACTTATCTTGTTGGTTGGAAGGTCTAAGATTTTAGTCTTCCAATAAATAAAAGACTAAGGGATTTTATGTGGTTGAAAGTGGAAACGATAAGAAAGTAATGAAGTACCTTGTGAGGTACTATGGGTAGGGTGAAATGGGTTGGAGTGCCCACGTCCACTTGAGGGGGAAAAGTTTGAAAAGAGATTCCTTAGTGAGGGAGTGTGTGTGTGTGTGCGGGTGAGAGAGCAAGGGTTTGGAGGAGAACTTTGACTGTGTATAACTCGTTGAGCTTGAATGATATGGAATTGAAAATTTGTGATCTTGTTTCTTGTTTCAAGAGCTTTCCTTATTCGTTTTAAAATTTGAATTCGGAATTGTAGAGAAAAAGTTATTGAGGTTTTAATTCTGTGAAAACCCGAGGCCATCCATTGAGGGGCAGAGGTTTCGAGGAGCCACAACTTTTTCTGTAGTTCTCAATTTAATTTAAGATTTTGAGGAACTGTGCATCTCTATCTTAGCTTTCTAGAAAGAGATTACAATTGAGATTTCGAGTTGTGAGCAAGAAGTTATAGAGATCTGAATGAATAGGGGTAGGCAGAACTTTGATTGTCCATAACTTTTGGACAGTAGTTTAGAATTGTTTGAGAATTGGAAAAAGCGTGAACAATGGTCATAGCTCTTCAAAAAGTTATTACAATTGAGATTTGGAGTTTTGAAGAAGAAGTTATGAGCGATTGAATATCTAGAGGGGCAGAACTTTGAACTCGTATAACTTTCGAATAGTAGTTTAGATTGACTTGAAATTTGGAGGAGTGTTAGTTGTCTAAATTAGCTTTCCAGAGAGCTATTACACTTAGTATTTGAAGTTTTGAGTCATCTGTGTCACTTGTTTGAAGGTTACAGCCTTGGTGAAACTTTTCCATTGTGTTTTTGAACACTTCTTTTGAGTTTCTTAGTGTTTTTGAACACTTGAAGACTTTGGAGTTGAAGGGTGGAGGAATTGAAGACTTGAGGCTTGAAGAGAAGAGAAGATGGAGACAAGTGTGTTGTGGCTTGTGGTCCGATTTATTTTTTTGTGATTTCAAGCCAGCTTTGGAGGCTAGTTGTATTTCAATTCTGTTCTTGTAGACTCTGTTGCGGCGAAGTGGGGTTAATTGCCCACACGGTCGTGTTTATGTTGTTTCCACCGGTGAGGCACGTTTGCTGGTCACCGTGGGTTTGAATTTTAGGAGCCAATCTTTCGGACGGTTTCAGCTTGTGGTCTGGCCGTCCCGTTTTACCCTTCCGAGGCCGTGGTTTCTTATCACCCACCTTTATCCTTAACCCTTTAGAGCCACCACAGGATAGGCCAACGGGGAGGAGTTTGAAGACTGAAGACTGAAGACTGAAGATTGAAGACTGAAGACCGAAGACCACAAGATTTGACAGAACTCCGTAGCAGACTATACGAAGTCGCAGCCAGATACCTCGCGTATTCTCAAAGCGCTCCCCTCTATACACGACAGCGGAAGCCCAGGGAGGTACCTGCGTCCGCCAGAAGCGCGAGACCCCAAAAAGGCCATTTTGACGCCCTGCGATAGGAAGACAGCGAAGACCAGATGGAAGTGGAACTCGGGCCAGAGGTGTCCCTGGCTCGTGAGAAGAGTGTAGCGCTCCACACCAGCTGCCGAAACGGAGAGACATTGAATAGGGACGAGATTCCCGCTGAAGCAGGCACAGCACTGGTGGAAGAAGAGAGAAGCGAAATGCTCGGAACAGGGAGGAACCACATTTAGGGTTCAGTAAGCCTTGAGGAGGCGAGAGCGAGAGGAGGCCCGCTCGAGGTGGGTCTGGAAAGCCTCGAGGAGGCGAGAGCGGGAGATGGCCCGCTCGCTGTGGGTTTGGGAAGCCGTGAGGAGGCGAGAGCGGGAGGAAGCCCGTCCGAGCCAACAGACGGGGACTCCGGAAGCGATACGAGGAAGGAGCAGGCACAGCCTGAACTAGAGGTCGTGGAATTGGCGAGAAGCCAGAAAGATACGATTGTGACGGTTGGAGCAGAATCAGACCGTGGGATAATAGAAAGTACTATCGACGCTGACAGGACTAGTCGTTTGAGGGGAATTCCAGATCTCAACGTTCCCCTCTCGGAGACTAGTGATGACGATGGAATTCCAAGGGCTTACATGAATGAAGAGGAGAGGGCAGCTCACTACATGACCCTCAACTGGACACCAGACAAAGTAAGTGCTACATCAAACCCGGCAGAAAGGGACCAGAGAAGTGAAGAAGTCCCCCCTTTCGAGCCTATGAGTCTGGCCCAGAGAACGAAGAGGCGAAAATCTATTGATAGAAAATGGACAAAGGAGGCACTCAAGGCGCAGGCTGGAGTCTCCAAAAACAGGATTCTCAAAAAAACTAGCGCCAGGAAACTCCGAATATGTGAGTCTCTCAATAACCCTAGCTCCCAATCTTCCTTACCGCAAGTATGAACATACAACTCTTATCTCACAATGTTCAAGGTTTGAACAATCCTGGAAACGTAGCTAGAGTTAAAAATTATTTAAAGCCTATCTTGAACACATTAGATATTCATTGTATTCAAGAGCACAAGCTTAGGGGTGAAGGTCAGAACTCCATAAATAAAGCCTTTGGAGACAAGCCCACACTTTTCATTGCGAGGCAATTGAGGCAAATCAAACCAATGCAGGTGTTAAGCGGAGAACTAGGATTAGCGGACTCGAGTAGTGATTTTCATTTTTGGACTCCGGATGAGTTTTTTAGCTCTCCAGTGGATGAACCTGACTAGGCGGATGATTTCCTTCATGGATAGTTTTTCATCCATTGGACTGGCCGGATGAAACCTCGCCAGACGAATGATTTCCGCCATGACCAGTTTCATCCGTCATTTGGATGAACCTGGGCATCCTGATGACTTTCATCCAACCCAATGTTCATCCGCCGAATGATTTCAGTTAGGGTTTGGTGCACATGGAAGGAGAGCTTGGAGCTCTCTCTCTCTCACTCACACACACTTGCAACTTAGAGCTAGAGCTTAGACACAATTAGGGTTAGATGAGTTAGTAGTGTTTTGAGGTCACATTGAGTTGGAAAGACTTTGCCATGTAAAAACTATGACCTAGCCAATAAAATCCGACGTGATTTGAGGTTTTATGAAGAGTTTTGAGCAAATCAGGGTTTCATTAGGGTTTCTAGGGTTTATGTGAAAGTGAGTTTGCAGGTCAACCTCCCTTTAATATTGGCGACCATGCACAAATTCGAATCATGTGGTTCTTGTTACAAGGAGGCAACTAGGGTATGAAGCTTTGAGATTTAGATCTAGGGTTATGACGCTTGTTTTTTGAAAATTTTGAAGGTTTTTGAGCTGCATCTTAGGATTAAAGTGCTTCTCTATACAATGCTCTACTAGGGTTTTGTGGGTTTTTGCAAAAACTCCAACATTTGTATTTTTTGAGAAAATGCGAAATTAGGGTTCTTGGACATCTTGGAGCCGGCAGCCAGTAGTCCACGACCTGTCCCAAGCGCAGTCCAGGCCAGGTCTAGGCCACAGCCCAGGACCTGCCTCAGCCGCAGTCCAGGCCAGGTCCAGGCAGCAGTCCAGCCTGCCCCGGTGCTCAGGGGCAGGAGGCGGAGGTAACCAGGAGCTGGAGCAGGCCGGGTGTGAGCCCCAAAACGGCTCACGATGTCATTTGGGCATTAAGATTAACTAGTTAGCATTAGAAAGTGGTAGTTAGGGTGAGATGGTTAGACTAAACCACCCATTGTGGTTAAAGGGCTTGAAAAGGCCTTTTACTTGCCATTTCCTAATTTAGAAGAGGTCATCATCTCCAAGTGGAGATCTAATTTTGTTAAAAACCTAAAAATTAAAAGAAAGAAAAAAAAGAGGAAAAAAGAAAAACTTAGAAGACGAAAAGAATTCTTGCAAAAAGGGAGACACCTCAAACCACATGTGTTTTTAACACAATGGGTTGAAGCCTTGGGAAAAACACACTAAAAAACCAAGGAGGTAAGTAAACAAATAAGTAATTAAATAAACAAAAAAAACAAAAGTAAACAAAATGCGGAGTGCAACCATGATGTGGCCACTTTTGAGTTAATCTTTTAAAAAACATGCACGAAGTAGTGGCACATGGCCTTGGAAGAAATTAGAAAAGTTAGATGGTGACGAGGGGAGAAATTAGCACCAATTATTGGCGATCATGGGCTGCCCTTAATGGCATGCCGAAGTTACCTTTAAAAAACTTTTTTTTATTTTTGTTTTCTTCCTTCCCCCGAGCTGGCGAGGGGGAATTTTGGGTTTTCCCGGGGAATATTCCCCGGAATCTGCTGAAGAAACGCTGGACTTCCAGCGTGAGTTACGTGCGCGGCTGCCGTTGGAGCTGGAGGGCGCTGGGTTGACTGCGGACAGGAAGTTGTTTTCGCCCCCTCGTTTTTTTGGGTCGTGGGGTCTCGCGTCTTGAGGGGAATGGCGGAAGAGCCGGAGGGAGAGTTTTGAGGGAGACCAGCGAAGGGGAAGAGCCCCGACTGTGAGAGTGTGTGCGAAGTAGGGTTTTGAGAGTGCAACAAGTTCGTAAGTGTGGGCTGGAGGCGGCGTCGACGTTGGAGTGGCGGTCGAGTGAATGCAGATCGACGGCAGTGACTGGAGGGTTCGGCGACGGACGGAGCGGCGAGCTATTTGCAGCAAGTAGGAGACGCTTGGGAAGTTCCGGTGCAGAGTGCGAAGGAGGCCGTGACTCCAAGCAGAAGAGCGGAGAGCAGGTCAGCATGAGATTTACGAGCAGCGTGTGTGCACAGGGAAGAATCGTCGGCGGGAAGTTGCTTGATCTAGGGTTCGGAGGGCTGAAGTAGGCGTTCGCGAGTCGGTAGGGTGCGACGAAGAAGGAAAGGGACTGGAGTTGAGGATCCGGAGCGGTGTGTTGGTGCTGGAAGGCTGCTGCGAGGAAGAGCGCAGTTCTGGTGGCGAGAAGAAAGCTGCGGTGCCAACAGGGAGCGGAAGTGCCGTTGTTCTTGTCCATTCAAGGTGCTGGAGTGGTGCTCGGAGTCGGGAGGGCGCAAGTCTGTGGGAGAGATACGGCGATCATGTGGGTGTTGGAGAGCTGCAGCGGAAAGTGAGGTCGGAGCTGCGACGATAGCGGCTCGATCGGGCTCCTGTGAGGTGCGACGTCTACGAGCGGTGGTGAAAGAACGAGCGCACAACGCCGAGAGGACCTGCGGAGATGCTGCGCCGTGATTCTGATCACGATTCCGACGGGCACTTTTTTCCGATTTAGGGTTCTTGGTGAGGGTCCAGGGAAGCACGTATGGAGGGAATTTGGGCGTTCGTGGTTGTCCAGCGGAAGAAGAAGCTCTAGGGCGGCCAAAGACGAGGAGCGTTGGAGCAGCGAGGAGCAGGGAGTCTCTTCTTTGTTGCTGTTTTCTATCCTTTGCTCTCGGTTTTCTCGATCTTCTTCCCTTCCTCCTTGTGTGCAAGCTGATTGTTCTTGGTTGTAGAGGACTCCTGGTTGTGGTTGAGTTAGTTGCCTAATTTCCCTTGTGTTAAAACTAGCGCGGAAGCGCTGCCCAATTGACGGAGATTAGGGTATTGAACTAAGGCATGAATTGCCAATCAATTGTCAATCGTCCACACTAGTAGCTGGTTCTTGCATGGTGGAATGACTTGTGGTGGAATGTGTATGGAATTGTCATAGTTGCACAATTGTTGTGGAGATCACTGCTGGTCGCCTTGGATGGGGTCAATACACATGTCCAATTGAAGTTGTAGATTGCTCATTAAGTCGGTCGTGAAAAGTTAGTTATAATAGGCGTTTAAAAAACCGGATTTGGACGATTACACCAGAAGTTATGAAGCTTTGAAGTTACACCAATAACGTGCAATCTTAAGAAGTAAATCAAAATTACTGATCAGTATTAACGGCGGGGTAAGTGGAGTAAGGACCTGAACCAAAAGTGAAGGTGAATGTAATAAAAAATAAATAAAAGTTAAAAAATTAAAAATTAAAAATTAAATAAAAATAATAATAAAATAAATAAATAAACAAATAAACGGAAGGAAAAGAACAGTAAAAGAACCGTACAAGGAAGATAAAAGAAGAGTAAACCAGAAATCAGAAGAAGGGCGTAGGAGTCAAGGACTGTAAAGTGAAGATAAGTGCATTAATTGAATTAAATACCTAACTTAGTTGAGCAAGTTTTACTAACCATATGATAGAGAATACTTCCACCACTTGCCATCTTGTGTATGTGGGAGCATGAGCTCCTTGCAATGATAACCTTGTGAGTAGGGTTTAGGGTTCGGTGTCCACAATAAACCCTTCCATTGAGGGGGGCTTATTTGGTTCACACCGGGCAGCAGTTCCTTGGGAGCCAGCAACAGCCGGCAGCCAACAACGAATCCCCAGGAAAGTTTTTCCCCTTCCCATTTCGAATTTTGGATTTTTAAAATTTTTGCTCCCGGTCACATCTTAGTAATTTGTGTGGATGTTTAGCGGAGCTTTCTAGGCATTTAGCGGAACTTTCTTGACGTTTAGCGGAGCTTTCTAGACGTTTAGCAGAACTTTCTTGACGCTTAGCGAACTTTTCTAGACGTTTAGCGGCAGTTTTAGAGGCAGTTTCAGAGGTAGTTTTAGAGCCAGTTTTAGTGGTAAATTTAGCCTATTCTGTAGCGGTTATTGTTGGACTACCCCGCATGTTTTGCAGCCAGTTTAGCCCGACGGTGTGTTTATCCGACGGAGACAATAGCCAACCTGAAGACAATCCGGTAGTGGGCCCAGTTCTGGACTGTATGTATCACACCCGGAGACCCGGAGGCTTCCAGTTGCAGCCAGCCCTGAGTCCCAACCCGGCCATCCGATCACTTCCAGTGTCACCTGGAGACTTGGAGGCTTCCAGCTGCAGCCAGCCCGGAGTCCCAACCCGGCCATCCGATTATTTCCAGTGACACCCAGAGACTTGGAGGCTTCCAGCTGCAGCCAGCCCGGAGTTCCAACCCGGACATCCGATCACTTCCGGTGACACCCGGAGACCAGGAGACCTCCCAGCTGAAATCAACGCGGAGTCCCAACCTAGACATCCGAGCACTTCCAGTGACACCCGGAGACCCGGAGGCTTCCAACTGTAGCCAGCTGGAGTCCCAACCCGGCCATCCGCTCACTTCTAGTGACACCCGGCGACCCGGAGGCTTCTAGTTGCAGCCCGGAGTCCCAATCCGGCCACCTGATTAATTCCAGTGACACCCGGAGATCTGGAACCTTCTAGCTCACATCAACCTGGAGTCCCATTCCGGACATCCGAGCACTTCCGGTGACACCCGGAGACCAGGAGACCTCCCAGCTGAAATCAACCCGGAGTCCCAACCCGGACATCCGATCATATCCGGTGACACCCAGAGACCCGGAGACCTTTTAGCACCCGCCAACCCGGAGTTCCAACCCGGACATCCGATCATTTCCAGTGACACCCGAAGACTTAGAGGCTTCTAGTTGCAGCCTATCCGGAGTCCCAACCCGGACATACGATCATTTCCAATGACACCCGGAGACCCGGCGGCCTTCCAGCTACGGACAACCTGAAGTCCCAACCCGGACTTCCAATCAGTTCCGGCGATAATTGGAGGCCGGAGGCCTTGGAGCTCCAACTCAACCCGTAGGTTCCAGACCGGAAACCCAAACACGTTTGATGAACACTGGAGACCCGGCAGTCTTCCAGCTGCAGTCAACACCGGCGTACCACCCGGACCAGGGGACTGTTCGACTCTAGAAGGGAGATGGTGCACCCGGACCATGTAAGTTTCCGGAAACACATCTTTCAAAATAAAAACTAAAAATTAAAAAAAGAAATACGAAGGGGAAGAGAAAAAATTAAAATAAAAAATAAAAAAACAAAAAAGATGTTATGTTAGGAAGTAATAATTGCAAAGGAAAATTCCAGCTACAATATGCGGACACTACTTACTAGGCAGCACCTAGACTAGAGGAATGCACTGCTAACCGGAAAGGAGGAAAGACAATGGATGGTTGGCGGGAATGCATGACCAGGGCAATATATCGGCACCCGGAAAGGGAGGACCATAGGAGGGACGGAGGACAAAGGAGATCCCCGATCACTACCCGGGCACCCATGGAAGACCGAATACTGAAGTAGCTGGCAAGACAACTCGACCAGGCCAACACCGGAAGTCAGTCACCGAAAGTAGAAGACAATTCACTTAGCATGGATGGTGACCAGGGAGGAGGAGGTCCAGAAGATGTAGGGAGACAATTCCAGCAACCGCTCACAACCTGGCTAGTACTAGGGCCGGACAAAGTGGAGGTTAATACGGTCATGGGCGGTCCACATAATACCTCGGAGGCCAGCGTACATCAAGCCTTACATTCACCACACGAAAGAGAAATAGAGGTGCGGACAATGGCAGCAAGGCTACCAGGAGTGTGCAAGTTGGAGCTTCTTAGAAGAAGTTGACTTGAAGGATATTTAGGTAGAAATATGCAATAATGGCTGCCCAGGTGAAGCTTGGAAGTTGGTGTCAAGGCGGAGATTTTGGGACTTGGACAGTGTATCGGCACCTGGACGGACTGAGGAGAGACGGAGGACGAGGAGATCCACAATCTCTACCCGACCACGGAGATGGCGTGATAACTGGAGCAGCTAGTGAGGAAACACGTTGGGGGCATACTCGAAGGCAACACCAGAAGAAGTCATAGATGCCCTTCAACCGAAAAAAAAAAAAAAAAAAAACATCGGAGGACTGATGTAGTTTAGAAGGGGGATAATGTTAAGCGGAGAACTAGGATTAGCCGACCCGGGTAGTGATTTTCATTTTTGGACTTCGGATGAGTTTTTTAGCTCTCCAGTGGATGAACCTGACTAGGCAGATGATTTCCTTCCTGAATAGTTTTTCATCCACTGGACTGGCTGGATGAAACCTCGTCAGGCGGATGATTTCTGTCTTGACTAGTTTCATTCGTCATTTGGATGAACCTGGGCATCCGGATGACTTTCATCCAACCCAGTGTTCATCCGCCGGATGATTTCAGTTAGGGTTTGGTGCACATGGAAAGAGAGCTTGGAGCTCTCTCTCTCTCACTCACACACACTTGCAACTTAGAGCTAGAGCTTAGACATAATTAGGGTTAGATGAGTTAGTAGTGTGTTTTGAAGTCACATTGGGTTGGAAAGACTTTGCCATGTAAAAACTATGACCTAGCCAATAAAATCCGACGTGATTTGAGGTTTTATGAGGAGTTTTGAGCAAATCAAGGTTTCATTAAGGTTTCTAGGGTTTATGTGAAAGTGAGTTTGTAGGTCAACCTCCCTTTAACAGCAGGTTGTGGGGGTTTAAGTATGCTAGTCTCTCCCAAAATCAAACATCTTATCATGGACCAAAAAAATTCGAGGAGGCACTCAGCCCAATGGATCATACTTAAGGACAACCCTGGAAGAGACCTAGGCATTTTAAATGTATACGCCCCGCATTTCCCTTTTCAAAGAGGCCTTCTATGGCTAGAGCTTATGGAAGCTGTAAACCCAAACTACAAATGGATTTTTGGAAGAGATTGGTATTTTGTGGAAAATACTAGAGATAAATGCTCCACATCAAACAGGATCACCTCGGCAAGGGAAAGACATGATTTTAGCCTTTTTAAGGACTTCCTTAACGTGCAGGACTATTTTGACTTCAACCAAGAACTATTATTCACTTGGGATAACCATCGAGCGGGTTCAGAAAGGGTATTAGAGCGACTTGATAGATTCTATGTTTTCCCCTCCCCTAGCGGTGAACCCAGGACACATGTCAAATCCTATAAGATCCTAGGTAATGGTAGTCACTCAGACCATCTCCCAGTTTATCTATGGGTGGAACTAGAGGAGGTAAGATCAAAAGGAGCTAAGTATAAGATGAACACCTTCTATCTAAATGACACGGGAGTCGTCCAAAAACTAAAAGAGAAGTGGTTAGATTGCCCCCCTACTCTAAGGTTTTTTGGAAAACTCAGGAGAGTCATTAAATGGTATAAACATTTTTGCAAAGAGAGAACCAAAGAGAGAAGGTTCAAGGAAGAACATGCAAGAAGTAACTTAGAAAATGAAAGAATTTTCCTTCAATCTAATCCAAACGATGAGGAAGCTCGAAATAGGGAGATCGGAGCTAGAGACATCTTAACCAAGTGTGAGGACTGGAAGTTAGTTGGACAACACATCAGGGGAAGGACAAAATGGAGGAAAGTCGGGGATACAAGGACAAAAAGTCGGGGATACAAGGAAAGCTTTGGAACAAGGCCAAACAATCTTGGCGCAGTCTTGTTAACGAAGTAACCATTAATCCGCCGGACTCATTAGAGGAATGGCTCAGCTTACCACTTTGGACTGCTAGAGGTTTTCTCATGGAAGGTATTCACCTTTCAAAACAACGAAAGGCGTCTCTCGCGAGGAACGGGATGGTCTACACAAGAGACATATGGATACAAGAGGAGAACCGGTTTATTGTTACTCTGGAAGCTGCTGAAAAGTTTGGGCTGAGAGAAGCAGAATTTGAGGTATGGGAGGAGTTTCTTCAAAGGTTCAATCCGGTCAGCAGATACTGGCTCCAAATTAGGCACCATCCCTCTAAACAAAATGATTGGCTTGGAATTTTTGAACTAAATGACGATGCTTTGACTTCCTGGGTTTTTTTGGGGCAAGCCCTATAGGGGAGAAGAGTACTTGGAAAAAATGGAGCATGGCAAGTCAATTGTTACTGCCTGGGGGAAACTCGAAAGGGTGAGAGTGGTTAACTTTTTAAAAAAATAAAATTAAAAAAGATTCTTCTCTACTATGGCAAAACTAGCTCCCTTTTGAGGCATCCAGGACGCATTATATGGCCTAACAAGAAAAAGCCTATTCCTTTCATGAACTACTCCACCAAACATGGGAGGATGATTCTTCGAACTCGCCGCCCACCACCAAATGTGGTCCAGAAGAAATGGAGTCAAGTCCTTCCCAACAACTTCAAACTTAGATGGCGCAATGTTTGGGACAAAGAGCGAAGCGTGGCAGAAAGTTGTTGTGGTGAACCAATGGAGGAAACAGGCTTCTCCGCACATGGATGATAGTTGCACCGTTTGTAGTTTGGGAGAACAGGAGAGCATTTTGCATAGGATTTGGAGCTGTAGCCAAGCTAGAGGCTCGTGGGACTATGTGAACGAGATTCTTCGACGCCTTAGTAACTCCCCGCACTCCCAATGGGGTAGTGTTAATTTCAAGCAGGCACTCTTTGGTAGTAGGCCACCACCGAGATTTGCGAACTTTAGTAGAATCTGGCTCCTCCTAAGAAGGATTACTCTTTGGACTATCTGGCTTGCCAAGAACGATTGGATGTTCAACCAGACGAGGTGGAATCACTACAAGATTGAGAACGTCATTTGGCAGGGTCTCACTGATTATAGGAGGATTGCCTGGGGAAGAGTTCTCACTATCAACACGGAGGCTAGCAGAAACAAGGCGGCCAACCTTCTCGACTCCACTTGGGATTGCCATGAGTTGTTGTGCTACGTTCAAGGTGACCACATTGTCTGGGTCAAAGAGTTTCATGTTGGTTCTGAGTCCTGAGTCTTTGGTGTTGCCGGAACTGGCACACCGGTCTGTTCTGGTGACTTTTTGCAATCAAACCTGGTTTGTTTTGTTTCAAAAAAAAAAAAAAAGACAGTCCTATTGTAGTTTAACGATGACTCTGATAATAGGGAACTTCAAACATATAGTGTAGTCTAGACAGACTACACTCTTTCCTTAAAGCATCTTCTTCACTATATTTTGACAATTCAGAATCATTACAGTACACAACACAACCCTCGCTCCAGATACTACAATCTGTAGAGCTTATGGTGTCCGACTCACGGGTCGGAGCTCCACCCGTGTGCGGATGATTTTTAGTTAACTAAGTACTCTCTACAGCAACAATGACCGCAAAACCAAATGCTATTCTGATTTGAAAACATGGTAAAGGAAAAAAGGGAGAATTCATCCCGTGTTCAGGAGAGGGAGAGCTGATAATATCAAGTATACAGTGTTACCTCAGGGTCTGGCCGAGGGCGAGGGATTGTTGGATGACGAGCCAGAGTTAGGCTTGTGCGAATCATCGCCTCTTACTCTTTCCTCGAAAGTCTCTGAAAACGATGAAGAAGACGATGAGGAGGAAGAAGACGACGAAGAGGAGGAAGAAGAGGATGAGGAGGCAGAAGACGATGAGGAGGTGGAAGAAGATGATGAAGAGGAGGAAGAAAATGATGAACTGTCATCATCTCCGGAATTAACCGTTCTTGCAGAAGACGGTGCATCTGTGAGATTTCCGCGAGAATTAGCTCGAGATGTGCTTGCTTCAGGAAATGACTCTGCGCTTGAATTCTGTCGTGAAAGCTGTCCTCTCAAGTAGCCCTGCAGATAAGCTGTTCTCAATGATTCTTCGTTGATGTCATCCTCAACGGGCTCCCTAGCCGTCGAATATTTTCTGGACATCTGGGCTATCATAAATCGCTGCAGCTTCTGCAGCGCTGCTTTGTCGGCATCATCCCCGATGGATGGTTCCGAGTCCAAAGTGGATGTTGATGAGGGTAAGCGATTCTCTAACCCAAGTGCTCCATCGGTTTCACAAATGGATGAAGACGGTCGTGACATCGGACTTCTCAGGAACCTTGCGGCTTCATCACCAAGTCGCAATGACTCGACAACTGAATTTTCACGAGATAGCTGCCCTTGCAAGTACCGCTGAAGCGAATGCATTCTTGCAGTTTCCTTGCTGCTACCATCCCCTTCAATTGCAGACGTTCGTGCTGTGGATAAGCGCGGAGAACCAGTCTTCGATGGTGAATTACTCTCGTCATAGTTGCTGCGTGATGAAGCGGAATCTAAGAAACTTCGTGCAGAGTGATACCTTCCATACGAATCTCTTCTAAGTTCTCCCTCATGCAAGCGTCCTGACCCACGTCTCCTCGAAGACGTTGAACCAGCTCCCAATCCAGGACCACCGTGAAAGAAGCCACGAGTGAACATCAATGGAGGTCCTAAATCTGAGGGCTCTCGAGAAAGGTTTGGCAAAGAGGGATTTGATAAGGATGAATCTTGCTTTGCATTATCCTCAGCACCTTGATCGAAAGTCCCCCACTTGAATTCTAGAGGAGATGACTCAGACTCTTGGTCTATTTCTTCACTACCGTCCAGTTCTACGAACTCCTCTTCTGCCCTCGCTGGTACGGAGTTTAGTAAAGCAGCCTCATCGTCCTCTTCGATGTCTTCCTCGTCTTCCTCGACCTTCTCCACATCTGTGCTATCCTTCTCATCTGAGAAGTCGGGATGCTTGTATGCATTTCGTAAGAAAACCGACAGGTTGAAGTCTGGTTCTAGTAGTTTTTCTATGTTGTCTTTATCCATAGCATTCTGTCGCCAAACGAAAAAGTTCATCAATTTTGAGACAGATTAAGCAAAGAAGCAAGTTGTTAGAAGCAGAAATAGGTTGACAGAAAAATAAGGAAACTAAACAAGGAAATCCAACGAATCGGTCTCAAATTTCTCCAAGAGAACCGTAAAACGGTTTGTCAAGGAAATATGAGCCCCAAACTCCAAACTGTACAACTCACAACCACTTCTATTTCGGATCCAAGAACTAAAATTATCATAAGCTTTAGCAAACCTACAACTATTACAGAGAGCACTAGTCTTCGGTAATGGATAAGTAATTTGAAAGGCAGGAAATGCTTACTTCCAAGGGGTAGTTCGTGAATACAGCCTCAAATCGCTTCTTGCAGTAGTTGTGAAATAACAAGGTCAGGATGGGTAATGCAATCATGAAGGGTGTTGAACTACAAGAATCTCTTACATATCGTAAGATTTTGCTCTTAGTGCTCCCTCCAGAACTTGTCTGTACGAAGGAGATCGGACCCTTAACAAGAAATAAACCGATGAGTGTGAGATGTTCTAAAATGAGCGCAGCAATAATGCGTCCATGAACATGAGGCCAGAACGCTCCTGCACTCTCATAGACAGGATCATATACGTTGATAACCTGCAGCCATCTCCCCCAATTTGAAATCGATGGTCAATATTTATTCTACAAGTGTACGAGCCAAACAAACTCCTCTGCAAAGGTTTGAGAAAATGGTAAAATATAAGGCCTGCAGTGCTTTAAAACACGTATGAGAGTCTGAATCCTTAGAACGGTCTTCAAAAAACACATACGAGAAAGAAATAAAGCAAATAATAACAGAAAGCATACCTGATAACGGTAGACGACAAAACCGAAGGCTAGGAATATGATAATAAATGGCATGATGACCGGTGTAATGACCGAATACACCAGGCCCATCAGGAAATATAGTTGTAGCTGGGGCAACGTCTGGTCTAGAGTGAGAGTCCCAGGGGATGTCGCTCGCAGCCGATCTCTGTCAGTTCTGCAAAACAAGATATTTCTGACGTGATACAGCGCCAAAGGCCAAATCCGAAGAATTTCCCCTGCTGGACCAGACCATCCATCAACCATGATGTATGTGATGAAGAAAGACGCCTTCTGAGGTATGGATAAGGCCAGAATGTTGAGAAACCTGATGAATGCACAAACTCAATTCTTAGAGACATGACAGTTTCAATGCATTGACCTCCAAGGAGGAACTATGATGTTTGATGCATCAATAGCATGAATTTATGATCAAGATGCAGCCCAAAATGTCTAACGTGAAAAATCCTTTGAAGTTTGAACCCAGGTAACACACTTGAATACCTGTTGATCTAGTTCATAAAGGTATGCAGCTGAACACACATATAATGTAGAGAATGATGTCACTGAGAAACATACCCCAAAAATGAAGATGATGTCACAAAAGTCTTCAGCTGCTGAAATGCAGATCCTGTAAGGATGCTACCAAAGAAAATGTTCACAACAACAAAGTAATAGTACTTTGCAGCCGCACGCCGTTCAATCTTTGATATTGCGAGGTGGCCTTCAAGCTTTGTGATCAGCTTTAGGATGACTGGCAGAAGCCGAAAGCAGAGCTTCAATATAAGCCCCGGGAGAAAACCTTGAACAAATGATGCAACAAAATTTCTGCTTGCCACAAGAAAAAGAAAAAGAAGTCAGCTGTGCATGCAACATACTAAACATATTGGTACATCCTTAAATTTACAAAAGTTTGCACACTAGCTACCTGGGAGGCAATCCTGAAACGAAATCTGAGCTCTATCACATTAACAAAATTTATGAAGTTCTAGTCAAAACTGTGGTTGGATCCACTGAACATCAAAAATTGAAATAAGCTTACTTCCTGAGAAATCCATCCAGAGCAGGTATCGATCTTCGAAGTCCCTCGAGATTAGCCAATGATTGCACTCCAGCAACTGGAATCATGTAAAAGAAGACCAGAAGAAAGACAATACCACCGACCGCAAGCTTCCTAAGTCCAATCTGCACATATGGTATTGAAAGATTGGCCCAGTATACGTCTCGCGGTTCTGGTGCCCAGTCTGTGAGCCACAACGTTGGATCTTGGTTCTGTTGGGTTTGGGAGCACACAGCAGCCCCCCAGCGAGTCTTGAATGAAACAAAAGCTGCTGGCATTGTAGCATTTGGGTCATTTGTCACAGCTTCACGCTCAGCCTCTGCCTGTAACAGCGCAAGCAACAAATCCTAAATGAATGCAAGCATGGTTTCGTATTGATTAACGATTGAACATTATGTTACACGGCGTGGCTGATCACAAAATAGACTATATATTATACACAGTACCATGGAAACATTTATTATCCGGTCTTTATCAGAGCACATTATGGGAAGGAGCACACCATTACAGTAAACTTACGTGAAGCCTATACAATAGAAAGTTACAAGGTTCTATCCACAAGCTTCCTTGCAGGGATAAGTTGCTCCACTTGCTCCCCAATCTATAGCCCGTCTCTAACATGAGTGACAAAAGAATCTGGAAGTCTTACTTGTTGAGTCAATTTTTCAATTGAAGATGTGTAGTGATCAATCGCATCAACTTGCTCCCCAAAAATGCCGCAAAATCCCGTCTGCACAGAGCCCGCAATCATTTATGTCATCCGCCCAAGCTTTCAAAGAAGGTTATGTAATCGAAGAGACAACGATATCTAAAACCAAACAAAAATTCACCAGGGCGTCATGAACTGATCTCTTGACTTTGAATCTCGATTACAGGAAAAACTAATGAAAAAGACTGCATGTCAGGCGAATATATTGAAACCACCTTGGTCACAGGTCTTATAGCTGGATTTCGCGTATGCTTGATTTGAAAATAAACCAACCAGTTCTGGGCGCTATCCCTTTCCTTCACAATCTTGGACAGCTTCTTTGCATTGTACGCCATCTGTTTCCAACCCCAGTTAGATATATTAACCTAAAGTGTAATCCATCGTCTTGCTCGAGACGGAGTCAAGAATAAGTACCTAGTGTGACTAGTACAACTGAAAAACGGATTGGCAAATTACGCTAAGATCGTCTTAAACGAGCTATGAGCTGCTCCAGTATAGTAAGAAAAATTAATGCGAAATGAGTGGTCGTCTCAGAAACCATAAGGGACACGAGAACGGATCAAGTACCTGATGCGTTAAATAATAATCTGGATGGTTTGTGCGAAAGTAGTCTTCGACTTGCTTGCTGAGGGGCTGCTTTCCTTTATCAGGTATTTGCAACGCCATTACCTGAAACCAGATGTCGCATTTTCCAAATTATTCCGACGAACCAGCATCCTCAGAAGCTCACGCTCTGATTCTCATTAAGAGGCTTCAAGAATTTGGATTTGGTGCGTATCTTCGCAGTTGAACACAAAAAGGAGGTCATGTTTGAATCTGCTAAACATCACTACAGGCCAAGAGGCCATATTCGCCCAGCCGTAGCAGATAAGTAAAATAGGAAGGAATTGCTTACTGTGAATTGGTCCGGGCGGCGCTTCTCGTCAGTGAGGAACTTCAGACGCAATGCTGCAATGCTCTTGTATTCCAAAAAAAGAATGAAGCAAACCCAGCCTGTAAAGACGTAAGACATTACCAGATGCGCCCAGAGCCTTGGAGATCCGTTCGGCACATTCGACATAGAAAGTTTGTCAATGGGGCTAAACAAAAACTTCGTCTCTGTCGTGACGGCATGCGCATTGGATGTCCCCGACTCAGCCAGAGATCCCGCTCCGACGTTGACAGGAATCAATATCGACGCACCCAGTATCATTAAGGGCACGAATATCTTTAGCCTACAAGCCAAAATAGACGTCGTTGATCAGCTCTTGCTTCGCATCAACCATCAAATATCTCTTATAAACAGATACTGATGTCTCCTTTGCAACGCTAACCCCGATTGTGAATCGATGACATATTTCATGCTGCAAGAAATACCATGTACTTGAAATGAAAGAGGGACAATATTGGGAAGCATGAGGGGTACACACTAACCCAACCAAGAAGATGCGGAGGAAGACTGCGGAGTCCAGTCCTGCGTGCTGAATAATGTCATCTTCGTTTTTACGCAGGGCGGACTTCGCCCACTCGAACAGCCGCATGTATTGAACAAACTCGAGATTGAAGTACTTCTCGATGGGCTTCAGCCCGCGTGGAGAGGCCCTCGGCCGTCCCTTCCGAATACCCTTGATGTACAGTTTCGGATGGTAAACCCGGTCATTCACAGGTTGCACACTCAGAAACACGAAACTCAAGAGGAATAGGATTACAAGCCCAATGTTGACAAGCGCGGACACGCCGATGTCCCGCAAAGTCGCCATCCTGTGCCGTTGAAGGTGCTTCACTTAGAGATCGTCGAATAGTTCTGGCGTTTCAGCTTCTCATCTGTTCTTGGCGCCTACTCAGCAAATGTGCCCGAACTTTAGCGTTTTTCACCTTCTTATTCCACAATGCGGAGGAAATCAGTCCCGCAATACTGAGTGACCAGCGCCTCGGTCTTTAAGGAAGCGTTCGCCGGTGTAGCAACCCGGTTGCGCAATCCTGCTCGGAGGCACATCAGTAATTTACAGATCGTCGAATTATTTGTTACATCCTCGATATGGGCTAGAAAGTCTATTGCACTTGTCCCTAATGCCTCCACATCTAAAAATACAATCCTTTCGGACTACAGTAGGGAAAAACGACGGACACTATCATAAGGAACTGCAGTAAGCGAAGTGATTTCGCTCTGCGCTTAACTTTACTCCTGTTACAAAGCAAGAAACTCAAATCAAACCACGCCAAGAAGCCGCGAGCTTAACGTCAACGATAGTACATTCCACGCAATCTTAAAACCTTGTTCAGCTTCTCCACAAAAAAACGCCTCTTCCGTGAAAACAAGAAAACAAGAAACGCCATTCCTGCAGTGATGCTACCTTGCATTCTTCTCCGCTCACTCCGCTCACTCAAACTCTCAAGAAATAAATAAACCACCGGCCGTCATAACGATAGTTCCGAGAATCGACAGCTAGAAAGAATCAGGTACATTCAATCACCGATGTTCTGCACTCACCGGAAACGCGAGCCGTACGGAACTCCGCCGCCAACACGACCGCTCTCCAAAGAAAGAAACTCCAGCCGCTCAAAACGTACGACACTAGCCAGGCTTCCAAGAACTAACACATGCATCGGGAAGAAGCTCCATCGCTCGATATCAAGTTACGATGCTCCGCCATCGCTCCTGAAACCGCAGCAAAGATGAAGAAGTCCGGCCGTCACGAAACCTGTCGAAAATTAGCATGGTCTGGAGCTGCAAGCGAGAGAAAAATAACGCGGGACCAGCTTCAGAAAAAACGGGGCCACCACAAGAAATCGCCATAAAATGATGCGGAAACTCGTAGCGTGTTCGAGCTGAAGAAGCAAAGTGTAACTTAGTCAGCGCGCAGTATGGAGTCAGCGGGACCTTGACGGAGAGGACGGCATGTTCTGCTCGGAATCGGAGGAGTTGGGTCGACGGTTCCAGGCGGGAACCGGTCGGGATCGTGATTCTGTGTAGAATACGTTGTGCCTATCATGGGGGGAGAGGTTTAACCCTTAAACGTCAGTCGGGAATATACATGCACGTATCTTACTCTCTAGAATACAACTAAACTATTTAAGTTTAGCGAGACTTACAGCTTTGGATTGAAGATTCTTCAACTAACATGTTTCATTAGGAGGTCATTTCATTATCTGAACCTTGTCATGCTCAGATACGACACCATACATGTAGAGTACATGACCATGTTGCAACTTCTTTGGCAGGTAGTAAGAGTAATAAATGATCTAAATTAGAATTGTCATGTGTCATTGGATCACGTTCAACACAAATACAAGCTTTTGTAACCATCGTATACATCAATTTTTTACACCTCATTTGTAAAATTAGGAGAAAAACTTCATTTTGCAACCCAAATGTGGCTTTTCATGTCTTCAAGGGGTTAAATAGCAACATGACCATGTGTACTCCAAGTTGAGCATGATATTTTGACCAAATGGTAGTCAGAGCCTTCACAACCTACCTCCTAGTAAGCTCACACATGAGTGTGGATGGGGTTTTGTTGGGGCCCCAATGACTCTTTGTGGGCCCTACTAAACAGAAAATAAATTCATTTTCAAATGAAAAATGCAAATTGGTTCCACGTATCAATGCATTGAAAACTCTATGGGAACATGGGGAACAAGTTGGGACCAATGGGATCGGTGGGAACGCACTTAGGAACACTTTGGTACACATGGAACAATGTGGGAACTGCATTGAGAACATTGTGGAAAATCATCATGAACATGTTGGGAACTTTATGGGAACGGATCGTAAACTCTCCGGGAATGCTTTGTGAACACGATGGGAACAAGATGGGAACATAGTGGGAACTCATTGTGAACAATGGATCATGGATGAATTACTAATATGGTTAAAAAGATAAATCATAAGAGGGTAATCAAATGATGTGGTTAAGAACCAAATCTTAATGTGGCTCCTCGAAATGACTTGAGCAACCACAATATTGAGATCCCCGTTTGGGCATCATGTGCATCTGCCTAGGGCAAAGTGGGCATCATAGAGTTAGAAGTAGATGAAAATTCACGGCAGATTCACATGGACTTGTACACAAACAAGTATGACATAAGCAAGGTTTGGTATCCATTAGACCTAGCATCTAGGGTCCAAGGGACTTGGGAGTCAAACTTGGTAGCCAATGTGTTATGTACCTGCCTTGCACCATTGCACTTGAGCCATGACATTGCCACCTCAACTGGCTTTGCCACCTAAACTCCTCTCTAGATACAAAATCGAGCCGAGCCACATTAAAAAGGAAACTCTTCAAGATTCCATACGGACAGATTTGCCCAATTCCCAGACAAACCGCTTTCCCTGTCCACTGACACATGTCACATGTCACATGCTTTTCATAATACGTTCCGTACCATTTTGGCCAGTTTATCTATGTGGCTGCTGTAGGATACATCATGTAGGATCCAACTACACTGAAACCATTGAAGGTCTTGGAATGGTGCCACATAAGTTTGGTTGCTTTCGTACATAATTACTTCAAAACGGAGAGTTGTCCAAAATTTGGGAAATTATATATTTTTTTGTCTAGGTGATTACTCATGTAATGTCAAGGTGCTACCAGTATGATGCATAAGTGATACCCGTGTAATACTTAGGTGATATCCATTGTGTCCAAATCATTGTGTCAAAGAGAAATAATTCTTTCCAAAGCAACCATTGGGTACGATACCTCAAAATGTTTCTAATTGACCACTCCTTGTGGACCTTGTGGAAAATTTACATGAACTTGTGGAATGAATTAGTGTGGCGTTAATCCTTTAAGGCTATTGAGCTTTTTTGGCCTGTGAGAATCTACCAATGTTCTAGATCATGCAAAATGACATTTATGCACAAGGTACATTTTAGCACAAAAATCTACAAACTTGTTTCACATAAATCATTGCAGCACTCTAATGCTTGCACCGATTGCCGTGGCAATGGTCTCAATAGATGCCCATCTTCCTCCACCTCTTAGTCATTCTAACCTCTTTAACTCTTAAAACCAAAGTTCAAATTATATCTCACATGAAAATTCCACACTAAACAACTCAAACATGTTTTTTTTCACTTCTTGTAATGAGTCTTTGCAAAGAGGGTGAATGATGTCTGTCACAACTAGGAGTGGTGTGAGGGGAGTACCAATACACTGCCCTATGCCTATGGATTCATAATGATCGTAGGGACTATTTTGTTTGTTCAATTACTCGCCAAAATCATTAAAATAAATTATTAATATTTCCCCCCAAATATAGATGTCGGAGTTTTTATGTGTAACATTTTAAAATTTTTGGCAAAGAAACCAAAGTCATTACAATTTTGTAAAGCAAAACCTTAAGAAAAATTATACAAATTAGAAAATACACTAAAAATATAAGTTTTCCTAGAGATCTCAAACTTACTATGAAGATTCTTAGAGTGGATGAAAATTGTCAATGCCTCTAAAACTAGTAGAAAATACTATCCCATGGTAATATGTATTGAACTTGTATTTGCTAATTTTTAAAAAAAATTAGTATTCGTAAAAAATAATAAAAGTTGGAACCAAAGCTGACTCTATAAACTTCATTTTACTAGTAAAGTTTAAATGCATAAGTGATAATCTTCATAGTTCAAAGAATACTTTTGTAAAAAACCGTGAGGACTTAAAATACACAATTATATGTAGACCTCTTTCTACTACAATTTTTTTATAATGGCCCAACACGATGTCCAAAATTATCCTGTGGCTTGAAATCAAGTGCATTTATTGAAGGCGCCCATGAATTGCATCCACACACAATATTGGATGAGAAAATAGTATTTTCATCCGTGTAAAACGTGTCTAGTCGCCAAAAGGCCAAATTTAGGTGTCACCATTGCTTTAGGGTTAGAAAACTTAGGGAACTATAAAGGACTGTTAGCTTGCATTGGCTAGGGCTTAAGAATATTGGTTGCCATCAATCCTCATACATTTCACTCCTGCAGACAAGAAAAGCATGACATTTGCTCACACTCAATTAATTTCCTTGTTTAATCCTACCCTTTAAGGTTGGATGACCTATAACCACCAACTTAAGCTTGGTGACCTATTTATAGCGTTTGTATATGTGGTAAGAATTTTTTTGGGAATTCAAAATAGGATTTCATGAATATTGCAATTGTCGTGACTATTTATTTCTTCATATTGAAATTGCTACAAATTTTCAAAGTGGATAGTAAGCCGTGACCCATTCTAGACATACAAAACTCTCTACTTCCACAATAAGTTGTGCTACTGACCACTTGTGCAAGAGACTAAAATTTGAGAGCTTTGAACCAATTATAAACTGACACCCAACCATAACTGACTTCCCAAATTTTCGGAAATGGGGTGGGCGGCTGGTGGTTTTGGCCCACATAAGATTGTTGGTTCTGGGGTTTGTGGTGGTGATAGGTCATCCAACCTTACCTCACTCTCTCCTTCTTCTCAGGGAAGTTTACTTGCTTAGCTTGTAAAAATGTAACCGTCAACCAACAATCTATACAGTAACTTCCAACATATAAGAAACGAGTAGTGGCTAACCCGTGGAATTCTGGATCATGTAATTGCAACTATAACCTCTAAAGTACCAAGTGTCCGTTCAAGGGACAATTTTTATCACTTTGACTACAATTCTCTTTCCATCTGTGCGGTCAAATTTCACAAATTTTTTACCACATTTCTCACATTAGTCTAGAAGAAGATCCTACCGTTACATTCCCGAAAGGTTCATCTTGAAAAAATTTAATCAATTCCTCTAAAATGCCCTGGTGTATTAGAGGTTGACCTCTAATAGATCCAAACTCAGCTCTTGGTACGATAGACGTTTCTCACGTTTCATGAAACTAAGATGTCCTGACTGTAAAGCGGCTCCTCGTTTCTTTCATGTTTAAAAAAAACAAATGTCCCTTTGCCTAAATAAAAAGATGATGGAAAAATACATTCCCCTGGTTGGATACACGTTTCTTCCATGTTCAGAAAAGAAATCCCCTCTCAATATAAAAAGAGGAAAGAAAAAGTGACAAGAAAATAAGCCTTGGTTTCAGTATATATATCCCCACACTAAATCACACTCACGGAAGAGTGGATAGCACCTCTTTATTTCATGTAGACGGATGTCATGGGAGGGTGGGCTAGGGTAGGCCGCTTTTCTCTGGCTTTTTTAATTTTTGACGGTCCGGAAGCTTGTTCTCAAAATCTTGGAGGCCCCACCGTGATCTGAATAGAGCCCCCTTCCAACATAAAAATAGGGGCCAAGTTTTGTCCACACCCCCTTTCCGTTTAAATAATTTAAAGAGCTCCGAGTGGACGTAGCAGAAAATTTGTGTTGCCACCCCAGCACCGCTCACCAGGTTGATGACCGGCGGCGAACTTATTCCATTCCCCCACGTGCAGCCAACTGCAAAGATGAAGCTGGAAGTCATTTGCCGTGGCAAGAGGCAGCTGGCGGACCATCCAAGGCGATCAAGAGAAGGATAGGGATCCCCACACTCTCACCATCGATGAAGACATGCTCAAGGAGATGATGATGCTGTTCACATCGAAGAGGTCGTTAATTTCGTGATGTTGGCGTGAGTCTGAAAGTTTCTGGTGGGAGTACGTGAGAGGGACCAGGTGAGAAAGCCGTTGTTGAGTTTCGTGTTTTTTTCTGCATGGAAGTAGAGAGGATCGACGGTTGTATCGAGAGGTTGAGTTTTGGGGGCAGTGTTTGATTCAATCGACTGTCTTTGTCCCGGGTTTACGAGTGCGTCGGGTTGGAAGTGCTGCCTTCTGTTCTGGGGAGGAATTGATCGTTTCGAGTTTTTCCTGAAGGCGGCGAGTTTGGGTTTCATTCCGGCGCACTCGCTGGAGAGAGAAGTTGTACGTGGAGGTTTCCGTTTGGAGATGGGTCTTTTGTAGGGGTTGAGAATGACGAACCGGTGGCGAGGTTGCAGTGATGCGTCGAGATTGGGGTTTAAGCGAACGACTTTGTATGGTTTTGGTTTACACTTGCGATTGATACTGAACCTTTGTATTTGGTGATGGTGCAGGGAGAGAATGATTCGCGCCCTGTGTTCACCCTTCTCGGACTGTGCATCTATGACACGACCGGAAGAGGCAGGATGGCCAGTGGAAGACGGTGCACCCGCGTAGGATTGTAGAACTATTTGACATTCTGTTGCCATGGATCGGGAATACAAAGACACTAGAGTTTGCTCGCAATCCGTTCCCGTCGCCATCAGTCCGAGTCCCTCCCTGGAGCGATGCACCTCGTCCTCCTTCACCGCCTCCCCTCACTGGCCACAGAGCTATGGCCGCACCATGGAAGTCTATTCGCGGTCGACCTCGCGACGCAGCCGCTCCATCCCAATCGAGAGTGTCACCGCGAGCCTGGAACCCGGCCTGAGCGAGCAGTTCGCCGCGGCACTCGACAATGCCGAGAAGAATCTCAAAGAGCCGCTGCTGGAAGACACCGGACGCGAAAACACTGCAAAATTTCAAGCTCCGGAGTCCGAGCTGCAAGCAGAGGATGAGGAGCATGTGCGAGGAAGCTCCTTCCTGCAGGCGCTGTTCAACGGGATGAACATCCTCGCAGGTCCGTTTTCTGCCATTCTTTAGGGATTTGCGCTCTTGTGATGGTTTTTTTCTGACGCTGATTGATGTGTGCAGGAGTGGGGATTCTGTCGACGCCTTATGCGACTGCCAATGGCGGCTGGCTCGGCCTCCTCTTCCTGCTCATCTTCGCCACGGTGATGTGCTACACGGGCATTCTCCTCCGCCACTGCTTGGACTCCGATCCCTTCATCAACACGTTCCCCGACATCGGCGAGGCGTCGTTCGGCAAGTGGGGCCGGTGGGTCATCTCCGTAATGCTCTACCTCGAGCTCTACGCCGTCTCCATCGAGTTTCTGATCCTGGAGGGCGACAACCTGGCGCAGCTGTTTCCGGGCGTGAGCCTCACGATCGGGAGCGCACACTTCGGGTCGCAGGAAGTCTTCGCTGTGTGCGCGGCGCTCTGCATGCTGCCCACTGTTCTGCTCCGCGACCTGCGCTTCTTGTCGTACGTCTCGGCCGGAGGAGTGTTTGCGTCCTTGTTGGTCGTGGCGGCGGTGGGGTGGATCGGTGCGGTCGATGGGGTCGGGTTCCATCACCGAGGCTCCCTTGTGCACCTCGATGGATTGCCTGTGGCCATTGGCCTCTTCTCGTTTTGCTACTGTGGACACTCGGTTTTCCCCAGCATCTACAGCTCCATGGAGAATCGCAAACAGTTCTCATATGTGAGTAATCCCAACTTCCATCTCCTTCTCTCTTCTTTACACCCATGAAGGGAATTTGTGGACCTTGACAACGTTGATCTCTGGAAAGTTTCTGCTGTGAAAGGAATTGATGATCTCTGGTATGTGATGTGCAGGTGCTGGTGATCTGTTTCGTGGTGTGCACTATCATGTACGGAGGCATGGCCATCATGGGCTACACCATGTTCGGCGACGACCTGCAGTCTCAGATCACGCTCAACCTCCCGCGAGAGCTCCGGGCGTCCCACTTCGCAATCTGGATCACGCTCATCAGCCCCTTCGCGAAGTACGCCCTGACGCTGATGCCGCTGGCGGTTGCCCTGGAAGAGCTTCTGCCGCAGTCCATGACGCACTCGCGGAAGGGCGGCTTCCTGGGCGGGACCGTTCTGAGAGTCTTCCTGGTACTGAGCACCGTCTTGGTGGCGCTTGCCGTCCCGTTCTTCGGCCTGCTCATGGCGTTCATCGGGTCGTTTCTCAGCGTGGCGGTGTCCATCCACATCCCGTGCATATGCTACTTGAGAATCTACTCGGGGCAGGTCTCAAGACGCGAGGTCTTCATGGTCGTGCTCATCATCTCTCTCGGCGCGTTGGCCGGGGCCGTCGGCACCTATTACTCCGTGAAGCGAATCCTTGAAGAAGACTGAGCAGTTTTTTCTCTTGCTCCGCAGGTGGAGACAAAGAGGCGCGTGAAATGCTGTCTGATATATTCTATTTCCAGGAAGAAGATTCAGAGATTATTTGACACAAGGCGGTCGGAGATGATTCATACAACGTCAGAAGATAGTTTTGACCTAGCTAAGAGAATTTGTTCGTTTCAGGGTCGACGCCAAAATTTGGGGTCCCACTTGTACTATAATCTATTGTATATAATCTATTGGTATACGAGTGCAAGTACGGAGATTCATAAGTGTACCCGACCCGTTAACTCTGACGTCGGTCCTTGAAGCCACAGGATCATTTGTGGATCTGGCATTAGATCACTGCAGCGCCTGGTTTGTGGAAGGGGAACTCTGGAAGGTTGTTCAGTTTGTTGAGAGATCTCGTGACCACACGCTCATTCACAGAAGTAAAGTCTGTACCAGAAACTTTAGATCATTGCAGCTGGTATATCGTGGAAGGGAAACGCTACATAAACATTATTGAGTCGTTAAGAACCGCAGGCTCATGCACAGGATCAGTATTACGATTACTAGATCATAGCAGCTGGGTTGTTGTGGATGGGGAGAGCTTCAACGCCTCTTGAAAGACCATGAGTGATTGCAGCAACTTGGGGGACCGACGAGAGCATGTGCACAACAGCCATGAGGAGCGTCATGGAGAGTGAGCCATGGATTGTGACCACATCGCTTGCCGTCTTGCTGGTGACGCTGGTGGCGCTCTACTTGGCGTTGGAGCGGAGGAAGCTGCCTCCGGGGCCCGTGGCGTGGCCTGTGGTGGGCAGCTTCCCTGCCATCTCCGGCCCCCTCCCCCACCGAGCTCTGAGCGCTCTCGCCGCCAAGTACGGCGGCCTCATGTTCCTCCGCTTGGGTAAGTGCCCCACCTCTCACTAGAAGTCCAATCTCTCGATTAATGGTGGTATCATGCGAGGGGACCTCGCACTCCATATTCATCAAACTAGGCCTGAAAAGCAATAAATAAGATGCGGATTATCCACCGCGAGCAGGCAATTTCAATGTGAGTCACGAGGTGAATTCCGATACGCTGATTCACCGATGTTGATTTCGTGTTGGAAGGTTCGGTGCCGACCCTTGTGGTGTCGAACGCTGCAGTCGCCGAGGGCTGTTCCGGCACCATGACGCCAACTTCTTGGGACGCCCCCGGCCCATGCCCTACGACGTGATCACGGACAGCGGGAAGAACCTCGTCATGGCGAACGGGCCCTACTGGCGGCAGCTGCGGAAGATCTGCATCTCCGAGCTCTTCACTGTGAAGCGCCAGGCGTCCTACCAGAGAGTGAGAACGGACGAGATTCAGACCCGCGTGAGGGAGATCGTCGCGGCCGCCGAGCAGGGGAAGCCCATCGACGTCAAGAACTGGCTGCACCGCGTGACGGCGAACAACATGACGCGCATGACCACCAACAGAAGGTAACTGAATGGTATTCCAAAACACAGCCAAGGTTATGGGCTACATCCATTAACGTAGCTACAGCATCCACTACTGTAGAGTGAATGCCCACTAAAGAAGAGATAATGCTAACTACAAAGAATTTGATGGAGAGTTTTACATGGAGAGCACCGGGCTAACTACTAAGAAATTGATTCTCTCTACCATGATTAGCTCCCATCGCTCTTCTCTGATTTTTTGATACGAAGGCGAGAAGAGGATGCACTGAGGTAGTGAGAGATCCCGAGTGATCGATCAAAGGATATTCACCCAAATCATCCACTGCAGCTTCTTCGGAGACGGGACCGAGAGCGAGAAGGACAAAGAGGACTTCGAGTTCATAATAAGCGGCATGTTCGAGGTGCTCGGGGTGTTCCTCCTCAGCGACTACGTCCCGTACCTAGGCTTCATTACAATGCTGCAAGGCTGGGAGAAGAGATTCAAGGACTTGCGAGCGCTCACTCTCGACATCACAGAGCGCGTCTTCGAAATCGAGAAGCACAGGCAACGCGTCAAAGAACGTCGAGATGACGAGAGTTTTGACCGAGACTTCGTCGACTTGCTGCTGCACACCCCCCTCAAAGATGGCGAGACGCTACCAGATCGAAATATCCACTTAGTACTCGCGGTAAGATCGACTCACCGGACGTTAAGCTCACCTGTGTTCATGGGAAAGTAATGGACTCACATGTGGCGATGATCAGGATCTGCTGGGCGCCGGGACGGAGACGATGGCCACGGCGATGGAGTGGGGGATGGCGGAGCTGATGCTGGAACCGAAGCTGATGGCACGTCTTCGGTAGGAGCTGGACGCTGTGGTCGGCACAGGGCGCCTGGTGCAAGAGTTCGACATCCCCAACTTTCCATTCCTGCAAGCTGTGGTGAAAGAAACCTTCCGGCCGTCACGAAACCTGGCGAATATTAGCCTGCCATAGAGCTGTAACCCGCTCACTACAGTCAATCCGGGTTCACGGTGTCAGGGCCCGGTTTTAGGCCTGACACCACGAAGATCGGCCCTTCTCCCCGCGCGCCTTTTCGCCTCCATGCGCCCTTCTTTCCAGGATAACGTCCACTTTCGCCCAAATCTTTTTCGCGCTGCCCGTATCTCTTTACGGCATTCACGCCGAAAGCCCCTTCTCCCCCCGCCTTCTTTAGAACACCAAAAGCCCCTTCTCGCCCCGACACATGTACTCGAGGGGGACCCGTCCTTCTCCACGGCTACGAAGTGCCATTTACATCGTTTCGTACGGCGCCGTCTTTGGCACGATCATTGTGCCGTGTAGTACACTGCTGGAAGGGGAGTGCTTGTCTGCGCGTGAATGGAGTTCCTCGATGTCAATCTCCCCATACAGGACAGGCCGAATGGGAATTTTGGCGAGACGGCGCCACCAACCGTTGCCGATATTGGGGCAGCAGGGAGGAAATGGAGGCGTCAAGAGAGAAAGAAACCGGCTGGCGTGCGTGAGAAGGGGGTGGAGGACCTTGATGCCGCGTTTAGGGTTGGCCCGCATGTAGACTACCTGAAGAATCACGGTGACAAAGTTCTTTGGCTGCGCGATTCGAAGAGGAAGCAATCCAAGCTTATCGCCTACATTCCCAGGGATAGAAGGAGGCGGCTACTTGGTTTATGCGGCGTATTGGCGTTCATCATCACCATCAACGTGAAACCCTACAGCATGCACGGCAAAGTTTTGTGTGGCGGCACCATTTCCCGCACTTTTGAACTGTGTTTTTTGCCGTCTAGCAACATATCCAGGAAGTCGAAGCTTTGCGTCAGCGATCGCTGCTTCAAAACCTTGAAATCGCCGACTGAACTTTTCGGTAAGTTCCCTGCCCTTCTTTCTTTCCATTTCATTCCATTTCGGTAAGTTCTCTGTCATTCTTTCTTTGCATTTCTTTTTGGTAAGTTCCCTGTCCTTTCATTCCATTTCAAATGTGGGGCGTTGGAAAGTAAGCTGTGTGAAGATGTAGGAAATTTTGCCATGCGTCCAGGTTTAGGGTTTCAGGGTTTTAGGGTTCCCGATAATCATTTTAGGCAATAAGGTTTCATGTTCAGCAACGTCCTCCCTTGCAGGACCGAATTAATGCGGAAGCGTTGGGGGTGTTTCTGCAAGGCACTATTTGATGAGATCTCGGTGTTGAACAAGAAAGGAATTCCGCCCACCTACAGCAAGGAAACAGGGAGGATCGAGCAGCTATTTGTCATTGAGAAGGACCACATTTGGAGCGATAGCTGGGAGGTGATGGAGGCAAGGGGCCTTATCCTGGAGCTGCATGGACCAGACTCGCCCATCGTATCGGCTGGACAAATCGACCCCAAGCAGATACTGTGCATACATTGCAATACGACGCACCAGAAGCACAGGTTCAACCTCCACCGCAACCAGGCATTGTGCGAAGAGAAGGGGAAGGTGGGCATGAAGATGCCGTCGCATTCCAATTTGGGCGTCATGGATGTGGCAAACTTTGTGGCATGACTTCGGGATTGCAGGTCGGTGGAAGAAGCCATTGACGTTTTCGCCACCATAGAGCCGATAGCCGCGAAGAGGAGGGCTCAGAAGGTTGTTGATAATGAGGAGGAATCGATCAATCAAGTCCCAATTAAGCGCGGCCAGAGGGTAGCACAGGCGACAAAGGAGGGCCGTCCACAGAAGCGTACCGCTATGCCTTCTCGGAAAAGACCTCCCCCCCGGAAAAGCGGAGTCCAGTGACGATACTTCTTCGTCGGCAGAGTCGGGAGGAGATCACAATACAGATCATGAGGTCGATAACGTAGGCACTCTCGCTGTTTTCGGCGAGAAGGACGGTCTTTGGTCCGATGATGATGCCTCCAGGAATTTCGGTGCCGAGAACTCGATATCAAGGGTCCGGAAGGCCGCACTCGCGCTGGTGCTCAAGAGCGATTCCTCCATCGTCCTCCGGAAGACCGAGCCTGAGAAGCAGGTAAACCATAGAAGATGGTGGCAAAAACTGAAGAGGCCACGGAGAAGGCAAGATTTGAAGAGTCCACGAAGAAGACAAAAATAATCGGGCCCTCAGCAATGGCGAAAAGGCCCACGGGAATTTCTCTGGAAGAGACCGCTATGGCGAGAAGGCCTTGTTCCCCGCCGGCTTTACAGCGGTTGAGAGAGACGAGTATTGCCGAGAGACCGTCCGACTCTGATATTGGCTTGCCGATAACCTCGCACGAATGCCCATTGACCTTGGCCCAGATGGAATATCAACAGTCGCTGACATTGACCAAGATACTTCGGGCAGGCTTTGATGAAGGTGCGAATCCCGATAAGCGCCTCATTCTGCCGGCCAAAGGTAGCAGGGAGCAAGATTTGGAGTTGGAGAGGGCCGAAATGATACGACATGTGCAAGAGGACGCTGAGCGCATTTTTCCGCTTCGGAGGGTGCTCTCCCCCGAAAGGAAGGTACCGATAACGCCGCTGTACCTACTCCTCAAGCATGGTCTGCTCGATGACATCACGATGGACATTTTAAAGTCCAGAGATGAGCTGTTAAATTCCGTCTTGTGTATGGTGGAGTCTGGAGGGCACTAGGGCAGGTTCCACCAGGCTCTCGGTGCCTACATTTCCGAAGGGGATGGCTTTGCCGATAACGAGGTTTCGCTTCCACAACTGACAACTTTTTGCAATCGAGCAAAGAATCCCAATGGCGGTACTGCGCAAGAGGTCTGGATAGAGGTTGTGAGAGGAACTTGGGCATACATGACGCACGAGAAGGAGTGCGTTGAGTATGTAGCTAGGACGACGCTGATGTGGAGAACAGAAAGCGGTTAAGGGAGAATTTAGTCGATGTCGAGATTAAGAAATTTGATGCCGAAAGGGCGGTGGAGAGAGAGGCTATTCGATGGGACTTCAACAACCTCTTCGGATATTGCGCGATGAACAAGATTCTTCTACTATTGCTGCCTCCACTGCCATGGACGCACAACATTGACAAGGCTCGAGAGGTCGTGCACCGTCTAGCGCGGATCCGAATCGAGAGTGTCCCGTCGCCGGCTCCAGCTATGCTGTTGAAGTGTTACTTCGTTTGCAACGGGTTCTCTCGGATGTAAGTTTTTCCTTCTCGCCACAGACTTGTCCCTTATCATCCCTTATCGTCTCTTATTGTCTCTTATCGTCTCTTATCGTCCCATATCGGCTGACGTGACTCCGTTGTTTTTCAGGGGGCGGAATATGTGCAACCCTAGCGTAATCCCCGGACTTGCCAACATTGCAATGTACGTGGATGGTCTAGAGACAAATTGGTATGGGCCATCTCGAATGTACGAAGTCCTGAGTACCTTCCTCTTCGGAAGGAACACATTCGAACAGTACCTCCCGATGTTGCAGGCGTTCTCGGGGCTCTGCGACAATAAGCATGGCGGGCGAGATTCGGTGTTACCCTTCATCGCAAACGTCCATGCTCGCTCTGTCGTGGACACGACAAGGAGTCACCAAGAGGATTTTGTTCAACAGTGGTGTGTTGCCGATAAGGGTACCTACGAATAGTGGGACACCCTGGACGAGACCTGCTTGGCAAGGGAGGATCTGGACTTCATGTATGCCGGCTTCGTTCCACGTAAGATTTAGCTGATAACCCCGTCATTCATCTAACTCTTTTCTTCCTCAATCTTGGTATTCCCATTATTTGCCTGTGACTAAATGATAAGCCTTGTGCAGGCATTGTAGATCCTATCGGGGCACGCGAAAGGGAACTTGCAGAGGCAGATTGCAAGAACGTTGTGTCGCGTCTGGTGACGACGGAGTGGGGTCGACGAGAAGGGCATCCAATGACTTCCGTCGACGAAATTCCCCGGGAGACATCTATCCGAACAAAGGACCTCGAGGGTGTAGATGCCCTTCTTCACATGGACTAGGAAACCCCAAATGAATTACGCGTTCAGAATCGGTACCCGAGGAGTAACGACGTCGAAGGATTCCCCGATAAGTCGCCAGATGAAGTTACGGAGGAAGTACAAGATGGGGCTTGCGATGAAATACCTCAGGGAGGTGTTCCCGAGAAGGCCAAGGAAGAGCCCGCTACTACAGCGGTGAAGTCACCGGTGAGTCCCGCCGATAACCCACCTCACATGGAGTTTTCTTGGACACAAGCAATGAATGACCCTACCCTCGGCATTGCGGAGTCTTCACAGTGGCCGGTGGGGCTAACTCAATTCGACACCCCTCGTCTTCATGTTATGTTTGGGGGTACGGGGGAGACGGAACATAGCATGAAACCCCAACATCTATCGTTTCCTTTGTCGAGTCAAGGTATTGAAAACCTGGACCCTACTGACAGTCCCCCGGTTGTTCCCAAGGAGCCTTGCGTGGCACCCTTGGAAACTCATCCAATCCCTGAGGATCCTCCCTCTTCGGAGTCCAATTACACTGCTCCGCCAGAGCGCGATAACCCTGCTCCTCCGCCAGAGCCCGGTAACCCTGCTCCTCCGCCAGAGCCCGATAACCCTGCTCCTCTGCCAGAGCCCGATTGCCCTGCTCCAAAGGAGATGGACCCCGAGGAGATTAGACTGGCTTTGCGCTTTATCAAGGAAGCACATGAATCCCGCTTGACCTGTATCTGGATTTATCCTCGACTCATGGAGTGTGTTCAGAACGGAAGGGAAGGACAGAAGGTGGCGTATACGTGCATGTTGTTGGAGAATCGCAGAGTATATACGTTAGACTGTGTGTCTTGGGAGAAAGAGCCCTCGCTCTGTTACGAAGCTATGGAGCATGACGCATCCACAATAGAGCTAAACCTCGGTATCATTGTAGAGGTTCTAAAACTCAGGTGAGTATCGTCGTCTATTTTATCATGTTCTCCGACACCTGTTGTTTATCGGCACCTTTTGTATAACATCCCTTTTCTTCTAAATTTCAGGCCTCGTTTTATTTACCCGAAGGACCTGACTAGGGGTATGAGGTTTTTCGGTCCAGACCTTCGGCAAGTTGTGGATGTCTCGTTTGCACTAGTGGACTGACATTGCGTGCTAAAGGACAAGCAGGAAATGGAAGGGACATTTCTGGATTTCCTCCTTAGGCATGTCGTCTACCGTACGAAGGAGCATGTTTGAATCCAGTATCATCGCACGCACAACTGGTTATTGGCGACGTTGCAATGCTATCTGGCGGACTCTGAGAAGGACTCTGATGACATCGTGAGCTTTCTCAGCGGCTCGTTTCGTACCACCTACAAGTCGCCCAATACCCTTATCGTCCCTTACCATGATAAGGGTCACTGGAGCGTTTTTGTCCTAGAGCAAAGTCGAACATATCACCTGGACCCAGCGATAGGTTTGCACAAGGGTCGGGAAGTGGACAACTTTCTCTTCCTTGTGCACATGGGATGGGCAAACGCGAAGGGCGTGAAGGTCGGATCTTGAAGTTGGCGAGAATGGCAGAGTCGAGAGCCGATAGGCGGGGAATGCTATGTTGTGAGCAGTGAGCAGTGAGCGGTGAGCAGAAATATCTCCCTTTGTGAGCAGAAAAAAGTGAGTTTAAAAACAAGTTTCTGTGCTTAAAACATTTTTTTTAGCTCACAAGAGGGCCTATGGCCGTGGATTATTTTACACTATAATGATAGTGTTGGATAAAAAAAAAGGATAACTTGCTCTAGTTTCAAAAAATACCCTATGGCCGTGGATGAAAGGCCTCGCATTCTCATTATTATAGAAATCTCAGATTTTGTGTGTTAGCATGATGTATAGTGTACAATAGGGTGACATTCAAATTGGCCGTTTAGTAGTTCCAGGGATAGTGTCCTACACTGCTGCCAACTTTGATACCCTCCCCAAAGCTGAGAAATTGTTATTTTACCATGAAAATTTGGGGACAACATCATCTTTATGTTGAAAACATGCATATCAAACTTCAAGTCCAGGAGACTTATACAAAAAAACTTATGCAAGATCTACCAACATGGGATAGCTGTGAGAATAGTGTCATAGCTGCCAACTTTGACACCCTCCCAAGAATTGAGGAAATTTTTTTTGCCCATGAAATTTTTGGAGCAAAATTTTTTTTATGTTGTTTGCATGGGTGGAAAATTTCAAGTCCAAAAGACCCATAAAATAAATAATATTCCAAATCTACCAACATGTGTAGTTTTGAGAAACAAAGGGGAAAACCATTTTACTACTTCCAACTTTGACGCCCTCCTTAGGATTGAAAACCATTTTACTACTTCTATGTTGGTACATAGTGAAATTTTTGGCACAAGATCATCTCTATGCCGGTAACATGTGAGATAAATTTCAAAGCCAAAAGATGTACACAAAAAAGTTATTCCATATCTACCAACGTGTATGTCCTCCATTAGCGTCAATCACTGCTAGTAACCTGGAGGGCATAGAATGACATAGTTGAAGGAGCTTTGTACCATTGACTAACTTCCACTCTCTTTCAAGAACTACCTTCAACACATCTAAGCTTCTATGGCATTGTTTTCCATGTTGCACAACATCTTTTAACATCCTCCAAACGTTCTCGATTGGATTGAGATCGGGAGAGTTTGCAGGCCAGTTGAGCTTTTCGAGAAGGTGGCTTTGTCTCCATTCTTCACATATTTTGCTCCTATGGACGGGTGCCCCATCTTCCATAAGCACTCCTTGTGGAATTTGACCCATGAAATGAACCAATTTGGCATCGTAAACCACTTCTATAAAATCCTTAGCAGAACGTTGACCTTTAGGTATAAAGACAAGTTCTGACTTTTGTCCTCCGGCAAATGCGCCCCAAATCATTAAAGAAGTCTTTCCACTTTTAAAAGTAGGAGCTAGACAACTTGATGAATAACGCTCGTATGCACTTCTCCAAACATGAATTTGCCGAGAATTTTTTCCAATTTCAAAAGTAGATTCATCTGTCCAAACAACACGCTCCCACTCTTTTGCACTCCATCCACGGTACTTCTGAGCAAAAGCTAATCGTTGAGACATGTGACGAGGTATCAAAAAAGGTTTTTTGACTGCAATTCGACTAAAAATGCCATTTTTATGTAAGACCCTTTGAATAGTACGTCTACACACTTGAGTAGGACATGCATTGGTAATCTCTGAGAGTGAAGAGCAACGATGAATTTTTGAGTAATGCACAATACTACGAACATCTCTATCACTAAGCTTTTTAGCGTGACTTCCACCGCAAGGTTTGCGCTTGTAGGTTCTATCTTCTCTAAATGTTTTTACTAACCTTATAACTGTTCTAATAGGAACTCCAACAGTAGCTGCAATTTGAACTCTTGTAAATCCTCCCTCACTCAAACCTATGATGCAAGCACGAATTTCATTTGAAATTGCCATCATAAACTTATAGAGTGCGTGATGCTAGCTACAGCAGTAGAGTAGAGGTTAGAGCAGAGCAAGGGGGAGAGAAGGGGGCCAAGGGGCTAGAGCAGAGCAAAGGGGGTTGCAGGATTGATACGTGACAGTTGGCAGAGGAAGGAGAACAGGGCTGGAGCAGAGCAAGGGGGAGAGAAGGGAGCCAAGGCGCTGGAGCAGAGAGGAGAGAGAAGGGTCTCCAAAACACAAGCCCATATGCATCCATGAAAAATCGTTATGCTCTTAATCACTCATCATGAATCAACACTCATGCATCCCACAATACAACACTCTCTGTTTTGAGGATTGTCTCAACATTCAGTCTATCACAAATCACACACACCATTCCCTTTACATAGTGTTCAATAGATATTTAGAAGAAAAAATTTGTCATGTGTCTAATGCACACTTTATGGCCAAGTGGATTCTTCTGCATGGAACACCTCTTCACTTCTTCATTTAGATGTTATTGATCTTTTTGAGAAGCATTTATGTTTGGTGGCTTACTCACATGATTGAGTTCAATGAAATAGCATGAGGTGTCAAAGATATTTTGACATTTTCAATATGACCTTCAAATTGTTTATCATAGTTACACATGTTGATAGATATGGAATAACTTTTTTGTGTACATCTTTTGGCTTTGAAATTTATCTCACATGTTACCGGCATAGAGATGATCTTGTGCCAAAAATTTCACTATGTATCAACAAAAATTCAATCCTAAGGAGGGCGTCAAAGTTGGAAGTAGTAAAATGGTTTTCCCCTTTGTTTCTCAAAACCACACATGTTGGTAGATTTGGAATATTATTTTTTTTATGGGTCTTTTGGACTTGAAATTTTCCACACATGCAAACAACATAAAAAAATTTTGCTCCAAAAATTTCATGGGCAAAAAAAAATTCCTCAATTCTTGGGAGGGTGTCAAAGTTGGCAGCTATGACACTTTTCTCACAGCTATCCCATGTTGGTAGATCTTGCATAAGTTTTTTTGTATAAGTCTCCTGGACTTGAAGTTTGGTATGCATGTTTTCAACATAAAGATGATGCTGTCCCCAAATTTTCATGGTAAAATAACAATTTCTCAGCTTTGGGGAGGGTGTCAAAGTTGGCAGCAGTGTAGGACACTATCCCTGGAACTACTAAACGGCCAATTTGAATGTCACCCTATTGTACTTGAACGTTGATTTAGAGACTTGGAATTTTGGATTTAGAGTTTAGGGTTTACAAAATCAAGATTGTATCTACCCTTATGCTATGGTCAGTTTCGTACATAATTAATTCAAAATGGGGACTTGTCCAAAATTTTGGAAATTTCAAGAGGTTTGGCTAGGCGATATCTATGTAATACCAAGGTGACACCCGTACAAGATCTAGGTGATACTCGTGCAATAACTATGTGATATCCATTGTGTCGAATCAATGTGACAAAAATATATAAATGCTTTGGCACTTGCTTGCCGAAACTGACCGTAGCGTACGGTATATTGTTCATTTTTTACTTAGCCCTACAAAAACTACGTCTTCTTCGTGGAGTATAGATAAATATATCTATAGATTTTCTATAGATTTTTAATATTGAAAAAGTCATGTATGTATTTGCTCATTATAAAACAACTCATTTATTTGTTTTGAATGTATTTTTGTATGTACGATTTACGATACAAGCAATATAGTATATGTTGTTCAGTGTACATTTTATAATCCAGCCTTGCCTTGTATATGCTACTTAATTCAGATCCATTACTCAATGACAGACTAGTAGACTAATCAATCTGATAGTTTTGTACGAAGTTACAAATTGGAATATTAAGTTTAAAGTTGTGATTCATGTGGTATGTAATTATTCCGTGTCCAAATAGCTTATAAGAGGGTAGCAAACTAAAGGGCATGTTCCAATTTAAATTTGAATGGGTACAATGAAAGCGTTTACAAGAAGAGCATCCATTTTGGGTTGGCTTTAGTTGGACTGGCAAATAAGATTTTACTCAATCAGAAATGAAAATGAGTACAAAAATTTCAAAACAACTACTCCGTGCCATCTGAACTACCCTCGCTTTCATTACCAACCTCTGCCTCTACCTCCACATAACGGAGTACATCTTTGTGATACCTCTGCCGCTGACGTGTTGCTGGAGGAGATTTCATAGTTGATTGTATCTCCGCAGTTCTCTTAGCCCGGATAGGTAAAGAAAAGGAAGAATCTGGAGATGACAGTAGCGGCAGAGCTCTGCAAATAAACAGAGACACAATGAGGCTTAGGGTTGAAATTGATAACGTACAAAAATTTTAATAACAACGATGAAAAAAAAAATTGGGTTGAACTTACGTATAAAAAGGAATACGACTGTTTTTTTGCTTCTTCTGTGGTGGTTCTCCTTGAGTACGTCGCAAGTTCTTCCTCCTCTCCACTACCAATTCCGTAGCTAACTTTGGAATTAGCGGTGCGAGCAATGACTGAAAAATATCTGAGTCTTCTTCAAAGGCCTATACATGTCTGCCCATTGATTGACACACCCAAATAGTTGGACCTAGATAATACATATCAATAGAAAAGATAAATCAGAAGTGAAAAAATATAGAAATAAAGTATTCAGCATATATATATAGGAATGCTTACCCGTAGAGGCATTCCAATCTAAGACAATATCCCCAACTTCTGTGAGGGATTCAAGAATGGTTTTCATGAGATCAACCGCTTTCTCACGAGCCCCTCGCCATGGTGAGTCGCCATGCATGAGCTGTGAAGCAACATTCACCGGATTGAACAAGATATCGAGCTCAACAAGTGGAGAGCGAACAAAGAATTTCGAGACGATGGGAGAGTCACGAACAAATAGCTGAACACAGAATTGCGTCCCCTGAGAAAGAAACAATATATACAATTATGGATTAGATATAGTATGGAGAAGCTTAAGACTATAGCTAAAAATTATCAAAAAATTGTTTATAGTACTTACTGTCGCAGAAGGATCACAAGGCAAAGCTAGAGGAAGCTCATTCAATGCCCACCAATCGATGAGTAGCTTGAAGTCGTATGTGGAAGCACATTCATCAATTTCAAGTTGTAGATCTCTATCATTCGGATGAAGCAGAAGCAAAGTAGCGTTGTCGTGAAGATAATTGTCAGCGAACTCAAAAATAGTATCAATATAATTTTCTGGCCTCGAATTCCACAAAGGAATGGCATCAATGGATTGAGAGATCCCAGGCACTGGTAAATTCTCTGGAATGTCAGCCACAACAAGATCCAATCCAGTGTGCCTGCAATTGTCATTTGAAACTTTCCGTGTTCTACCTGCACCAACCTGGAAGCAAAGTGGGTGTAAACAAATCCGGATCAGTGTAATTTAGAGAATTCAAAATCAAATGAGGGTAACAAAGACTAACCTTTGAAATGAACTGATGTAGCTGCTCCCATAATTGCGGTGGGCCTCCTGTCTCCGAGAGAGACTACATGATAGAGAAAAGTGATATATTTTTGATAAAACACTTTGATGAGACAACTGGAAACGGAGCAACGGAGGACTGAGAAAACTGAAACTAGCGTTGCTTGCGTTGTTGAACTTCCAACCTTGTAATTTCAACAAGGCTTGAACCAGCGGCTTGAGAGGATGTCACGACTGGAGGAGAGTTCCATGCCAAGACCTCGTTCCTAGTCATATTTGTTGGATCAGGCATCAAGGAAAAATTCAAGGTGCCTCTCTCAGCAAGGGCGGCTGCAACTGCTGCTTGAATCTCAGCCTTCTTCGCAGTCTCCGCATCCCTGACAAGCTTTTCCTTGTCAGCTTTCGAAAGCCGCTTCTTCTTACCAAAGGTTTCCTCTTGAGCTAAAACTGGTGGAGACGATGACTGCTCTACAATTTCAACCTCCGGCTCCCCTAGTAGAGATGAAACAGGCACTACTGAAACCTCTGTTAGACCTTGGAAAAGGTCTTTCTCTGCATCTGGAACAAAATTGGCTGAGCATTCCAAATACCATCCATGACCATGTAATACTTGAACGGAATACTTCTTCTTCTCAACCTCTGTAAAGACGCACAAGTCTGATGAAGGTTGAATCCACATCGACATGAAAGAAGGGCATACAGATGATTGAAGAGCATTCTTGGGCAACAACTCTCTAACAATATACCTGCACACATCATTTTTAATTGGATTATAAACCCTGAAGATACAATAATCCTTTGAATATAGACAAAATTGGAGATTAAATAGATAACACACCTATATAAGAGCCGTTTAATGGCAAGATCACCACCCATCAACTCATTCAGCTTTGAATTCTTCTGAAAGAGCGGTTTTAAACCCAACTGAACAAAGACCATATATCCTTTCTCCCAGAGAATCATGCGCCATTTCTCAACATAATCAGACGACTTTTCAATTCCAGGGGAAGCCTCCCAATTAACTAAGATTGTACTTGTTGCACAAATATCTTCAAAATCAGCAATGAATTTTGCCTCCAGCTGAAACCAATCAATATATGAAGTTAGATGACATTCTTAACCAATCTGATAATTACTACTACCAAAGATCAAGTAATGAGCAGGAAGTGATATATTACTTGTGCCCAGAATGTAGCGCAATTAAGAAATGAATCAAGAGCGCCATCTCTGAATTGGGAAGGTGGAAAGCGGAAAGCAGAACGAACAACTGATGGCGAGTTCCAAAAATGAAGCCACCTTGCTTTGAAACGGGGCTCAACTGCAGCTGTTGCAATTTTTTGAAGCTTCTCAATTGTCATTTCAGTCTTCTTGAAATGACTGAAATGAAAATTGATCTACAAAATATGAATTGAGAATTCAACTATTAGAAAATAGAGTTGAAATATTATTGGCCAAATATTGTAGTGAAACTAAGATTAATGAGAATAATGTGCAAAGAATTTACCTCATCAAAGAACTCGTCGCCATTACTGGGATTTGCAACAACAAGGTATTTTTGAAAGTCCTTGCTTTTTATGGACTTCACAGTGCTAGCCGCAGCATCGCTCATGACCTTCCACACGCCTGTTGCACTTCTCTCCTCTTTAGGTGTCTTTTTTTCATAATCCATGGCAGCCTCATCTGAAGCGCGAGCAATGTCTTGCTGCAAGACGAATGAAATTAGTAATACAAAGTAAAAAAAATAAAAATAAAAAGACATAGTTCATAAAAATCATGAACATAAAAGGAGTTTGCATATCATACCCGATACAAGAACGAAATGAAAACATCAACTGTCAACGGAAACCAAGCAGCCCATGACCGTCGAACTTTTGCGCATGTATTAAAGTCTTCAGATGTCAAGAGGTCCTTGAAATCTTCCAATTTCAACCCACCATAATATCGTATGCATTGTAGTTTTGCCGGTAAGCTAGTCTTCACAAAATCATTCTGTGTAGACCTACATGATCATACATAAAGAGATAGATTCATCCAAAATTACTACACTTATAGAAAGAGTCATAGAAAAATAGGAAGAAAGATCAAAAGTTGAAATAATTACCAATTGACATCGTGCATACAATTAAGTAATACTGAAATCTGGCCTGTTGGATTTAGCACCATGCTCTGGACGGCATAATGCCAATCAAGGTCATCTGAATGTCGCTCAGAAATATAACGCCACCATGCATTGAACCTATGATTTCCGTCCCAGACAAAAAACATTTTGCCACTGAGGACGGCTAACTCTGGAGTTGCCTTTAAGAACTCTTCAAACTTCTCATTTGCTGCTATCCAATGTGAGCTCCAAGAAGACATTATGTCAGGTGTAACCTCACGCGACATCTCATGGTCATCAAAAATTGAAAGGTAGAATGCGCGATCTCCATCAATATAGCCCCCTTCAAAACGTTTCTGCAATGCACAAACGTCAACTTCTTGAATTGGCCGGACTCGAGGAAGGGCAATCATCCTGCAAAGAGGCACATGAATGGGTCCCTTTGTAACACGCATGCTTTCAAGAACGGTCACAAAATTAGACTTCTGATGAAGTCGTCTTGCTTTTTCACCTTCATGAGAACTAATCAGTCCTTCAGGGCATTTTGGTGACAAATCCTCGGAGTCTATTGAGGGCACGTTCTACAAAATCCAACCATAAACATTAAAACAATAATAACATAGAGTGATAAATCCAAATAACTGATTGCAAGAATAGTTTGAGAGTTACAAACCTGAGTGTTGGGACTGTCATCAAGAGCCTCGTCATCCTGAGTGTTAACCTCGTCATCCTGAGTGTTAACCTCTTCCTCCTAAGAACAAACTAAAAATAAGGAATTTAGAACAAAATTTCGTTTTGAAATACACATATATATACAAAATAAAACCTTCTACCTCTCGTACTTTCACCATTCAAGAATGACAATGTAGTGAACCAACATCTTTTAGTGCAAATAAGCAGTTCAATAATGAGAAAGAGTATTATATAAAAAAACTAGCTTCCTGCAGGAGCACCTCATCACTTGAAGCGCTTGCCATGGGTTGTGATTCCTCGATCGCATTCTCCCGTACAGCTCCGCTTCCTTGGCCAAGTTCATCCTACCAAAACACACAATAAAGTGGGCATATCATGCACACAATCATCATTAAAGATGGCCTTGTGTACGAGGCCTTAAAAACGTTCACCGATTGAACCATGATTCAATCTAGGCGGTTTAGGGTGCCACGCCCACGAGGCATGGTTGTTAAGCTGAATCAAAATTCCTGCAGGGGCTAACCTGAACAATACACTCATCCGAGGACTCATATCCCACCACGTGGTGCCCCCATCATGTTCTCGCGACACACAACCGTTCCCACCTTAAGGATATAATAAATCACTCACTTTCCCGTTCAGTTGCTTCGAGGAGGATATAACCGGTTTCATGTGTGTGCAATGTGATACTACACCGCTGGAGGAACCACATCCAGGACTTTCACCGAAGTCAGCTGCTTCGAGTTTAGAGTTCATAAATGAGGCCTCATATACGAGGTCTTACTTTTACTTACGAACATTCTTCCTGCAGGGGCCAACCCGAACAACACATCCATCCGAGGACTCAAGACCCACCAGGTGGCTTCCCAATCATGTTCACACGACACACAACAGTTTCCTCCTTCAGCCCCTAAAAACACTCACATTCCCGGTCAGCTACTTCGAGGATGACATCACCGGTTTCAGGTGTGTGCAATGTGATACTACACCGCTAGAGGACCCACATCCAGGAATTTTACCGAACTCAAAACAACCCATAGACACCGACACCCTGTTTTAGTGTCCCTCCATGACCTCACGTCACTCAACACTACCCATGTTTAGCCCCAATAAATTCAGACTTTCTCGATCAGCTGCTTCGAGATGCCTAAAGACCACATTCACGTGTGTGCAATGTGATACTATTCCGCTTGAGGACCCACAGTGAAGGATTTACACCAGTACCATAGATTTGGTTAAGGAGTATGTGAAGAAGGCCTCGTATACGAGGTCTTCTTTTTTCTCACGTCAACACATCCTGCAGGGGCCAACTTAAACACGCTACCCCATATGAGGACTCTTGTTCCACCACGTCGTGCCCCCGTTCATGACCTCACGTCACTCAAGCATACCCACCTTTAGCCCACACAAATACTAACTTTCCCGGTCAGCTGCTTCGAGGAAGAAATAGACCACATTCAGGTGTGTGCAATGTAATACTATTTTGCTGGAGGATCCACAGTGACGGATTTACACCAGTAGCACAATTAAGGTTACGGAGTATGTGAAGGAGGCCTCGTATACGAGGTCTCCTTTTTACTCACTTCAACACATCCTGCACGGGCCAACATACCCTTCTAAGGACTCATATTCAACCACCTGATTGCACTGTCGTCGTTCATAAATGCGCAAAGATGCCACGTCATGGGTCACACGATTCTCATGCACCATTTGATTCACGTCGATATTGACACATGTCCTTCAAATACTGCTCATATGATCATGTGATTTCAGCTCTACTATTCCACTCGAACAAGTCCGTGAAGGAGACCTCGTATACGAGGTCTCTATTTCTCACGTCGACATCTACTCATAACGCCCAAAATTCAAGGTTCCTCCAGATGCCGCGAATTACTCACCAAGAATACCCAGCTCGTTAAGAATGTAGACAAGGTGCTCGAACGGATCATCGTCAAGGGATTTAGATTGTACTCAATCCAATTACCAGATTTGTTCAAGCCTCGAGTTGTCCACAAAGCTGTCAACAACTCTGGACACGAAGGGTCGCAAAGCTGTCCACGAACTAACCAACTCGTTAAGAATGTAGACCAGGTGCTCGAACGGATCATCGTCAAGGAATTTAGATTGTACTCAATCCAATTACCAGACTTGTTCAAGCCTCGAGTTGTCAATAAAGCTGTCCACAACACTGGACACGAAGGGTCGCAAAGCTGTCCACAAAGATGTCCACAAACTAACCAACTGATTTTCCCATCCAGCTGCCTCGAGGACGATAAATATCGAGTGCAATGAAATACTACTCCGCTCAAATACCAAGGTGGATCACTGACACGAATGTCAGTGATCACGATGTTGGATTCAGAATATGCCGCCCATCTGAGATCATATCCACCAGCATGATCACGATGATGGAATCTGCATGATCCCTCGGCTCCGTCAACCACCTCTAGATATTTTCATAAGTGACGTGTATGTGATGTCATACACTAGCAGAGCCCCCACGGCTCGTTAGTAATACGCACTCGTCAGTAATACGTCACAAGTCGATGATACGTCACAAGTCGATGAAGGAGGCCTCGTATTTGAGGTCTCTACTCACTCCTGTCGATGTCGACATCTACAGACAGGTACGACCCTAAACTTGTTCCTCCAGTTGCCGCGAAGTACGGCCATCCGGCTTATGTCTCACCATTCAACCATTTACGGTGCTCGCCGACCTACGGAGAGGCTTACGGTGCTGGCGAGCACAACCTCTAAACACCGCATCCACGTCCCAGCACCAGGAACCAAGTGCTCCATCTTTCAGTGACAGTTCGGCACCAAGTGACAACTGTTCTCAGTGAGGAAGTCCACGCTATCAGAACCGTCATAGAGGTTGTCCACGCAATCGGCACCAAGTGCCACTCCAACAAGTCGGTGAAGGAGGCCTCCTACACGAGGTCTTCTACTCACTCTCATCGAAACCAGACCACCACCACAACAATAGAGAGGTCGACTGAAGTCGATACAAGTATTCGACACAAGTATTCCAGGTTACTCTCGTAGGCTACATGTGCTCGTATGTAAGATCCGTCTCCACATGGCCGTTAGATCCGGCTCCACAAGGCAACACTAGACCACCACCACAACAAGAGAGAGGTTCGATATCCATCACCACCACAAACAACCCTAATCAACATGACACTCATTCCACGGACCAAGAAGCTTACCGGAATGGTTGATGCGGGTGTCGATGAAGCCATTTGATCGCTCCTGCCTCCCGCACCCTGCCACACCACAAAGTTTCGTTAGATCTAATGAAGTGTAGTGCATTCACAAACCTTGGTTGTCTTGTGGCCTTCTCAGTGACTTGCAAGTACAGGTTCAGCTTCAGGGTTTGAATTTGAGGGTTTCGGTGGTGGCTAGACATGAGTCTGACCAACTCATTCGCAGACCAACTCATTCGCAGACCAACTCAATCGTAGAATCATTCGTACTAGAAGTCTAGCAAACATCATCCAGTACCGTTTTCATCCATGCCAATTGAACTCTCAACGACCTATGTTGTTCTCTTTAGTAATGTAATTTGAACAATTTCACATTAAGCATAGAAATCATCGTATTTTTTATTTTTTATTTTTTTTTCAGCCTTACGATTCACATTTTGGAACATATGAATTTCAAATAAAATAAAATTGTGAATTCATAAATTTTGAACCTCTACCTCAAAATTTAAGTGTACAAGGAACTAGTTTTAGCCTTAACAAAATGGAAATAAATTCAGACATGGTGAATTCAGACATTGTGTATTTGACACCGAGTGATGTCATAGTCTGTTGATCCACAAAACCCCAGGGCAGAAAATCAACCTATTTTCTAATTCAAGCACTATAATCGTACAATTCAAGTAGACAATGTTTATGAAATTATGTAAGTACGATATTTAGTAAGTCATTATTGAGATCCTATAATTTAAAGTAGAAAAATAAGTTTCTCGATTCTTCCTTACTCATAGCACAAGAACTTTAGGAGTTAATGTGTGATCAAAGTAGTTGTAGTACTTTCTGTGATTTGTTCACAAGTATCTATCTTGCACACTCAATTTGCTTAGATATACTCGCTTTAATATGCTCTCACTAGACACAGTGTTAATGATTGACTGGTTCATTTTGTATGATAAAAACCCTACTCCCTTGATGCAAAATTTAGCCCCACCAAAATTTTCATAGCTAAAATGACAAATTCCCGCTATAAATCTCACCTCTTCTCTTGTTTGTGAAGGTGGTGTAGTATCCGGTATGTTGTCACAATGTGCTCCGCTTCTTTCTCCAACTTTTGTCTGCAAGACACATATTGGACAAATTCAAATGAAAAGTATATAAGCACCGCGGTACTACAAAGTATGAAGGCACCGGTGTAAAATAAGTGGAAGAGACATCGACTTAGACAATTACATGTAACCCGACCAAATATACAGATAACCATGAAAAGTGCTCATACCAATATTACAGGAGATGATGATTCTTCTTCGTTCTCTTCAATGTTTTGAAGTTTGCAATCACTATCACGATCGGAGGAGTTAAAGGACAACACCTTTGCCATCTCTGAAATGTCTAAATGACTAACACATGCCTTTCGCTTGCCCATCCTAGACCTCTGCAATTGCCTTTGACTAGAAAACAAAATACCTCGCCTCCTCCGTTTCTTCTTTCTCTCACAAGAATGAACAAGGGGATCCTTACTACTCTTCCCAGTCATTAGAGAAATGCAAGTTCTACCCACCCATTCCTCTTATCAAAGGAGACAGAACGTATTTTGAAGATGCTAGACATTAGTATGTAAGGAACTCCAATGATTCATCCTAATTCTCTTATTTAAATCACCTTGATTTTTATATTTAAAAGAGCATACATAAGCATGATTTATAATAGCTATGTAGCTGTCTTCTGCCGTCACTTACAATATATTACTAAATATTACTTTTATGACCTGTAAAACCACTATTAGATGCGCTAATTATATTGTGTACACTCTCTCTTCTCAACACGTTTATTTTAAATTGCAAGCCAACGGAAACAACCTCAACTAACAAATGAAAACCCATGTGCACTAATGTATATTCTAATGTAATATTTATACATTATGTTTTATACTTAAAATACTTCACTTAATTTATTCTCCTACTTCTAGAATAATACATTTTGAGTTCAATAATTTTTATGGACGTTGTTTTAATTAGCACGCAAGCGTTCCTCGCACAGTCAATGATTAATATAGGTTCTGTGACAATTCACATTTTAATTGTTGACTCTGACACGGACACCCCAATTACGTGGCATCTAGATATACCACGCTCTACTCAATCTTTTGTCGATCTAGAATCTCCAGTATGTCAATCCTTTACAAGCCTGATATTATCTTAAGACATGTGGTTCTCAAATATTGCAACGAGACAGTCGATTGGATTCCACGTCGTGTTGAGCTATTACTGCTTCATATAATCTCGGATACATTCCAAACTGTATTATTGTGCATTTGCTTTAAACACAGACGCCGCCTTTCAATGAGGTCCCTTTTTTTACTCACTGGTTGTTCTTCATAATCCCTGTCCCTCTCCGTATTCCATCACTCTTGCAACCCAATCTTGATATCTCCATGGCTTTTTCTGTTCCATCTGCATTGTCTTCCATAGCCATTCTACGTGCCGTTGGAACTGGCTGTCCTATTGCCTATCCTTTGAATAAGGAGGGTTTTGCTACTGTTACCAGTGCTATGTTAAGTATTCGATTTTGTTTTCTTCAGGAGAGTATTTGTGTCGAGGAGGAGGTCTATGACGATGATTGTTTGTCTCTGCTCTACACCACACCAAGTCCGCCCATAGTGAAGGATATATTTGAGAAGGAATGGAAACTTGGCAAGGGTCGGTATAGAGTATATGGTCGCATAGATTCACAGATTAGTTTGTCATCGGTTGATCTTACCCCTCGTCAGTCCACAACGTGTAGTATGCAGACTCCTCCTCAACTTCGAGTGGAGGTCAAGATTGAGCCCGGCAAAGAGTCAATCATCAATCTCTCTTCAGACAACGAGGACACTGCGCCTCCTTTGAACCCCCCAAAGTTAAGTGTCCCTATGTCGTGTCGTCGTCGTCCCGTTACGCCAACTTATCGACCACCCAAGTCTTGTCTCCCAAAAGAGCAAATGATTTCTGGTATTGTCAGTGTTATCGCCGGTCTGAAGAGGCTGTCCACCCGTGTGTCGTAGCAAGTATTGGCAAGTATTCACATCTTAACACAAAGATACCCTAAGGTATTCGTTCCCACAGAGAATCACCGAGAACTACAACGACTAACAACAGTCCTAAGGCTATACAACACTTAAACATACCACAACAGATACATAATAAGAAAGAAAAGAAAGGTTAGACCATACGGTTCAGTCTTATCTACAACCACCCTTCCCCGTTACCAGAGGGGAAAGGCTTTCCTCCTTGGGGAGGACACCCACGGCGGACACCCACGGCGGAAACCCACGGCGGACACCCACGGCGGAAACCCACGGCGGACATCCACGGCGGACACCCACTGCGGATACCCACGGCGGACACCCACGGCGGACACCCACTTAGTACTTGTGGAGGAGCAACTATACACCTATATACATTATAGACATCCGGAGATCATAAGCATCCGGAGGGGGGGTATATCACCACGGACGATTGCTCCGTGGACTCGTAGAGATTTGGGGTTTTGACACAAGTACCATATTTCCTTCCTTCCTCCTATTCTATCGACTCCTACTTCTAACTTGAGATGGTTGTGGTTTCACTGTATTTCCCCCGTTAGGAGGGGTTTTAGGCCCTTGGCCTCGAAGACTTGTATAATTCTCGTGGCGGCCACGTAGTGTTACCTACCTACCATCTGAATTAGTAGTCCTTCCTTTACCTCGAAATGGCTAAAAGAGCTTTATCTAGGGGGTCCACATAGACATCCGCACAAGGGACCATAGACTCTACTCTTTTCCTTCAGAGGACGACGTCCTTCCTCCCTTACCTCCAATAGACATCCGCACAAAGGGGGGTTAGTTAGCTTTCCGTCCTTCCCTCAAGGTAACCCGAGCTGTTAGAGTAGGCCCTAGTTGTATCCGCATAGACATCCGCACAAGGGATCTAACCAGGTCCTATTCAATCCTTAACACATGGTTTTTGGGTCAGTCCTTACCAATAGACATCCGCACAAAGGAGAAGACTGAAACTTGACTTAATGTTTTAAGGTAAGTTAATGCTCCTTACGATTCAACCATCTGACCAAAGGTTAGTGTAGCAGGAATCTAACTACGCCCTCACACTCGGCTACATCCGCCACCGATAGGTCACACAAGGCGCAACAAGACTCCTCCCTCACCGGTCACTCCCCCCTTGTCCTTCCCTGAACCCGTACAATCTGACCTGTTATTCCCATCCACCCGGACTAACCCTACTTGATGGAACAAGGAAACAATTGTACAAGTTAGAGTTAGAGTCACGTCCGACTAGCCCCCTAACCATCTCACCTGTTATTCCCATCCACACGACTAACTCTACTTGATGGAACAAGGAAACGACAACTTCGGTGGTTAATATAGACTTGAGGAGTGGACTACTTGAAATGGTACTCACAATCACGTATGCAATCCGAGCTCTCCAACCGTGGAAGGTTTTCTGAGAGCGTAGGTTTAGAATTCAAACTGAAAGGAAATACACACAATAAGCAGTGAAGAGAGGCGCCAAGAGGCTCCCCTCTTATACTGCAGCAAACACAAACTAGCGTCCAAAACAAGAGATGTCATCTAACTAAACATGGCGGCATTAACTACTCTTGACGGCGCAGCCGTCCTCCCACCAACTCCACGCCAAGTCAAAAGGCACCTAACCACAACTCCCAAGGCAAAACAAGTCAAACTCCAAAGTCAAACCGGGGCCTAGTCCGCGAATGAACAGTGACATAAAAACTAAGATACTGACCCTACTGCCGGGTCGACTCCTCAAGTCTTCTCTTCTCTTCCTTCCTCTTCCGCTTCTTCGCAGTCCGGCTCGAGGTCGACTTGGAGGCGGCCTTGGCAAGAGTTGCCAAGGGAAATAACAAATCAGCGGACAACAAGGAAGCCGGTCCGGACCCGGACGCACGAGGGAGGGTCTCCCTCGAGGTCAAAGAGGCTTCCGGGCCACCTGGAGTGAGTAACACGGAAGTGGTGCTCGGGTGAAGCCCGGGTCGGGTCCTGAAGGCAGGTACCGGGCTTGGAGTCGCAGTGAAGACCTTCTCCGCAGCGAGGGGTCCGGACTTGTCCTCTGCGGATACCGGAAGGTGCAACTAAGCGGAGCTCTCACTCGTGGACCTCCCCGGTTGGGATACACCCGGCAAGGGCGCCACGAATGACGCGTCGCGAACGGGGCCCCCAAGAGGGAGGGTGGGGGGACCAACCTCGGATGAAGGCTCCCCTGTGACACCCGTGCCCTCCTTCCAACCGGTTTGTGCGTGAGTGGTGATCTCCGAAGGGGAAGGGCATGCAGCAACTACCACCACTGGAGCTCGTGGTGGAAGGTCTGGGCTATCAAGATCAACCACCTCCTTTGACTTGTCTTGGGCCCCCAAACCTTGCCCCCCCGAGTCCGCATCGGACTCCGAATCTGCATCCTTGCCCGAGCTGTCAAGATCCTCCCCCACCTTGGGAAGGATGTGGATGAGGTTGCCCACCAACACCCTCATGTTAGCATACGCCTCCTCCAACTTAACGGTCTGCTCCACCATAAACGCAATCACCCGTTTGCTAGAGATATGGCCATCTCTCTCCAACTTGGCATCGAACATCTTGGCCTTGGCAACCGCATCAGCTGGAAAATGTAAGGCGTCCTCCACCTGTTGTAACGCTGTCGCGAAGGCATTGGCTTGCAGGAGAGCCTCCCTGCATGCCCCCTCTGCCTCCAACGCCCTACTCTTCATCTTCGTCATGTCCAAGGTGAGCCGGTGTACCCTCTGCTCCATGAGGCGAAGGTCCCCGCCCCTCCAACTCTCTCCTTGACCGCAGCAATCAATCCCTTCCGTGGAGGGTTGCCCACCAAACCACTAACGTGTCCCAAAGTCCTATCTACGTCATCCACATACACTCGAAGGGCCTCGATCAATTCAGAGGCTGGGTAAGTCTTACCTCCGAGTTGTGCTGGTCCAGTGGCTGCAGCACGGATGGCTGCACGGGTCCTGGTGGCAGGAGCTCCTCCCTGCCTCGGTCTCTGGTGCTTGGGTGGTGGTAATGCCTCCTCTTCCGACTGCGGGGCACTGCTTCCTCCCTCAGAGCCTGGCTCTGGCTCTGACTCGGTCCCCTCGAACTTCTTTAACATGAGCTGAGTCCCATACGCGATGTCCTCCTCCGGAGTGGTCTCCTTGAAGTGGTGGTAGAGATGGATCAAGAAGGGACAGAGGGGGGACCGCTTGGCGTTGTTGATGCCCTTCACCAACCTGAGCACCACTTCTCTCACGATAATGGCCCAATTCACCATCCTCTCCCCCAGGAAAGCTCCATACACGGTGTTGGCAAGGGTAATTGTGATTCTGGAGGGCTTCTCGGGGTGTAGGATGGGCACGAGGAAGGCAAAGACCCGTTTGGCCCGCGGGTCTGAGCAATCCTGTAATGAGTAGCCGTTCTTGGCATCCTTAGTGCTAAAACATCCCTTGGCGTACTCCTCCTTCCTCAAGCTGGTCCATCCTCCTCCTTGTCGTGGAAACTCATATACCTCTTGCCACCTACCCATGGTCCACCTATCGGGACAAGCACGGATGCTGTCTCCCTCCGGTTGAGGTAGTGGGTTCCTCCGCATTTCCTCTACTGTAGAATCAACACAAAAACTCCAACAAAACTCAAGCAGGGAGAGGCAACCCATGCGCAGGAGGTCCTCCTTGAGCTCCGTGAGCTCCAGGGGATCCTTGGGGATGGCCGGGCAAATGGCCATGTGTGAGGAGGAACCGGCCGCCATTGCTTTCCACTCTGCCCTTTTAGTTGTCGAAGGGTGTCGAGGTCCCGCCCTAGCTGGTGCAGCTGTCCTCAAGAGGTCCACCCTTCGTGATAATGCACTGCTACTCGTTGGATGGGCTGTGTGCACGAGGTCTGCTCTCCAGAGATCCGCGCTCCGGGGTTCCGCCTCGATGATCCTTGTTTGCTCAATGCAGCTGCTCTTCGTTGGTATGGGCTGTGTGCGCAAGAGGTCCGTCCTTCGGGGTTGAGTTGTGCAGCTGCTCCTCGTCGAGGTCGCCCTCCAGGGATTCCGCTCTTTAGGATTCCGCCCTCCGAGACTCCTTCTCCTGCTAGTGCTTCCCAGGTGATCCCACGTCGTGTTATGTAGCGGCACCTCCGACTTGCTGGCTGTATGCACAAGGTCCGCCCTTTGGGGTTGAGTTGTGCAGCTGCTCCTCGTCGAGGTCCCCCTCCAAGGATCTGTTCTCCGGGATTCCGCCCTCCGGGTTCCGCCCTTCGAGACTCCTCCACCTGGTGGCTGTGTGCATTCGGGAGCTCCGCCCTCCGGGTTCCGCCCTTCGAGACTCCTCCTCCTGTTGGTGCTTCCCAGGTGATCCCACGTCGTGTTATGTAGCAGCACCTCCGACTTGCTGGCTGTATGCACAAGGTCCGCCCTTTGAGTTGTGCAGCTGCTCCTCGTCGAGGTCCCCCTCCAGGGATCCGTTCTCCGGGATTCCGCCCTCCGGGTTCCGCCCTTCGAGACTCCTCCACCTGGTGGCTGTGTGCATTCGGGAGCTCCGCCCTCCGGGTTCCGCCCTTCGAGACTCCTCCTCCTGTTGGTGCTTCCCAGGTGATCCCACGTCGTGTTATGTAGCGGCACCTCCGACTTGCTGGCTGTATGCACAAGGTCCGCCCTTTGAGTTGTGCAGCTGCTCCTCGTCGAGGTCCCCCTCCAGGGATCCGTTCTCCGGGATTCCGCCCTCCGGGTTCCGCCCTTCGAGACTCCTCCACCTGGTGGCTGTGTGCATTCGGGAGCTCCGCCCTCCGCCTTCCGGCTATGTTGCTACGCTCTCGGGAGGTCTGCTCTTCCGCCTAACGTCGCTAGTGCGCCTTCGGGCTTCGTGCTCAGCCTGTCCACCTTCGTTGATAAACTCCTCCGGGGTTGACCTCCATCCTCGTGGTGTCGCGCTTGGGAGTTCCGCCTTCCTCCTGTCCACCGTGCCGGACCTGCGCTCCTCCGGGGTTGACCTCCACCCTTGTGGTGTCGCGCTTGGGAGTTCCGCCTTCCTCCTGTCCACCGTGCCTCACCTGCGCTCCTCCGGGGTTGACCTCCACCCTTGGTGGACTTAACATGGTTCCTCCCTCCGCCTTCTTCCTTGGTAAGCTCTCGGAAGTTCCGCCCTGTGTTGGTATGCGTTCCCAGGATTCCGCCTCGAGCCTGTCCGCCTGTTGGTGCGCCCAGGGTTCCGCCTTTTGCCTTCCGCCCTGTGTTAGTACGCGTTCTCAGGATTCCGCCTTGAGCCTGTCCTTGTTGGTGCGCCCAGGGTTCCGCCTTTAGCTTTCCGCCCTGTGTTAGTACGCGCTCTCACCCTGTATTACTAGGGTCCGCCCTTGCCTGTATGACCGTGTTCACAGCCTCCGCCCTCAGACCCTCGATGCCCGCCCTTGCGCTCCTGGGGTCCGCCTCGGTGGTAGCTGCAGGGTACCATGATGTCCGCCCTTGCTACGATGTCCCTTTACTAGCTTGGGGCCTGATTGCCTCCGGTTGAGGTGATCTGGTTTATCCCTGGTCCTGGGTGAGTTTTTAAGATTGGGTCTAGGTTTAGGTCCGGGGTCTCTTTTATCCCTAGTAAGGATTTAACCTAACCCCTTATTCATCCATCCCTATTTCTACTTAGAGGCTAATCCTAGTTTAGATTGATGTCTTAACTTAAGCTTTTTGATTAACCTTAACACCCTAAACTACTAAACTAAATAATTTTTAAAAATCTGGGATACAACACCGTGCCGGCGGCAAGAATCCGCTGAAGACACTGAACTTCGACGCCATTCTACACCGGCAAGTGAGTTGTCTCCCCGCCGAGTTCAACCATAATGCGATATTCGAACTGCCGCCCGCCCCACTAACGGCGTCATCCACTCAAGCACGTAACATGTATGGGATGGACAAGCGGTATGATGGACACGTCTGGACGAAGACAATCACGACAAACATCATTAACAACGACGGCCTGCACTTTCGGACTTCGAAGCGTGTCGGTCATCTGCAATGCGACAACGTCGACTGCATGTACCTTGAGCGAGTTAATTGAATATCGGACGTGAACGAGAGAAAGTTTGAAGGAACGATTGCGATGACTTCAGAGGCCGGTCAGAGAGCCCCTAAAAACACGTTACTTTGCAAGATCTGTGGAGTTCCACCAACATTTATTGCCACGTGTGATGCTGTGGTGTACTACGTTTTTGGTAAGCGCAACTACACCCGTGCATGTATTCACTTAGGCGTACACGACCATCCCGTTGAAATAGGTGATTACCGTGATGTAAAGGAGAAGACTAGTCTAATTAGTGAGCAGGTAGAAAAAACTCCGCGTACAACCAAAAGTGCCATCATATTGGAGGCGAGCAAGGAGCTCCTTGGACAGTTCTTGCTCCACAAAGAAGGCGATCCCCGGAAGATCTTGACTATGGAGGAGTTAGCTCCCTTCTTAGACAAATGCTAGGACATGGGTTCTCCAAGCATCCGAAACAAGGTGGTTACATTCCGATACCTAAAGAGGTACGGTGTCATGGACACCATATTGAAACTTCGCTCGGTGAGTACCTGGGCGTTTGTGCAGAACATCAAATTCCCAAGTCAAGGTTCGGAACATGCTGTGGGAGAAGAATCCAAGGTCTTCATCTTCAAGATGTTAGAGGTCAGGCCGGGATCTGGCGTTGACATTGTGAAGCGGATGCAACCGGGCAATGATCTGGATAATGCGTGGATGATGTTTGATCACATCAAGCGCCTGACAGACTGGACAACAATGGGATGTCACGTTTACGACGCTACGTACTGCAGGGTGATGACCATCGCTATCTGTGACTTGATGTCGGAGGATAAAGATGCTCAGATGCTTTTCTGGAATAACCTCAATGATGTCATGCGTCGACACGGAGTGGAGAAGCCGGACTTCAAGGGATTCATGGCGGACGGTGCTCAGGCCAATTGGAATGCGGTAAGAGCTGTCTACGGGGGTGGCGACGTCATGGCAGACAAGGAGCGTACATGCCTATTTCACTATATGCAGAGTATGATCAAGTACACAGAAAAATGGATTGTTGAGGAATTTCAAGAGCAGCACAAGAGCCTCTGTAAACAATATAGAGAAGCAACAACTATGGAGGACGCCGACCGATTGTACGACACGCTTCAGGCATGGTACAAGATATCAGGAGTTGTGTCTGAAAAGGGGCTTGAGGCCATGTCAAACTGGATTGCATGGTGGCACTTTAGGTACCGTCAATGGGGCGGGTTCATGACCTCGGTATGGCATGCGCACTCTTTCTCTCAATATTGATCACTCTTACTCCATTTCTTTCTTCGTCCTTGGTTCCTGACATTATCGTTCAACTTTTGCAGAATATTTCCATTGGCGAAGTAGCCGAGATGCCTTCTTGCAACCTAGCGGAGACTGTGCACAACAAGTGGAAGCAAGCCTCTGGGGACCGAGGGGCAGACCTATACGTCGCCACTGTAGACGACTACATCCGCGGATTCTTGCAAGTTGTTAACTACCACCAATTCCTGAAAGGCGATGTTGGTGGGACCGGACCTAGCAAGGAAGAACTGAAGCTTAGGGTGGCCGAGAGAAAAGCTCAAAGGACAGGCGCCGCCGGTGTCCTGAAGGAGTCCATGTTGCAAATGCCCGGGGCAGAGGAATTCTGTACCCGCACAACAAACAAGACTGGGGAAGAGGTGTTCGGTTCACGAAAGCGTAAGCCAAACATGCCAATCGGTGCCGATGACGAGTCACATCGACCGGATAAAGTGAACTTTTCTCGCCCTCAACATTCTGTAGGACCCTCAGGAACTTCTTCAGATCCACTGCCCATTATCAACGAAGACGGTGGGATTGGTGATGACGACGGTGTCTATGCCGATGACGACGTCCCCAAAGATGATGTCTATTATGTACGACCGGCACATGTGTCACCAATGGCGACACTGGCTCGGAGAGCTGGTTTGCGGCGCGTCACAGCGGTGGAAGAGACTCATGCTGAATTGACAGAGTGGCATATCGCCCGCTTGTCAAAGAATTCTGCCAAGAAATGTTTTGCGCAACGCACAAAAACAAGGACAAAATGTGAAGAGAGGATTGTGAGAGGTGGAAAGGCAACCCCGGCACCAACATACACAGGTTTTTACCATCACCCGAAGAAGAATGTCTTGGAAACCATGGATTTCTACTTCTGCAACGATGACATCGAAAGGTGTGTGAAGGGTACGAGGCGTGTGTGGGTGGTTCAATACAAGAAGGGCATCGATAGGCCTCCGATCCCTGACGTATGGCCTGTCATAGTGGGTACTAATCTGACCCGTGGGGAGATTGAGGATCTGGAAGCGGCTGGATTTCAACTCCCGCTAAAGTAGCAAGTTTCTTCAAGATGTCTATTTACTAACGACAGGCCCTCAAGAGACCTGAGTTCCATCCCAGTGCCAGCAGACACCAACAGAATTACTGCAAAGAGAGATGGTAAGACGGTGAAGCGCACCTCCAAAGTACGCAATGACAAACAAAGGAAGTCCATGGCGTCTGTTGATTCCCTAAATGCTTCCATTAAAGCTGTGAGGATGCTTCCAGGTCTGGGCTTGGGGTGCCACATTTCTCTCATTTCATATGGTGATCCGCCCGAAGTTAATATCTACTCCGCCACGGTGAGTGCATTCCCTCATTGCACCTGTCCAGCTTTCACAAAGACTTGGAAGGCGTTCCGTGGAAAGAGCCAATACTCCCATTGTAAACATCTCTAGATCATCTTTCTCGCTATATGTGGAATTGATCAAACTGTAGAATTCATCCATGCTTCTACCTTTAGTTGGAAGGAGGTCAAGCAGATTCTTGAACGCGGCATCCTGACACATCCTTGGACCTAGTCCGGGTCTTTAGCGTATATCACTAGCGTATAGCCTAAATCTACGTGTGAACCTAGGATTAGTTATAGCCTTATAGGATAGGTGTTTGGAAAAAAAAATTATGATTTTGCTTGTCCAGCACCTTTATATATATCAAGATATTTGTTGTGTTAAAAAATATTAATAGTTTGACCTCACAATATGATTTCTCGGTGCTTAGTGGTTATACCCTAAACCGTAAAGTACCTAGATAAATCATATATTATTCTTTTGGTATCGAGACCCTAAACCGTAACTTCTAGGTACCGAGAGGTTATACCAAAACCTCTTGGTACCGATCCATTATACTGTAACCTCTTGGTACCCAGAGGTTATACGGTAATCTCTTGGGGTCCAGAGGGTACCTAAACCTCTTGTGACGTAGAAGTAATTGTATAAACATTGGTACAAAGAGGGTACGGTGTAACCTTTTGGTATGGAGAAATTTTAAAGTTAGTACAAAATGTAGAATCTGTTTTTGAAAAACAGATACCAATCACGGATTTTGGTCATGTCTAAATTTAGCAAAGAATCCTAAATCCTGAAAATAGAACAAATATTCCTCGAATATTCATGAAATATTCGTGAAATATTTTCTGCTCTCCGTGGTTGAATTCTCTGCTCACCGCTCTCCGCTCTCCGCTCACAGCTCATGAATAAGACTCCCTCCCGATAGGCTTGCCTCTGCCTAATCAGCGAGAAAGCTGGGAGTGTGGTTTCATGGCATGCTTGGGCTTCTGGCAGTACCTTATTGCACGTGGTGGGCGTGCCGAGGCGGAGGAGAAGATCGTGACAATGGGGACACAATATTTGGATTGGGACGGGAAGAAGGCGTACCCATGGTTTATGCAAGCGTTGTACATGGAGATTGTCGCACCGCTTCCGTTCCACGATGCTCTCAATCTATGTGGACAAGATACGGTGGAGTTCAAAAGAAAAAGTCCGGACGTTGTTTTCGTGGAAGTTGGTACTGGGACGGCGAAGAAGAAGAAAGTACTAGTTCTCAGTATTTCGGAGACAGTGAGGAAACGTGAACTTTTGGGCTTCAACGTGCTCAAGGACCCACCAGTGACTCAAGGAAGGCGGGAGAAGGCAATAGCGTGCGAAGGGGCGAAAAAACCAAAAAAATCAAAGGGCACCACCAAGACGAAGAAGTAGGCGATAAGGGGGGGGGCTGCTGTATACAACCGATAGACTCCAGGAATTTGTACAGATTAATAGGTTGCTGAGGTTGTACATTTCATTCATTGTAAATGACAAAATTTTCAATAATATACTCGAACGTAATTTGAAATCCACTTCAGGCTTGTAAGCAGGGTTGTTCGGCCGTCCGTCCGTCCGGTAGTGTCCGTCCGGTAGAGGCTGTTGTCCATCCGATAAGGGTCAACCCTAGTTTGACCATGACTCGAGGTAAATCAATTTATCCACTGCCACGAAGGCGACTACGTGACTGACAAGTCGTCAACAGGGTCGCGCGCGTGGAGACAGGGAGGCGGGCGCGTGAAGGGGTCGGGCGCATACAGGGGAGGACCAGGCGAGTACCATGTTGGGTCGGGTGCGTACAGGGGTGGACTGGGCGCGTACCGTGAAGGGCTCGGCGCGTGCTGGGAGGACCGTGCGCGTACCGCAAGTGTCCGGGCGCGCGCAGTGAAGGGCCGGACGCATACTTGGAGGGGCTGGCGCGTCCGGCCAAGATTGCGCGCGTTTGTAGAGGGGCTGCGCGCGTTCGTGGGGGAGGACTGGGCGCGTTCGTGAAGGGGGCTGGGCGTGGCGGGTGGTCTTTGGGGTCGCACGCGTACGGGTATTGAATTCAAGGGTCGCGCACGCTCTCTCACTTCTTAACATGCATGAGCTTCATGTCGCAATGTGTATGAAAAATGTTAATCTTTTATTTATCACGAGATGGGCAAAAAGCACCGTTACATCACAATGCTAGTACGTATTGCAAAATGATCAACAATTGAAACCTTCACTATCAATACCCTAAGTCAAAATATCTATATCTCATAGCGGAAGCAAGCGTCCGGAACTTCAAAGTTGAATGGTTTAGCCATTAGCTCGTCAACCACTTTGCAGAGTGTTGGACGTTTGAGGGGATCTCGCTCCAGTAATTTCTCGATCTTCACTTGAAAAGCTGCGTAGTTGACGGTTGATTTGAAGAATGTTGAGTCAGATTCTTTTTCCCAAATCGCTCTAGCCATCCACCCAACGGAGTACGAATCGGCGAGCTGGGTGTATTGGTGACGCCGCTGCATCACATCCAATGCCGTTTCCGAATCTTGTGGGCCGAATTTGGGAAACAGCTCTGGAGCTACCCAATGTCGTCTACGGCGTTGATTGTCCAGCTTCGTGTCTGTCCGAAATCCATATTTTGATGGCTCTTCATGTGATACTCGGCTCGCAATTCCCCAATCACAAACGCCTATGAAGACGGATCCTGGTTTCTCTGGAGGAAAGTGGAGAAGCACGTTTGTGGGAGCGATGTCATTGTGAATGACATTTGCTTTGTGGACTTGGGCCATGGTGCACATCAAAGCCCAGGCAAGTCTTGCTCTATTCTTCCGGAAGGCTAAGATTTGTGTTGTATCCTCCGCCAAAATATATGGAGCTGAAAGGATTGAGTTGCTCGAAGCCGCCGGATTTGCCTTTGAATCGACGGTTTTAAAATGGGCCCAGCTACCACCATGCTTCCACCATGCGTCCACCATGCGTCCACCACAATGTATACGCCTCAATATTCTTTGTATTCACCGCCCAAAACTTTATAACTTCTCGGTGTGCAACATGACATATCATGGCCTCGTGAGACCGTTGTCTAAATTTCTCCTTCGGATGAGACGCCGTTGGCATTTTCCCGGCAAACTCCATGTATGCCGAAATGGCCTGCACACCCACGACGCAGACCTTCCAAACCTTTCCGTATCCACCAACGGCGTCATATCCGGAAAGTCCATAAACTCCGATATCTTCTGGAAGAAATTGCACGCTGTGCAACATATGCGCCTCCATGGATGACTTCATCGCTTGTTCATTCCAAGGCATACCTCTCGTACGAGAGCTTGAGAACCTGCCAATGGTGGTCTTCACACCTTCGAGGAATTTGCGGAGTTCCAAGTCTCGTGGCTGATGTTGGCCCCCGCGAGGTTTTTTCACCTCACAATTGAATACATGCGATGCATTACTCTTACATTGAGTGATTACTCTCTCCATGAATGAGGCGTAGTGATACATGCCATATGCATCCTTGAATGATTCAAAACTCTCCACAGCACCCTCGAATTTCGACTAGAGGTCGGCCTGTAGGCACATGATTCCTGGCTCTTCCTTCTCCAAATAAACTTGACGGAATCGCACCACGTCAGTTTCACACCATCGACCGTAGTATTGTATTGCCACACCTCGAAGAAATGCGCTATACTCCTTTGGTGGATAACCGGCATTCTTCTCGTGCGCAGACATTTTTTGCTTCGCCCTCTTCGACAGTGCCTTCGGTGCATCGGAAGGATTGCGGCTCGACTCCGCAACGCTAGTAGGTGGAAGCTCAGATGCATCTGGAGCATCTAAATCAACATGCGCGGGCCGCTTTCCAGTATTACGATCAGTAGCCATTGCAATAATCACAACCCTACACAAACTATAATTTTATAAAAAAAATCAAAACCTTCCCCGGTGTCGTGTTGTAAATTACTACACTATGTAAAAAGATAATATAGATACAAAAAGTGTGGTCGTAGAATGACCTTCAGTTTAATTCAATGTGGGAACATTTGGAGCTTGTTAGCCTAGCTTGGATGTACTGCATCTCTTGTCTCTAGCTCAGGGGTAGGTAGGTGGCCAGTTGGCTGCTTATTTTCCTGCTCTCACTAGCAAGTGCCAAGCCGCAGCCGCCGGAACAGTTCAACGAGTTCAATGAGACTCGAACTCGGAATCAGTCGGCGGTTAACAAACGGGCTCTAACAGCCAACCAAGTCTGCAACTTGGCGATTATCATCGAGCCCGCAATAGTCTTATACTGTTTCAGATAAGTCGTTTGTTTCTTAATCTGACTTTCCTGTGGACCATCTTTTAGATGGAAAGGCATCTATGGCTACTTAAATTTGCTTAGCCGTTTCCAATTAAAGAAATGTCATTAAGATAATGTTAAGGAAGGCAAACTTCTTGATGAAGTTATCGAAAAACATATAAAGGGTAGATGGTTGCCGTGCCTTATGCATTACTTCAGGTCATTATTAGTTTGGATTGTTTCTTCATAGTTTCTATAGGTTGATAGTATGGCTTCTCAAGACCCTGATGATTGGGAATTCCCTTTAGCTCACTCACCGGATGATCTAATTCAACTTTCTCAACCATCAACATCAAGGCGACGTGTGCGAGAGGAAGCAGGGCCTTCTGAGCGTCGTGTTCAACCACGTACCGCTTTTGATCCTCAACAAGTTCCTTTGACAAGTTTAAGAAGTTTACAACCGGAGGCAAGAACTTTAGTAATCGTCTTGGAGGTTGGAGATGTGCTTATCGAAGGCCATCAAGTGGTGTTTGAAGGGTGTTTTCAAAACACTAATGAAGGTCAAATGGTAACCCGCTTGTCCAATGACCTTGGTCACCGTCTTTGGCTTCAAGGCCCGCTCAGACACTTGGATAGTGAAAGGCGAGCAAGTTACCTTGCTGCTATTCTTCGTGAGATTCTTGACTTTTTACATGTTTAATCCATCTAGGGGCTGAAGTTGAGATAATTTATTGTTATTTCTCTTTATTTATTTGTGGTTAGTTGTTGTTGAAGAAACCCGGTCTTTAGATTGATGACCAGGTAGTTAGTGTTTGAAAATACAAAGAAAAGAAGGGATAGAGGGATGATAAGAGTTGATAAGGGGGAGAATTTGAGCAACCAATGGGGTTTAAGATGCCCATGTGGCCTTTAAATGGGCTGAGGTTAGTTGTGATTGGCTCATTTCCCCGTTTTGGGGGTTGGATTCTTCCTTACCAAGGAGGGGCTGGACTGCGGGGGCTCTCTCGGGTTGTTTTTGTTTTAGTTTGTTTTGGATTTTGAGTATGTTTTAGCTCTCTATGAAGCTATCACTCGGTCTTAGAGCTAAAAGTATGAGTGAACGGCGCCTTGTCGAACACAAGGGGGTCTGCTGCCCCATGTTTTCATGAGCAGTAGGTTTGAAGCCTTGTAGCAAGTTGTACAAAGTATATCTAAATGACATCTTTAGTGAGTGTTTGTACACTGTAAATAGCTTTCCAAAGAGCTATCTTATGTTCTATTTCGAGCTTTTGTGAAGTCATAGCACTAGTTTGAAAGAAGAAGGGTCAGCTGATTTGAGTTTTTGTAAGAAGTAACTTTGATTGCACATAGCGGCTGGCCAGATGGGTTTTTGGAGGTGAAATTTGGTGTGTATGTGGTGTATTTTAGTGGCTTTTCAAGTAGCTATAGCACGATCCATTCCGAGTTTGTATGAAATCATAGTGGTATTTTGAATTAGAAGGTAAATCAAGAGTTTAAAAGAGAGTTTGAGTTCGGTTTATACTTAATGAGAGGTTAGAGAAATGATTTCAAAGGGAGTAAGGGTATATAGGAGAAGGGTATGAAGTGGTTAGGGTATGTAAGGGTAAGGGTATGTGGGATTGTGGTTAATTAAGGAATTAATTATCTTAATCAAGGTTAATTGTGTTAAGTAAGATTAACTAGTCTAATTGTAATCAATTAGCTTAACTAAAATTAAGTGGATTAATCAAGGTTAATCATTTTAGTTAAATATAATTATCTTAACTATCAATTAATTATTATTAAGTGAAATTAGTTAATTTAATCAGAGTTTTATTAAGGCTTGATTTAGGTTAAGGATAATTAATGTTTTGAGTTAAGTTTTTGGGAGGCAAGTTCTACAAGACATCTGCATCATGTCTTATAATATGTACATCGAGTTTTATTATACAAGTTGAAGATTGGAGGCCTTTCTCGTATGCTGAATGAGGACTTATGAGTTTATAAGGACTTGAACACAAAAATATATGTTCCATATTCTCCCTTCCCCTCTCTAAACTAAGTGCAGCCAAGAACCCTGCGTTTTCTTGAAACAAAGACTCTCTACACGACATTTGGTGCTTCCACTGAGAGCGCTTTAGGGCATTTGGTTTTGTTAGAGAGAGATGGATGATTCTGGAGGAACTTGTGGTGGTGGAGGTGGTCAGAATCTTGCGTAGGAGTTTATGAGGGCCATGCAGATGCTTATGGGCCAACAAGCTGCTAATACATCGGGACAAGGAGCTACGAAGGCTTTGAAGACTGTCATCAACAAATTAGGGAGGTTTGATGGCAAGAATGTTTCCAAGTTTTTGAGGGTCTATGGATGCGAGATGGAGATTTATCAAGTAGTTGGAGAAAGGATGATAGAGACTTTTCACCTTGCAGTTGTACCTGAGATCAGGGAGAGGGTTAGACAGTTGCATGAGGGTATAGATGTGCCCTCATGGGCTGCATTTGAAGAAAAGCTCAGAGATGAGTACTTTGATGAAGATACTGAGAAGATGTCCAAGAGAGGGTTTCTTGATTGGGTGGAACAACGGCCTGGCAAGGACATGGGGCCTAACGAATTACTCAGAGAGTTTGAGAAGAAGTTTGGGCAGTTATCTTTGGTTGAGAAGCGTCTTTTGGAGGTGAGGAAGTCTGAGCTTTTTCTACAAGCTGCGGATGAAGCATTAGAATACAGATTGCTTATCTTCCTCTCAGATAGTACAACCGAAGGTGGGTTTACCACTAATTGGAGGAGATTGGAAGAAGGGGTGAGCACTATTGCCAAACAACAACGTGTGAAGGCAAGAGGACTTGGAGCAAGGATAGAGGCTTTACCGATAGTAGAAAACAAAGCTTCAACATCAACCCAGCCTACTTCTACTCCTCCAAGTTCCTCAAAGGGCAAAACGGTGGATGATGCTACGATTTAAGAGCTTATGAAGGGCATCAAGGAATTGAAGGTGGAGATGAGTACGCTTATGAGGAGTACCAAAACGAGTGGTTCACAACCAAGTGGAGGATAGAAGGATTTTGTCATGAGGTGCATTTGGTGTGATGATCCAAGCCACAAGCGTGGAGATTGTACGTCGTATGCTGATGCTATGAAGAATGGCATTATTTCTTTCAAAGAAGGAAGGATTAGAGATGCTTCGACGGAAGAAGTTTTGAATACCAACTTTGGAAGAGGGGGCATGAAGAAGTTGATGGATGAGCGGTTGAAAAATGGTAGTTCTTCGAAAGGCAAGGAAGCAGAAACTTACAGCATTGAGGTCGAGCAGAGTAAGGTGAAAACCTTATCTCATGTACCGACAGAACTGATGGTCAGAGGAGCACAAGCTATCAGACAGCTTACTGGATGGGATGATCCGGTAGATGCGATCACTATAAGGGCATATCTGGATAATGAGCAAGGGGTCGATTTGCCTAGCGATGCGTTGGTCGAAGCTAAACGTGGCAGAGATGAAGAAGAAGAGACAACGGAGCCAATAAGCAAGAGGAAGCCCTCAGGCAAGAAAGATACTACTCCAGCACAAGGGCCAGCAAATCACACTCGCCACAAGCAAGACGCTGGACCATCTCACTTACATCCAGGGAATGCACCACTACCAAAGGACAAATGGGAGGAAAGGATGAGCAGTAAGAAGGGAAAGGAGAAGGAAGATTCTGCAAAGGGAAGAGGTAAAGTACCAGCCTACAAACTTCAATCCGATATTGAATCTTCAATTGATATGAAGGGCATTCTTGAAGAGAGGATTCTTGATGCAAAGATTGAATTCACTTTGAGAGAAGCTCTTGGTATCGCCAAGAAAGACTTTCACGAGCTCATAATAGATGTTATCAAGAGAAAGAGGCAAATGACAGCAGAGACAGTGATGGCAAAAGCGATAGATACTCACGTGACCAAAGATGAGGAAGAAGAGATTGGGCAAGTGTTTGTCATGATGTGTGATTCTAGAAGCTCGAGAGAGAAGGATGTGGAAGATGTTTCAAATCTTTTGGATGGAGAAATGGAAGATGAGGTCTTGCGGATGTTTTCCTTAGAATTCATTGCGAAGAAACCAGAGAAGGCAAAGGTTGACGCTTCTCCTGAAGAGATTGCAATGACATGTTGCATGGGTGGGGAGTTTTGAGGAGAACATGAAGATGAAACAATGCAAACTTATACTCAGCCATTCTGGGCCAGAGCTACAACAGAGACACGTGTGAAGCTTGGAGACTTGGATGAGTCTATATTAGCTCTTGTTGATCATGGATCTGAGATAAACATAATCTCAAGGAAGATCTATGAAAAGGGTAAGTGGCCCATTGACATCAACCATGGATGGGTCTTGCGAGCAGCAAATAACGAGAGAGAGGGTCTTTACGGTGCATGACCAGCTGTGAAGACCAAGATTGGAGATGTTGAAGTTGAACAAAACTTCTTTGTGCAGAACAATGGTACGTATCCGATTATTTTGGGACAACCATATATCACTGCTACGAGGATGGGAACTAAGGTTTTGGATGACGGCTCACACTATGCTAGGATTCGGAGTTGTGATCGGAAGAAAGCAGTGCAGTTTCTCACTGTGAAGCCAAATCATGAGAGATATAGAGCCCAACTTAGAGAAGCACCCATGATCGATGACTCTGAAAACTTTCAGGGTTTCTAGATTGCACACGTGGAAGATGGGGGTCCGCGGGTGCAAGGGGTTTCTCAACAGTTTCATTCCCCAATGTAAATAGTAGAGGTCGTGTCGTTTTAAATGTTACAGGAGATAGCCTTGTAACTTTTGTGAGGATTGAAGGTTTGGATTCAGTAGGAAAGAAGGCAGTTAAGAAAATTGGAGAAAAATTCAAAAAAATGGGTGTGGTATTGGATGACGAGAATATTACTGGAGTGATAGAAGAAGAAGGATTTTCTGATGACATTGTAAAGGTTTTAGAAGGTGTACTTGACCAAAAGCCAACGCCTAGTGATGTTGTAGTTGAGGTTCATTCAAGGGAGCTCTTTGACGAGCTTTTAAAATCAGCAAGAACTATTGGATTGGTTGAGAGCCATGGTGCATACTTTGAGGCTGATGTTAACACCAAATACAAGACAGTGGCAAAGAAAGTGAAGCCTGTTGCAACACAATTGCCACCTGACACTGATGATGACATTAAACAGGCGGAGAAGGAACCGGGACTTAGAGAATCAAGGAAGATTGGACACAAGTTCACTAATGAGACAATTGGCAAGCTAGAGATTGGAGGGGGTGAATTCTTGAATGAAGTAGAGAAGAAGAGATTCCGAGACATGCTCTCCAAACATGGCAAAGCCTTTGCGTCATCACCAGATGAAATTGGATGTGTGCAACCTAATGTAATTGCACCAATGGTTATTTTTACTGTGCCACATGTGCCATGGGATTTGAAGCCAATACCAGTGCCAAGGGCTTTGTTGCCAAAATTGGTGAATCTACTGAAGGAGAAAGTACGAATGGGCATACTTGAACCTTCTATGGCTCCATACTCCAACCGTTGGTTTACAGTGCCGAAGAAATCAGGGGCATTAAGATTCATACAAGACATGCAGCCGGCTAATAAAGTTACTATCAGAAACAAAGGGTCTGGACCAGTTGTGGATGAAGTGGCTGAAGCATTTGCAGGACATGCCATCTATTCTATTGGAGACTTATATTCAGGTTATGATCAATTCCAATTTGCAAATGAAAGCAGGGATTTGACAACCATCAAGACTCCATTGGACTTGTAAGGATGTGCACATTGCCTCAAGGCGCGACAAATTCAGTGGCTCACATGCAAAATGCCATGAACCGCATTTTAAAAGACTTTGTACCTAAGAAGACAATACCTTTTGTCAGGGTTGTCATACTGGACGGACGTCCGGTACGCCCGTCCGTCCGATTCGCCCGTCCGGTAGAGCTCTCGCCCGTCCGGGTAAGTCAACTGAGGGTTGACTTACCCACTAGGTAAAAAACAGGCGACGTGGCAGCCATGTTGGCACCACATAGCTGCCACGTAGGAGAGGGTCATGTTTGAGTAGGATCGGGGACTAAAGGCAAGAGGGAGGTGGGGCGGAGACGTCCACGCCCTGCCGTGTGGGGGCGGGGACGTCCCCGCCCCTGCCCATAAAGGGGCGGGGACGTCTCCGCCTCTACTAGTGCAGGGGCGGGGACGTCTCCGCCCCTTCATGAGTTAGTTAATAGTGTTTAACTATTGATCATATGTTGGTAAACTAAAATTTATGTTGACTGTAGTATACACTAAATGTGAACCCATACACCAATTGCAAATGAGGCACTTAGTGTAGTGACATAACCGGACACTAAATGCCATTTACTACACTATGTATCATTTTTTGTAGAAATAATAAATTTATTTCTTTCACTTGTGCACATTTAGTGTATCAATAGTGTATCAATTGTTATTTGTGCTTGAACAATTGCAAATCTCGGATTTAGAATTTAAGATTTGGACGTATCCAATTTTGATTAAAATATAACGTATGGCAATTGACAATTTCACATATTCTTCTACGAAGATGCCATATTGCCTATTTAACCACCACATGCGAAACTAATGCAGCTAATTAACAAAAAACTATTGTCGGTAACAACATAGAGGCATAGTCCAGTTGTGGGGGGGTTTCATTAATGTGTCTAAAACATCTGGTATAGAAGACCGTTCTTCGAGCAATTGTTTTTGCAACGCTGTAAGTTTTAGCTTCAAGTTTACATATTGCTCCGTATTTTTGCTGGTGAAATACGAAGTGTCCCAATCTTCTTTCCAAATTTTTTCACAAATCCAACCTACCGCAAATGCATATGCTGCCTTGGAGTAGAGGTGTGACCGTTGCATGACTCAAGCGAGTTGGTGGAGTCTTGCGGCCCAAAATTATAGAACAGTTCTGGTGCCACAAACCGTCGCCGCTCTCTCTCTTGTTGAAGCTCCTCCTTGAATTGATAACCATACCTTGATGGCTCATTCTCCACAACCCGACTAGAAAGCCCCCAATCGCAAATTCCGATATACACCGTATCGGGTTTCCACTCATCAAAGTGGAGCAAAACATTTGATGAAGAGATGTCATTGTGTATATAATTTGCGTCGTGGCATTTTCCCACAATGACAAGCAATGATAGCGCGAGGTTCACTCAATTTTGGCGGTAGGTTTTTACCCACCGAAGTTCTTGGATTGACAACCCGGTATTCGGATGCATCTCAATCCGTTCAAATGGCAATGCTTCGTCCACTTTCGAGTCAAACTTCGACCAAAAAGAAGCCAAAGATCCCCCATTCCACCAGAGCGTGTACCCTTCCATAGTTTTCGGGTGGATGTACGCAAGTCTAATGATCCCTGGATGTACTACCGGACACCCTCCAGCCTCGTTGATGATGTTTCGGCGCTTCTCCCTCTCGTTGGTGTTGGTCAGAGTCTTTCCGGCGAAGTAAATCCAACTTCGAATGTTTTCCAATTTGGTTATCATCACCTTCCGTACAGCCCCATAGCCACCCACCGCGCTCTGCCCTGGCATTGGAATCACTTTAGCGCAACTTTCAAGCCGCTTGAAAGTTCCACCAACGCAGTGAGCCAAAATTTGTTCCTCAATAGTCGCTTTCCAAGGAGCTAGTTTCTTCTTACGGGAAGAAGAGTACTGTTGAACGAAGCCCTGGACTATCCTCATCTTCGCCACTTGTGCGCGCTCCTCCAGGTTCCAGGTGCTCTCATCCTCCTTCTTCCCTGTGACGTAACACCAGTTCGCAACGATATTGGTGGTCAGTGCGGTCACTTGTGTGTCCAACCACTCCGAATGCAACCAATAATCTGAGAAATTATTAAATTTCTCAGATTTATCAAGGTTTGACATTAATTCGTGTCGCATGTCAACCGTCAACTTGTGGTATCCCTCTTCGTTGTGGGTCAAATAGCTCCTCGTCAACGCCCCTGTCGTCCGACGCTTGTAAAACTCGACGGCAATCCCTCTACATTCAACCATGTATTCGTGCGGGGGCATATCCGGATTTGGTGACTTCTTCCGCCTCTTCCCGCTCGATGACGACAAATTCAATGATCCTGAAGTCAACTCCGTGTTGGTGGACGGAAGAACCGTCTCATCAACATCATCCAAGTCCATAAATATTGGACGCTTCTCCATCGACCTACTTCCTTCTCCCGCCATATGTGATTGTCAACTCCCTACCGTGGTCGAAATTCCAAGTTGATGGTTTTAAAAAAAACCGCAAAGAGTCTGGGTACAATAAATGAGCCAAGCCCGATCACCCACCAAACTCACTTTCAGGCCGCAAAGCGAACTGACACGTGAGGCCTAGAGAGTGGACTTGGCAGAGAATAAGGACAAAAAGTCCCCTATTTATATGGTGTAGGGTTCCTTTTGCGAAGACGTCCCCGCCCTACCTGGGCAGGGCGGGGACGTCTCCGCCCCTGCCCAGTAGGGGGCGGATTCGTCTCCGCCCCTGCCCGGTAAGGGGCGGAGACGTCCCTGCCCCATACGGGCAGGGGCGGAGACGTCCCCGCCCATGCCGCGGAGACCCTAGACCAGTGCTTCGTCTATCGGCTATATAATATCGTGCACACCCCTAATTGTCCCCGCCTCACATATTCCTTCTTCATCCACCTCTTAATTGAGTTGGTTGTGGGCGTCGTGTGAGGACTTCATCCATTCGCATCACATATATTATTCAGATTTTTCCCACCCATGGCCACGCCGGTAAAAATGAATAAAGAAGAACGAGACAAGAGTCGACTACGATCGGGAAACAAGCAGCGGAAGAGGTTGCATGTGCTTCGGAATCCTGTTAAATTGGCTTTTAAAGGTTGGGAAGAAGTTCCGGAGCCATGGAGTTTTGAGGATTGCGCAAACTTCATCGAGTGGTGCCATATCGACAAGGCTTTCCCGGAGGAGCGACACAATTATCACCGACGCTTTCACAAGGCAAATTTATGGAAGTGCACCGACGAGGCGTTTAAAAATCGGTGCATTGAAGTATACCAGGTCTTGTACGACATCCCTTATATCAAACGTAACGAAGTAAATCTCTTCCTTGCGCGAGGTGTCCATGCGGAGGTAAAGTTGGGCAAGAGGGTGGATTGGTCCACCTTGAAAGCCATGGGAGATAGCATAAGAGTTCCTTCTCCGGCGAATGGATTGATTCCAATGGGGACACGGAGGTATCCAGAAGGCGGATTGGGCAAATCGATGGCGAAGACTGAACCGGTCGACACGTACGAGACCGATCCCTCAAACAGGGATACAGACTCTGACGGATCCCACGTTCCAATCACAAGGAGCCAAAGGACACAAGCGCGCACCAAACGAAGGAGGGCGGAACAAACGGTTAACGTAGTCGTTAACAATACCGTTAATGAAGTTGGGGCTCAGGTACAATCCCCCGCGCTTGTTGATCGAACGTTAGAAGCCTCTACTGGTGCTATTTTTGCCAACAATATCCAAACCTTGCTGAACCAATTGGAAGGGAAGACAACAAAACTATTGTCATTGCGCGATGAGGTTCGCAAGTTGAGAGTTGATGTCAATGATAAAAACATTGTTATTGACCAGCAACGACGTGATATGGAGGAGCTCCGACTTGCCCTTCAAACTAATACAATGACCACAGAAGATCGGAATCCACGACGGGAGGAAGAAGTGCTTGTACACGTGTCAACCCAAGACGATTCATTGTCGTTTGATGAGGCCCTTACAAACGCAGACAAAGCTATGGTCAACAAAGAAAAGGGTGTGGGGGGTGACGGCGGCAAAGAGCTCGCTAAAGCGCTTGAAGAGAATTCAAGACTACAAAGTCGCTTGGATGTGTTGGTAGAACATTACTATCAATGGAAGTTGGCATGCGTTGTCGTGTAGAGAGGGGAGCGCCTTGAGAATTCGCAGGGAATCTGGCTGCGACTGGAGATTGTTTGCTCGGGAATCCAATCGTATCTTCAAATCTTCAGGTCTTCAGTCTTCAAACTCCTCCCCGTTGGCCTATCCTGTGGTGGCTCTAAAGGGTTAAGGGTGAAGGTGGGTGATAAGAAACCACGGCCTCGGACGGGTAAAACGGGACGGCCAGACCACAAGCTGAAACCGTCCGAAAGATTGGCTCCTAAAATTCAAACCCACGGTGACCAGCAAACGTGCCTCACCGGTGGGAACGACATAAACACGACCGTGTGGGCAATTAACCCCACTTCGCCGCAACAGAGTTTACAAGAACAGAATTGAAATACAACTAGCCTCCAAAGCTGGCTTGGAATCACAAAAAAAGAAATCGGACCACAAGCCACAACACACTTGTCCCCATCTTCTCTTCTCTTCAAGCCTCAAGTCTTCAATTCTTCCATCCTTCAACTCCAAAGTCTTCAAGTGTTCAAAAACACTAGGAAACTCAAAAGAAGTGTTCAAAAACACAATGGAAAAGTTTCACCAAGGCTGTAACCTTCAAACAAGTGACACCGATGACTCAAAACTTCAAATACTAAGTATAATGGCTCTCTGGAAAGCTAATTTAGACAACTAACACTCCTCCAAATTTCAAGTCAATCTAAACTACTGTCCGAAAGTTATGGACAATCAAAGTTCTGCCTACCCTTATTCATTCAAATCTCTATAACTTCTTGCTCACAACTCCGAATTTCAATTGTGATATCTTTCTAGAAAGCTAAGATAGAGACGCACAGTCCCTCCAAATCTAAAATCAAATTGAGAACTACAGAAAAAGTTATGGCTCCTCAAAACCTCTGCCTCTCAATGGATGGCCTCGGGTTTTCACAGAATTAAAACCTCAATAACTTTTTCTCTACAACTCCAAATTCAAATTTTAAAACGAGTATGAAAAGCTCTTGAAACAAGGAACAAGATCACAAATTTTCAATTCCATATCATTCAAGCTCAACGAGTTACACCCAGTCAAAGTTCTGCTCCAAAACCCTTACTCTCTCACCCGCGCACACACACACACACTAAGGAATATCTTTCTCAACTTTTCCACCTCAAGTGGACGTGGGCACTCCAGCCCATGTCACCCTATCCAAAGTACCCCACAAGGTACTTTGCTACTTTCTTATCCTTTCCACTTTCAACCACATAAACCCCCTAGTCTTTTATTTATTGGAAGACTAAAAATTTAGACCTTCCAACCAACAAGATAAGTAAAATAAAAAAAATAACTAAAAAATAAATAAATAAAACTTATCGTAAGATAGCTGATGGAACGGACGTATAAAGGTGTTGATTCGCACAACCTGATCGCCAAGTCGTGGACTTGGTTGGCTGGAAATGTCGTGGTCAGTGGCCGCCGCCAGTCCGGGTTCGAACCCGATCGAGTCCGTCGAGTGGTTGAGCGGCCCACGGCTTGGCTCGCTAGTGAGGCAGGAAAATACCAGTCAACCCGCTACCTATCCCCCTGAGCAGTGACAAGAGCGGTGCAGCACCTACATGCTAACACTTGCCCAAATCCTCAAACCGTGGTTCTCACCACGACCAAACCTTTTTATCCCAACTCCTTACTTATTAAAATCCACACATATAAAGACTAATACTTGTATGTACATGATGGAAGAATTTCCATCAGGACAGCGTATTCACGGTCGATCGGTCCCGACAATTGGTGGCAGAATTCCAAAAAATCGACAACAACTATACCGAAAACAACAAGGAGAGGGTGTTTGGTTTGACATCGTGGGCCCTCGTAGATGATCTTTTCAAGATGGATGAAATGGCGATGGTGAAAACCGCTGGTGGGCAAACAACCATCGATTGGTCCCGTTACAAATGAGATTTCAAAAAGGAGGTTTCATCTACCCTCGATCATCGGGGCAAACCCATGTTATTGTGGCCACAACCTTCGAGCTTCGTATCCGACGGTACAACTTGCTCAATTTGTCTAAACCCATTTGGTCCAGAAGGTGGGATGCATCTAGGCACTTGTGAGCACTTGTACCATCCATTTTGTTTGATTAGCTTGATGGTCGTACGCCGGCGGTGCTCATTGTGCAAGGCCCCTTTTCACGAGCGATTGTACGAACTTTTTGGATTAGTTCCATACATGCCCCCGCATTGGGAGTTCAATGTGACGAACGCTCATGATCAATCACATATGTGGGGAAAAGATTTGGTGTGGAGCTGGAAACTGAAGATGCACTCGTTGGATAAGATGCACCTCTCAAACGAGTGGGGTTGGGAAAGGGACCCGGAGCAGATTGTCCGGGTGTGCAAGAATTTGATCCCGTTAAAGGACAAATACGGTCAGGGAAAACAAAATTTCTTCTACCAATGCTTTAATGGCCATTGGGACGAGAATGGGGAGCAATTTCGTTTCGGACCTCATCCACGGCAATGGTTGTGGGCCGTTGATGGAGTTCGCATCACAGACGACAACGGGGATCGCATTTCTCACGACGTTGACCAACCAGACCCGCAAGAACTAAGACAATTATCGGAATCAGAGTGGAAAGAAATTTTCCGAAATGACGGAATCGACTTCTAGCTCGATGTGCACAGTCCAGGGACACGGCAAACGCTCGACCAGCTCATGCAATCCCAAATACTAAGGGCCGTGTTGGATGAAGATGGACCAGCGAGGAGAACACGATCGGCGTCTCGTAGACTTGTATTGGGCTCAGATGAAGACCTCCCTATGCACGTAGTGGCACACGACAACGAGGCAGGGGCGAGTGGCACTACTAATAGCCCGATGAATATTGACTAGGTGTATTTTTTATTTTTGCGGTGTCAAGAGACAATTTTCTTACAATGCTTCATCTTTTAGCGTTTAATGTATTTTCCCATTTTCGTATTACATTATGGATACTAAAAAAAATATGAATAGTACTGTCTACATTCTACTTAATAATAGTGGTGTTAATCTGTGTGATTATGGATGTGCTTAAGCCTCATAAGGATTTGTGCGTTTGTATTAAAAAAAATGGTGAGAACAAGTTTTAAACCTCCAAACATTTTTAATCCCTAAAGGACCAAGGCATTTTTGCACCAAAAACACTTCAAAATTGCCCGGCTATAGTATAATGCCTAATAAGGGAGACAAAACCTTTTTATTTCTACATCTAACCGTAGGATCACAATAAATACTTCTTTGTTAATGTCCCCACAAAATTTCATAAATTTTAACCACACGGATTGAAAGGCTTGCATAGCTCCCATGCTATTCACTGCTTGGTATCAAATTTTTGCACTAGATAAGGCCTAAATCCATTACTAATGGTAGTTTAGGATGATGTTAGTTCCTTATACACCAATTGTTAGAGGTAGAAAAAGGGTGTACCTTATTCAAGTCAACTATGCTAGTAGTGGAAGCTAAAAAATGGGCAAGTAACGTTTTAGTTTTTAGATACTTGATATGTTTTAGATTGATGTATATTTATGGTCAATATGAAGGTCTACACCACATATTGTTGTGGAAAAAATCAAAAGTATAAAAAGTTAAAATCTCTAAGTTTTATGTGGTAAGACGTTTTTATTTTTTGTACCTTGCCCGTTATATTTTTGGCAATATGTGAAAATCTTTGACTTGAGTTGAAGCGTTATTTTCCACTAAAGACAAGGATTTTTTTTTTTAATTTGGAAGGAAATAATTTTCTATACTCTTATGTTTGCTCCAAAACTAATAGGGAGCTAATAAAGGTGTTCCTTATTAGAGAGCATGCCGTCAAAGTACAAGAGTTGTACTTTCCATTTCGCCTTCCTCCCTAGAACTAGGGAGAGACATAATCTGCATGTTATTTTAAGTGCATTAGGATCTTGTCGGAACCAAAAATAAATCACCCCATATTTAATTGTGCACCCGCCTCATGGAGATGAGGAGTGCCTCGGCCAAGCAAGAGTGGCCTCAAACGCCTCCTTGGAAAGTTTTGTGGGGACGAACCCCCCCCCCAATTTACAAGCAAACGTCCCCGCCCTGCCCTGGTGGGGCGGAGACGTCTCCGCCCCATACCCAGGCAGGGGCGGGGACGTCTCCGCCCCCACCGGATTACTATTTTAATGGAGGGGGACCTCATTTGTCCCCACCTCGCATACTCCTATCCACCATCTCTTCATTGAGCTGGATGTGGGCGTTGTGCGAGGTCTCATTCATCCATCCACGCCAGAATTTTGCATTCACACGTGCACACCATGTCTTCATCCGGACAATTGGCCAAGGAGGAGCGTGACAAGACCCGTGCAAGAGCGGGGAACGCCCATCGGAAGCGTTTGCACGTTCTTCAAAATCCCGAGAAGTTGGCTTTTCGAGGTTGGGAGGACGTAGTGGAGCCATGGAGTTTTGATGATTGCGCGAACTACATCGAGTGGTGCCACATCGACAAGGCTTTCCCAGAGGCGCGACACAACTATCACCGGCGCTTCCACAAGGCAAACTTGAAACATTGCATCGACGAGGCGTTTAAAAATCGATGCATCGAAGTTTACCAGGTGTTGTATGACGTCCCATTCGTCAAACGCAACGAAGTAAATCTCTTCATTGCACGGGGTGTTCATGCGGAGGTGAAGTTGGGCAAGATAGTGGATTGGTCCACTTTGAAGTCGATGCCGGGGAAGGTAAAAATTCCTCGCCCTGAAAATGGAATAATTCCAATGGGATGGCGCAAGTATCCGGAAGGTGGATTGGGCAAGTTCATGACTGTGATGGACGACACACCTAGCTATGATACTAACACGTCAAGTTCAGATGATGACTCCGACGGAACCCACGTCCAAGTCGCGAGCGAAAAGGCACAAGCACGTAGTAGGCTGAGGAGGACCGAACGAGCCCTTCACCAACGTTACTATTGACTAGGAGTATTTAAAGGTTTAGGACGTAGCAAATCAATTTTGTGAACAATACTTTTGCTCTAAACATTATATGGTTTTAAATATCCTTTTTGTTTGTAATGGTACAATTTATTTAGAGAACTTGTACATTACATTCTACTAGAGGCTTATACTACCCGTTATGGATGGGGACTTGCATAGCTCCCATGCTATCCACTACTTGGTTTATTTTTTTGCTTTCATGGTATGTGGTACATTCCTAATCTTTTGTGGGGCAATTGTGTTTAAATTATATATTTAGAGAACTTGCACATTACATTCTACTAGAGGCTTATACTACCCGTTATGGATGGGGACTTGCATAGCTCCCATGCTATCCACTACTTGGTTTATTTTTTTGCTTTCATGGTATGTGGTACATTCCTAATCTTTTGTGGGGCAATTGTGTTTAAATTATATATTTAGAGAACTTGCACATTACATTCTACTAGAGGCTTACACTATCCGTTATGGATGGGGACTTGCATAGCTCCCATGCTATCCACTACTTGGTTTATTAGGGAGCTAATAAAGGTGTTCATTATTGGAGAGCATGCGGTCAAAGGACAAAAGTAGTACTTTCCCGAAAGCCTTCCTTCGTAGACATAACCTGCGTCTAATTTTAAGTGCGTCGCAATCTTGTCGGAACCAAAAATAAGGTACCCTATATTAAAACCTCCACCCTCCTCATGGAGAGGAGGAGTGCCTAAGCACCCAAAATGCCCCAAAGGCCTCCTTCTCCTGGGTTGGGGAGACGTCCCAGCCCCTGCCCAAGTAAGGCCGGGGACGTCTCTGCCCTGCCCTGGTGGGGCGGAGACGTCCCCGCCCTTACTCGGGCAGGGCGGAGACATCCCCGCCCTTACCCGGCAAGGGCGGGGACGTCTCCCCACAACAGGGCAGGGCGGAGACGTCCCCGCCCTTGGCACTTCAAGTCCTACCCGTTCTTGGCTCGTGTATAAAAGGTTTGGGGAGGGCCGATTGTCCTCACGCTTGTCACCTTGGCCTCTATCCCTTGGACCTCAATTCAATTTGAGCTCCTTGCGAGTCTACTTGGGTGGCAGGCGACACTGGTGTGCGGCTGAGGTGATGTAAAAATTGGTTCAAGCATTGCACCAGCGCTATCAGACCTCACATTTTCACCTGATTCTATACTATAACTAGCTCTGGATTTTGGCTTAGACGGGACTTGCACATTATTTGGCATAAGCCGTGAATGCAATGGGAAGTCAAAGGAAGCAAACAAAAGAATGGGAACCTTGGTACAATTTTGGTGACAACGGGGGCAAAGTGAGTTGTGTTTTCTGTAACTACACTTTTAGCTACAAACGTGAGCGTGCATTCGCTCACTTTGGATACGGCGCCAAGTCAGAGAGGTCGATTTGTCGTAGCCTACCTCCCTATGTGCGAAGTCGATTTGCCAATTGTGGAAACATTGTTCCGCAACGAATGACGGGCGGGGACATGTATGGCGGAGATTCAGGCCCGGGTGGTCCATCGAGGGCACCAGCTATTGACACTTCAAGCCAATCCGACGCTCAAAATAATGTGGCGGGTGGGGTAACAAGTGGGCCTCAGGAAGGAGTGCCTAATCTCTCTGAAGGAAACGACCGCGAACATGTGTCAGGTGGTCTTACTGCCTCGAATTCCACTAGATCTGGGCAACTACATCAACAACGGATGCTTGATGCTTTTAACATTGCAAAGAGGAAGGAACTTGATGAGAAGTGGGCAACTTTTTTCTATCAAGCGAATGTGCCTTTTCATGTGGCGCGAAATCAAGCGTTCATCGATGCAGTGAGGGCGACATCTGTGGCAAAGTTTGAGTACACTCCTCCTACATATCACCAGTTGAGGACTAGATTGATTGAACCTAAGAGGTTGCAAATTGAGAAAGAGATTGAAGCCAAAGTTGGTTTTGCCATCAAGAATTATGGGGTGTCGATATGCACGGATGGTTGGGATGATGTCCATCGGAGGCCTCTCATGAATTTAATGATGTCGTGCCCCACTGGTGACGTATTCTTGGGGAGCATAGACACCAGTGGTGAGAAGAAGTCCATGCGGTATATAGCTGACCAAGTGAAAGTTTACATTGAGAAGGTGGGTTCCAAGAATGTGACACAGATTTGTACAGACAATGCTCCTCACATGCTTGGAGCGATGGATGATATTATTCTCACATACCCGCACATTCACAAGCAGGGGTGCATGGCACATGCATTGGATCTCATGTTGGAAGATTGGGCGAAGGTCCAAGAATTTAAAGATTTAATAGAGAGGGCAAAGAAATTGTGCAAATATATTAGAAACCACCATTCGACACCCCGTGATGTAAACTACATTGCAACCCTACGGAACAAACAAAATGGAGAGCAAGCAGCAACCGCAGCGCGTAATGTGGTGCTCACCATCGAAGATGTGGCCTTTTGGCAACGATGTCAGAATTACGTGCACATGACTGGGGATGTTTGAAGGCATTGCGTGTGTTTGATGGCCGCGAACCAGCCATGGGTCGTGCGTGGCTCGTGATGCATAATTTGCGAGAACACGTGTACTCTTTGAGAGAGTCACCCTTTACTCTACAAGCTGACATAGCATCCACTCTTGAGCAATCTTTTGATGCCCGGTGGCAAATGGTTTTTACCGATGTTCACTACGCCGGGGCTCTTTTGAATCCGTACCTCAAGGATAATGTGGCGCTTAGGGCTGACGGAATCGCACAAAGAGCATTGAATCGGGTTATTCGCAAAATGATGGAGGTATTGGAAGTCTCATATGAGGACGTCCAATATGAGTTAACACAGTACGAGGAGGGCACAGGACCATATGGCCCTACCGAGGCATCTGACATCCACCAGACAAAGCTTCAACTCCACCAATGGTGGGCCAGGATCGCAGACAAGGCATTGTCTAAAATAGCTGTTCGTATTCTAGCCCTTACGTGTTCAGCTAGCTCTTGCGAACGAAATTGGAGTATGTACTCGTTTGTCCACAACAAGAGCCGAAATCGATTAGCGGCAGAAAAGGCTGCGTCATTGGTGTATATTTATACCAATAGCCGATGCCTTCAACAAAGACCTGGGGCCGATCATGTTCGATGGTACGATGCGAATATTCACTCGGAGGATTCCGACCCAGATGCCCTAGGGCAGGTCCCGGTGGGTGAACCTAATCGTGAATTTGATGTGTTGATAGCCGAGGAAGAGGAGGAGCACAATATGGCAACTCCCCGCACTCCGCTGGAGTACCGTGGACACCCTAATCTTTGGGCGGAAGGCGCCGATCATCTTGAGGAAACGAGAAACTATTATAGAGATGATGACGATGTGGAAGAAGAATTGACTCAAGGTCGTTAGGGACCTTGGAATCAAAGTCCTCGTCGCAGTCCTTCGCCTCATTTTCATCAAAATGAGGGCATTCATGAAGTGCAACCTTTGTCTACTTCCTCAGAGAGCGACATCCCAAATGTGACTAACCTTGAAGAGCCTGAAACGGGGGGGGGCAATGTCGGGAATGTTCGCGACGAGGACAATTCCCCATCAGACTATGGTGGTGGAAATGGAGATGGCGACAACAACGGAGCGGGAGAGAACGCACTAAATATTGCGACTCGAAACAACCAAGCATCGGTTGAAAACCGGTATGGCCAAGAGAGCCCTATTGGAATGGGTGCATCATTTCATAGCACTGGAGTCGTTCAAGGAGACTCTAACGCAAATGTTGTAAACACAACAATTGTAGGGACGACTCGAAGAAATGAAAGGGTTGTTAATCAACGAAAGCGTTTTGACCCGGAATATGTAGACCCCGATGATGCTTTTGCATTCACAGAGGACCTTGAGCCACAACCATCTCCGGTTGTGGTGTTGCCTACGGTTATCAATGACCTGAATATACCAACGCCGCCTTCCCGGAATTCCTCTTATCCTAGAACGGCGAATGCCATGTATGGACCTTTTCAACAAAGTGTAGGCGTTGAGGGATGGGTCTAAACACTTCCACTACTACTACCAGAAATGGCAGACCCCCTTTGGCCGCTACAAGGACGCCTCTTCATCCAATGGGTCAATATATACAACCGAGTGCAAGGACTAATGCTCGTGGAGGGTCTAGAGGCCGTGGAGCGGCTAGAGGCCGTGAAGGAAGAAACAACGGCGAAGCATCCTCCTCAAGGCATCGTAGACGTCCCCTCCTTGGAATAGGGGCACGAGATCCGAACGTGGTTGTACAACCGTTTTTGGACACGTATGTTCCAGGATGCTCTTCAACAACTCCGGCGTTTGTTGTTCCGAATCGAGAAATTCGTCCTACCAGCGGCCCAACCATAAATTCCGACGGCCATGATCCTCACGCACATTGACAAAAGAGATTCAGACGCTCGCGTTGCGATGGTGAAACAATCGTCGAGCTTCGCAATGACAACTCTGAAATAGAGGGCTTTTGGACTACGGATAATAGCAACGGAGAATTCTCAGATGAGAGCGGTGAAAGAGCTGATGATGACAACCGTCCAGATTGCGATGAGGCACCAGATGATGATGATATCGTCCTTCGAGATGCGGTTATGGGTGGCCCGTCTACCGAAGGAGTGCGTAGATCGGGCCGTTTGAATAATTAAAGGACAAGAAAAGTAACTACATATATGTATGCGAAATCAAGAGAGTTGTGATAATTCATAGAAGAAGCTAGGAGAGAAAAAGGTTTCTTAGATAACTACAAGATATTACTTGGTTTGGAAGTATGGGATTAGTGAATTGTTGTTTTATCGTATTACTTTTTAATGTAATAAACAGATTTTGCTTCCAGACATTAAGGCCTATCCGCTCAATGATGCAGGGGCGTGGACGCCTACATGAGGGGCGGGGACGTCCCCGCCCCTCATGGAGACGTCCCCGCCCTAGTGCCACGGTGGCGTGACACGTCCGTATGTGACGTGGCGATCACAGTAAAAATTTCTTACTTGCCAAAAATTACTGGGCGCACTTCGGACAATCCGTCCGAACCGTCCGTCCGTGCCGTCCGGACCGCCCGTCCGGTTGTCCCGTCCGATTAACCTCAACCCGTCCGTTATGACAACCCTGCCTTTTGTTGATGACATACCAATCAAGGGCTGCAAGGAAGAGGCAAAAGTTTTATCTAAGGATGAAGATGGTTGCAGGAGATTTGTGATAGACCATATTGTAGATGTGGAGATGATTCTGGGAAGGCTTGAAGAGGTGGATTTAACATTGTCCATCGACAAGTCTAAGTTTGGTGTGGGAGAAATTGTGGTAGTTGGGCACTTATGCGGAAGATATGGGAGAAAATCTAACCCTGAGAAAGTAGATGCTATTGCTAGAATGAAAGCATGTAGTAGCATTACCGAAGTAAGGAGGTTTTTAGGCGCATGTGTGTTTTATCAGATTTGGGTACCACATTTTGCTCATGTGGCTGATCCATTATACAAACTCTTGAGAAAGGGAGTGAAGTTTAGATGGGGGCATGATCAAGAGCTAGCAATGGAAGGATTAAAGGACATTTTGAAGTCTTCACCAATTCTAAGACAAGTTGAATATGATAGTGGCAGACCAGTAATTGTGACAGTCGATACTAGCCCAACTACTACAGGTTGGGCTATTGGCCAAGATGATGCAGAAGGAAGAAGATTTGTTATAAGATTTGGAGCAAAGATTCTTACAGAGCGTCAAAGAGCATATCCACAAGTGAAGAGGGAGCTTTTAGGGGCACTAACGGCACTAAAAGCAGATAGAAATTACTTGATAGGTGCAAATGTCATCTTGGAGACTGACTATTTGCCATTAATTGGTATGGTTGCCAATTGTTCTACTCCAGACATTGCTATGCTACGGTGGATAGCCTACATTAGATCACTAAATCCTGTGTTAGTTCATATTTCTGGCAAGAAAAACTCAGTAGCCGATATGCTATCCAGAGCCAGGTATATGTGTGAAGACGAGATGAAGGCACAAGAAATTGGTGAGGAAGATGACGATGAAGATTATGGCTATGTTTTGGCAGTAGATGGAGCAGATACAAGTGGTGACATTCATCTATTCAAAAAAGAGCTATATCAAGATAAATTAAAAGACATTGGCATCTATTTGAGCACTTTGAGAAGGCAAGAAGGCTGGTCAGATAAAACGTTTAAAGATATTAGACATCAGGCCTATAATTATCTTCTCAGAGATGGTCTATTGTGGAAAAGGCCAAAAAGAGATGATGGGGTGCCTTTGAGAGTAGTTGACGACTTGGAGTTGAAGAGTCAAGTTCTTAAAGAATTTCACGATACTCTTTAGGCAGGGCATAGAGGAGTTTGGGCCACATATTACAAGATCAAGGAACGATACTGGTGGAAGGACTTGTACAAAGATGTAGAGGAATTTGTTGGTTCTTGCACTGAGTGTCAACTGCAATAAAAAATAAGACACAGAGATGAGTTACATCCTACTTATCCACTTGCAGTACATTTTCAGTGGGTGATTGACTTGGTTGCAATGCCATTGGGATTATGGGGCATGGAATACCTTGTTTTGGCTAGAGAAGAGCTCTCAAACTTTGTTGAAGGAAGGGCTTTGAGGACCAAATCTACAGAAGGAATTTGTAGATTTATACTTGAAGACATTTTCAGCAGATATGGTAGTATCGGCAGGATGAGAGCAGATCGTGGTGAGTTAAATGCTGCCGAAGCTGTCGAGTTCTTCAAAAGATACGGAGTGAAGTTAAGACTTACAACAGCTTACAATCCTGAGGCAAATGGTAAGAGTGAGAGAGGGCATCCTCCCATCATTATCGCTTTGGTCAAAGCATGTAAAGAGAGACCAAAACAGTGGCCTAGATTTTTACCATTTGCATTGTGGGCTGATAGAACCACTCATAGCACGGTTACAGGCTACATGCCAACAGAGCTGATGCTAGGCCAAAAACCCATCATGCCAGTAGAAACCTCAATACCGACATGGACATTTTTAGACTGGAATGATGGAATAACAAGGGAAAGGTTATTGGAGCTCCGAATAGAGCAACTTGAGCGGTTACCTGAAAATCAAAGAGCGGCACTAGAAAGGCTAAAGGCAGCAAGGCTCAAAAATAAAGAAAGATTTGACAAAACTCACAGATTAAGAACAAAACCAATTCAAGTTGGGGATTGGGTGTTGGTGTTTGACAGTAGCTTGGAACACCAGCACAGCTCTGTCAGAAAATTTGCACGAAGGTGGTTTGGACCTTATGTTGTACTAGAAGTGCAAGAAAATGGCACGTATACACTTCGTCAGTTAGATGGCACTCGACTAAGAATACCGGTGGCAGGAAAAAGAATCAAAGTATTCAAGAGGCGTCACGGTGAGCTTAGCTTTGAAGACAATCAAGTATCAGAAACAATTGATAAAGATTAGCTAGAGGATGCTGATCAAGAAATCAACACTGATCAAGATAACGACGTTGGAGAGCCAAACTAGATTGGCACATCACGGAAGATGTGCAGGTTTAGAGGGGGTGTATGTCGTGTTGTAAATTACTACACTATGTAAAAAGATAATATAGATACAAAAAGTGTGGTCGTAGAATGACCTTCAGTTTAATTCAATGTGGGAACATTTGGAGCTTGTTAGCCTAGCTTGGATGTACTGCATCTCTTGTCTCTAGCTCAGGGGTAGGTAGGTGGCCAGTTGGCTGCTTATTTTCCTGCTCTCACTAGCAAGTGCCAAGCCGCAGCCGCCGGAACAGTTCAACGAGTTCAATGAGACTCGAACTCGGAATCAGTCGGCGGTTAACAAACGGGCTCTAACAGCCAACCAAGTCTGCAACTTGGCGATTATCATCGAGCCCGCAATAGTCTTATACTGTTTCAGATAAGTCGTTTGTTTCTTAATCTGACTTTCCTGTGGACCATCTTTTAGATGGAAAGGCATCTATGGCTACTTAAATTTGCTTAGCCGTTTCCAATTAAAGAAATGTCATTAAGATAATGTTAAGGAAGGCAAACTTCTTGATGAAGTTATCGAAAAACATATAAAGGGTAGATGGTTGCCGTGCCTTATGCATTACTTCAGGTCATTATTAGTTTGGATTGTTTCTTCATAGTTTCTATAGGTTGATAGTATGGCTTCTCAAGACCCTGATGATTGGGAATTCCCTTTAGCTCACTCACCGGATGATCTAATTCAACTTTCTCAACCATCAACATCAAGGCGACGTGTGCGAGAGGAAGCAGGGCCTTCTGAGCGTCGTGTTCAACCACGTACCGCTTTTGATCCTCAACAAGTTCCTTTGACAAGTTTAAGAAGTTTACAACCGGAGGCAAGAACTTTAGTAATCGTCTTGGAGGTTGGAGATGTGCTTATCGAAGGCCATCAAGTGGTGTTTGAAGGGTGTTTTCAAAACACTAATGAAGGTCAAATGGTAACCCGCTTGTCCAATGACCTTGGTCACCGTCTTTGGCTTCAAGGCCCGCTCAGACACTTGGATAGTGAAAGGCGAGCAAGTTACCTTGCTGCTATTCTTCGTGAGATTCTTGACTTTTTACATGTTTAATCCATCTAGGGGCTGAAGTTGAGATAATTTATTGTTATTTCTCTTTATTTATTTGTGGTTAGTTGTTGTTGAAGAAACCCGGTCTTTAGATTGATGACCAGGTAGTTAGTGTTTGAAAATACAAAGAAAAGAAGGGATAGAGGGATGATAAGAGTTGATAAGGGGGAGAATTTGAGCAACCAATGGGGTTTAAGATGCCCATGTGGCCTTTAAATGGGCTGAGGTTAGTTGTGATTGGCTCATTTCCCCGTTTTGGGGGTTGGATTCTTCCTTACCAAGGAGGGGCTGGACTGCGGGGGCTCTCTCGGGTTGTTTTTGTTTTAGTTTGTTTTGGATTTTGAGTATGTTTTAGCTCTCTATGAAGCTATCACTCGGTCTTAGAGCTAAAAGTATGAGTGAACGGCGCCTTGTCGAACACAAGGGGGTCTGCTGCCCCATGTTTTCATGAGCAGTAGGTTTGAAGCCTTGTAGCAAGTTGTACAAAGTATATCTAAATGACATCTTTAGTGAGTGTTTGTACACTGTAAATAGCTTTCCAAAGAGCTATCTTATGTTCTATTTCGAGCTTTTGTGAAGTCATAGCACTAGTTTGAAAGAAGAAGGGTCAGCTGATTTGAGTTTTTGTAAGAAGTAACTTTGATTGCACATAGCGGCTGGCCAGATGGGTTTTTGGAGGTGAAATTTGGTGTGTATGTGGTGTATTTTAGTGGCTTTTCAAGTAGCTATAGCACGATCCATTCCGAGTTTGTATGAAATCATAGTGGTATTTTGAATTAGAAGGTAAATCAAGAGTTTAAAAGAGAGTTTGAGTTCGGTTTATACTTAATGAGAGGTTAGAGAAATGATTTCAAAGGGAGTAAGGGTATATAGGAGAAGGGTATGAAGTGGTTAGGGTATGTAAGGGTAAGGGTATGTGGGATTGTGGTTAATTAAGGAATTAATTATCTTAATCAAGGTTAATTGTGTTAAGTAAGATTAACTAGTCTAATTGTAATCAATTAGCTTAACTAAAATTAAGTGGATTAATCAAGGTTAATCATTTTAGTTAAATATAATTATCTTAACTATCAATTAATTATTATTAAGTGAAATTAGTTAATTTAATCAGAGTTTTATTAAGGCTTGATTTAGGTTAAGGATAATTAATGTTTTGAGTTAAGTTTTTGGGAGGCAAGTTCTACAAGACATCTGCATCATGTCTTATAATATGTACATCGAGTTTTATTATACAAGTTGAAGATTGGAGGCCTTTCTCGTATGCTGAATGAGGACTTATGAGTTTATAAGGACTTGAACACAAAAATATATGTTCCATATTCTCCCTTCCCCTCTCTAAACTAAGTGCAGCCAAGAACCCTGCGTTTTCCTGAAACAAAGACTCTCTACACGACATTTGGTGCTTCCACTGAGAGCGCTTTAGGGCATTTGGTTTTGTTAGAGAGAGATGGATGATTCTGGAGGAACTTGTGGTGGTGGAGGTGGTCAGAATCTTGCGTAGGAGTTTATGAGGGCCATGCAGATGCTTATGGGCCAACAAGCTGCTAATACATCGGGACAAGGAGCTACGAAGGCTTTGAAGACTGTCATCAACAAATTAGGGAGGTTTGATGGCAAGAATGTTTCCAAGTTTTTGAGGGTCTATGGATGCGAGATGGAGATTTATCAAGTAGTTGGAGAAAGGATGATAGAGACTTTTCACCTTGCAGTTGTACCTGAGATCAGGGAGAGGGTTAGACAGTTGCATGAGGGTATAGATGTGCCCTCATGGGCTGCATTTGAAGAAAAGCTCAGAGATGAGTACTTTGATGAAGATACTGAGAAGATGTCCAAGAGAGGGTTTCTTGATTGGGTGGAACAACGGCCTGGCAAGGACATGGGGCCTAACGAATTACTCAGAGAGTTTGAGAAGAAGTTTGGGCAGTTATCTTTGGTTGAGAAGCGTCTTTTGGAGGTGAGGAAGTCTGAGCTTTTTCTACAAGCTGCGGATGAAGCATTAGAATACAGATTGCTTATCTTCCTCTCAGATAGTACAACCGAAGGTGGGTTTACCACTAATTGGAGGAGATTGGAAGAAGGGGTGAGCACTATTGCCAAACAACAACGTGTGAAGGCAAGAGGACTTGGAGCAAGGATAGAGGCTTTACCGATAGTAGAAAACAAAGCTTCAACATCAACCCAGCCTACTTCTACTCCTCCAAGTTCCTCAAAGGGCAAAACGGTGGATGATGCTACGATTTAAGAGCTTATGAAGGGCATCAAGGAATTGAAGGTGGAGATGAGTACGCTTATGAGGAGTACCAAAACGAGTGGTTCACAACCAAGTGGAGGATAGAAGGATTTTGTCATGAGGTGCATTTGGTGTGATGATCCAAGCCACAAGCGTGGAGATTGTACGTCGTATGCTGATGCTATGAAGAATGGCATTATTTCTTTCAAAGAAGGAAGGATTAGAGATGCTTCGACGGAAGAAGTTTTGAATACCAACTTTGGAAGAGGGGGCATGAAGAAGTTGATGGATGAGCGGTTGAAAAATGGTAGTTCTTCGAAAGGCAAGGAAGCAGAAACTTACAGCATTGAGGTCGAGCAGAGTAAGGTGAAAACCTTATCTCATGTACCGACAGAACTGATGGTCAGAGGAGCACAAGCTATCAGACAGCTTACTGGATGGGATGATCCGGTAGATGCGATCACTATAAGGGCATATCTGGATAATGAGCAAGGGGTCGATTTGCCTAGCGATGCGTTGGTCGAAGCTAAACGTGGCAGAGATGAAGAAGAAGAGACAACGGAGCCAATAAGCAAGAGGAAGCCCTCAGGCAAGAAAGATACTACTCCAGCACAAGGGCCAGCAAATCACACTCGCCACAAGCAAGACGCTGGACCATCTCACTTACATCCAGGGAATGCACCACTACCAAAGGACAAATGGGAGGAAAGGATGAGCAGTAAGAAGGGAAAGGAGAAGGAAGATTCTGCAAAGGGAAGAGGTAAAGTACCAGCCTACAAACTTCAATCCGATATTGAATCTTCAATTGATATGAAGGGCATTCTTGAAGAGAGGATTCTTGATGCAAAGATTGAATTCACTTTGAGAGAAGCTCTTGGTATCGCCAAGAAAGACTTTCACGAGCTCATAATAGATGTTATCAAGAGAAAGAGGCAAATGACAGCAGAGACAGTGATGGCAAAAGCGATAGATACTCACGTGACCAAAGATGAGGAAGAAGAGATTGGGCAAGTGTTTGTCATGATGTGTGATTCTAGAAGCTCGAGAGAGAAGGATGTGGAAGATGTTTCAAATCTTTTGGATGGAGAAATGGAAGATGAGGTCTTGCGGATGTTTTCCTTAGAATTCATTGCGAAGAAACCAGAGAAGGCAAAGGTTGACGCTTCTCCTGAAGAGATTGCAATGACATGTTGCATGGGTGGGGAGTTTTGAGGAGAACATGAAGATGAAACAATGCAAACTTATACTCAGCCATTCTGGGCCAGAGCTACAACAGAGACACGTGTGAAGCTTGGAGACTTGGATGAGTCTATATTAGCTCTTGTTGATCATGGATCTGAGATAAACATAATCTCAAGGAAGATCTATGAAAAGGGTAAGTGGCCCATTGACATCAACCATGGATGGGTCTTGCGAGCAGCAAATAACGAGAGAGAGGGTCTTTACGGTGCATGACCAGCTGTGAAGACCAAGATTGGAGATGTTGAAGTTGAACAAAACTTCTTTGTGCAGAACAATGGTACGTATCCGATTATTTTGGGACAACCATATATCACTGCTACGAGGATGGGAACTAAGGTTTTGGATGACGGCTCACACTATGCTAGGATTCGGAGTTGTGATCGGAAGAAAGCAGTGCAGTTTCTCACTGTGAAGCCAAATCATGAGAGATATAGAGCCCAACTTAGAGAAGCACCCATGATCGATGACTCTGAAAACTTTCAGGGTTTCTAGATTGCACACGTGGAAGATGGGGGTCCGCGGGTGCAAGGGGTTTCTCAACAGTTTCATTCCCCAATGTAAATAGTAGAGGTCGTGTCGTTTTAAATGTTACAGGAGATAGCCTTGTAACTTTTGTGAGGATTGAAGGTTTGGATTCAGTAGGAAAGAAGGCAGTTAAGAAAATTGGAGAAAAATTCAAAAAAATGGGTGTGGTATTGGATGACGAGAATATTACTGGAGTGATAGAAGAAGAAGGATTTTCTGATGACATTGTAAAGGTTTTAGAAGGTGTACTTGACCAAAAGCCAACGCCTAGTGATGTTGTAGTTGAGGTTCATTCAAGGGAGCTCTTTGACGAGCTTTTAAAATCAGCAAGAACTATTGGATTGGTTGAGAGCCATGGTGCATACTTTGAGGCTGATGTTAACACCAAATACAAGACAGTGGCAAAGAAAGTGAAGCCTGTTGCAACACAATTGCCACCTGACACTGATGATGACATTAAACAGGCGGAGAAGGAACCGGGACTTAGAGAATCAAGGAAGATTGGACACAAGTTCACTAATGAGACAATTGGCAAGCTAGAGATTGGAGGGGGTGAATTCTTGAATGAAGTAGAGAAGAAGAGATTCCGAGACATGCTCTCCAAACATGGCAAAGCCTTTGCGTCATCACCAGATGAAATTGGATGTGTGCAACCTAATGTAATTGCACCAATGGTTATTTTTACTGTGCCACATGTGCCATGGGATTTGAAGCCAATACCAGTGCCAAGGGCTTTGTTGCCAAAATTGGTGAATCTACTGAAGGAGAAAGTACGAATGGGCATACTTGAACCTTCTATGGCTCCATACTCCAACCGTTGGTTTACAGTGCCGAAGAAATCAGGGGCATTAAGATTCATACAAGACATGCAGCCGGCTAATAAAGTTACTATCAGAAACAAAGGGTCTGGACCAGTTGTGGATGAAGTGGCTGAAGCATTTGCAGGACATGCCATCTATTCTATTGGAGACTTATATTCAGGTTATGATCAATTCCAATTTGCAAATGAAAGCAGGGATTTGACAACCATCAAGACTCCATTGGACTTGTAAGGATGTGCACATTGCCTCAAGGCGCGACAAATTCAGTGGCTCACATGCAAAATGCCATGAACCGCATTTTAAAAGACTTTGTACCTAAGAAGACAATACCTTTTGTCAGGGTTGTCATACTGGACGGACGTCCGGTACGCCCGTCCGTCCGATTCGCCCGTCCGGTAGAGCTCTCGCCCGTCCGGGTAAGTCAACTGAGGGTTGACTTACCCACTAGGTAAAAAACAGGCGACGTGGCAGCCATGTTGGCACCACATAGCTGCCACGTAGGAGAGGGTCATGTTTGAGTAGGATCGGGGACTAAAGGCAAGAGGGAGGTGGGGCGGAGACGTCCACGCCCTGCCCGTGTGGGGGCGGGGACGTCCCCGCCCCTGCCCATAAAGGGGCGGGGACGTCTCCGCCTCTACTAGTGCAGGGGCGGGGACGTCTCCGCCCCTTCATGAGTTAGTTAATAGTGTTTAACTATTGATCATATGTTGGTAAACTAAAATTTATGTTGACTGTAGTATACACTAAATGTGAACCCATACACCAATTGCAAATGAGGCACTTAGTGTAGTGACATAACCGGACACTAAATGCCATTTACTACACTATGTATCATTTTTTGTAGAAATAATAAATTTATTTCTTTCACTTGTGCACATTTAGTGTATCAATAGTGTATCAATTGTTATTTGTGCTTGAACAATTGCAAATCTCGGATTTAGAATTTAAGATTTGGACGTATCCAATTTTGATTAAAATATAACGTATGGAAATTGACAATTTCACATATTCTTCTACGAAGATGCCATATTGCCTATTTAACCACCACATGCGAAACTAATGCAGCTAATTAACAAAAAACTATTGTCGGTAACAACATAGAGGCATAGTCCAGTTGTGGGGGGGTTTCATTAATGTGTCTAAAACATCTGGTATAGAAGACCGTTCTTCGAGCAATTGTTTTTGCAACGCTGTAAGTTTTAGCTTCAAGTTTACATATTGCTCCGTATTTTTGCTGGTGAAATACGAAGTGTCCCAATCTTCTTTCCAAATTTTTTCACAAATCCAACCTACCGCAAATGCATATGCTGCCTTGGAGTAGAGGTGTGACCGTTGCATGACTCAAGCGAGTTGGTGGAGTCTTGCGGCCCAAAATTATAGAACAGTTCTGGTGCCACAAACCGTCGCCGCTCTCTCTCTTGTTGAAGCTCCTCCTTGAATTGATAACCATACCTTGATGGCTCATTCTCCACAACCCGACTAGAAAGCCCCCAATCGCAAATTCCGATATACACCGTATCGGGTTTCCACTCATCAAAGTGGAGCAAAACATTTGATGAAGAGATGTCATTGTGTATATAATTTGCGTCGTGGCATTTTCCCACAATGACAAGCAATGATAGCGCGAGGTTCACTCAATTTTGGCGGTAGGTTTTTACCCACCGAAGTTCTTGGATTGACAACCCGGTATTCGGATGCATCTCAATCCGTTCAAATGGCAATGCTTCGTCCACTTTCGAGTCAAACTTCGACCAAAAAGAAGCCAAAGATCCCCCATTCCACCAGAGCGTGTACCCTTCCATAGTTTTCGGGTGGATGTACGCAAGTCTAATGATCCCTGGATGTACTACCGGACACCCTCCAGCCTCGTTGATGATGTTTCGGCGCTTCTCCCTCTCGTTGGTGTTGGTCAGAGTCTTTCCGGCGAAGTAAATCCAACTTCGAATGTTTTCCAATTTGGTTATCATCACCTTCCGTACAGCCCCATAGCCACCCACCGCGCTCTGCCCTGGCATTGGAATCACTTTAGCGCAACTTTCAAGCCGCTTGAAAGTTCCACCAACGCAGTGAGCCAAAATTTGTTCCTCAATAGTCGCTTTCCAAGGAGCTAGTTTCTTCTTACGGGAAGAAGAGTACTGTTGAACGAAGCCCTGGACTATCCTCATCTTCGCCACTTGTGCGCGCTCCTCCAGGTTCCAGGTGCTCTCATCCTCCTTCTTCCCTGTGACGTAACACCAGTTCGCAACGATATTGGTGGTCAGTGCGGTCACTTGTGTGTCCAACCACTCCGAATGCAACCAATAATCTGAGAAATTATTAAATTTCTCAGATTTATCAAGGTTTGACATTAATTCGTGTCGCATGTCAACCGTCAACTTGTGGTATCCCTCTTCGTTGTGGGTCAAATAGCTCCTCGTCAACGCCCCTGTCGTCCGACGCTTGTAAAACTCGACGGCAATCCCTCTACATTCAACCATGTATTCGTGCGGGGGCATATCCGGATTTGGTGACTTCTTCCGCCTCTTCCCGCTCGATGACGACAAATTCAATGATCCTGAAGTCAACTCCGTGTTGGTGGACGGAAGAACCGTCTCATCAACATCATCCAAGTCCATAAATATTGGACGCTTCTCCATCGACCTACTTCCTTCTCCCGCCATATGTGATTGTCAACTCCCTACCGTGGTCGAAATTCCAAGTTGATGGTTTTAAAAAAAACCGCAAAGAGTCTGGGTACAATAAATGAGCCAAGCCCGATCACCCACCAAACTCACTTTCAGGCCGCAAAGCGAACTGACACGTGAGGCCTAGAGAGTGGACTTGGCAGAGAATAAGGACAAAAAGTCCCCTATTTATATGGTGTAGGGTTCCTTTTGCGAAGACGTCCCCGCCCTACCTGGGCAGGGCGGGGACGTCTCCGCCCCTGCCCAGTAGGGGGCGGATTCGTCTCCGCCCCTGCCCGGTAAGGGGCGGAGACGTCCCTGCCCCATACGGGCAGGGGCGGAGACGTCCCCGCCCATGCCGCGGAGACCCTAGACCAGTGCTTCGTCTATCGGCTATATAATATCGTGCACACCCCTAATTGTCCCCGCCTCACATATTCCTTCTTCATCCACCTCTTAATTGAGTTGGTTGTGGGCGTCGTGTGAGGACTTCATCCATTCGCATCACATATATTATTCAGATTTTTCCCACCCATGGCCACGCCGGTAAAAATGAATAAAGAAGAACGAGACAAGAGTCGACTACGATCGGGAAACAAGCAGCGGAAGAGGTTGCATGTGCTTCGGAATCCTGTTAAATTGGCTTTTAAAGGTTGGGAAGAAGTTCCGGAGCCATGGAGTTTTGAGGATTGCGCAAACTTCATCGAGTGGTGCCATATCGACAAGGCTTTCCCGGAGGAGCGACACAATTATCACCGACGCTTTCACAAGGCAAATTTATGGAAGTGCACCGACGAGGCGTTTAAAAATCGGTGCATTGAAGTATACCAGGTCTTGTACGACATCCCTTATATCAAACGTAACGAAGTAAATCTCTTCCTTGCGCGAGGTGTCCATGCGGAGGTAAAGTTGGGCAAGAGGGTGGATTGGTCCACCTTGAAAGCCATGGGAGATAGCATAAGAGTTCCTTCTCCGGCGAATGGATTGATTCCAATGGGGACACGGAGGTATCCAGAAGGCGGATTGGGCAAATCGATGGCGAAGACTGAACCGGTCGACACGTACGAGACCGATCCCTCAAACAGGGATACAGACTCTGACGGATCCCACGTTCCAATCACAAGGAGCCAAAGGACACAAGCGCGCACCAAACGAAGGAGGGCGGAACAAACGGTTAACGTAGTCGTTAACAATACCGTTAATGAAGTTGGGGCTCAGGTACAATCCCCCGCGCTTGTTGATCGAACGTTAGAAGCCTCTACTGGTGCTATTTTTGCCAACAATATCCAAACCTTGCTGAACCAATTGGAAGGGAAGACAACAAAACTATTGTCATTGCGCGATGAGGTTCGCAAGTTGAGAGTTGATGTCAATGATAAAAACATTGTTATTGACCAGCAACGACGTGATATGGAGGAGCTCCGACTTGCCCTTCAAACTAATACAATGACCACAGAAGATCGGAATCCACGACGGGAGGAAGAAGTGCTTGTACACGTGTCAACCCAAGACGATTCATTGTCGTTTGATGAGGCCCTTACAAACGCAGACAAAGCTATGGTCAACAAAGAAAAGGGTGTGGGGGGTGACGGCGGCAAAGAGCTCGCTAAAGCGCTTGAAGAGAATTCAAGACTACAAAGTCGCTTGGATGTGTTGGTAGAACATTACTATCAATGGAAGTTGGCATGCGTTGTCGTGTAGAGAGGGGAGCGCCTTGAGAATTCGCAGGGAATCTGGCTGCGACTGGAGATTGTTTGCTCGGGAATCCAATCGTATCTTCAAATCTTCAGGTCTTCAGTCTTCAAACTCCTCCCCGTTGGCCTATCCTGTGGTGGCTCTAAAGGGTTAAGGGTGAAGGTGGGTGATAAGAAACCACGGCCTCGGACGGGTAAAACGGGACGGCCAGACCACAAGCTGAAACCGTCCGAAAGATTGGCTCCTAAAATTCAAACCCACGGTGACCAGCAAACGTGCCTCACCGGTGGGAACGACATAAACACGACCGTGTGGGCAATTAACCCCACTTCGCCGCAACAGAGTTTACAAGAACAGAATTGAAATACAACTAGCCTCCAAAGCTGGCTTGGAATCACAAAAAAAGAAATCGGACCACAAGCCACAACACACTTGTCCCCATCTTCTCTTCTCTTCAAGCCTCAAGTCTTCAATTCTTCCATCCTTCAACTCCAAAGTCTTCAAGTGTTCAAAAACACTAGGAAACTCAAAAGAAGTGTTCAAAAACACAATGGAAAAGTTTCACCAAGGCTGTAACCTTCAAACAAGTGACACCGATGACTCAAAACTTCAAATACTAAGTATAATGGCTCTCTGGAAAGCTAATTTAGACAACTAACACTCCTCCAAATTTCAAGTCAATCTAAACTACTGTCCGAAAGTTATGGACAATCAAAGTTCTGCCTACCCTTATTCATTCAAATCTCTATAACTTCTTGCTCACAACTCCGAATTTCAATTGTGATATCTTTCTAGAAAGCTAAGATAGAGACGCACAGTCCCTCCAAATCTAAAATCAAATTGAGAACTACAGAAAAAGTTATGGCTCCTCGAAACCTCTGCCTCTCAATGGATGGCCTCGGGTTTTCACAGAATTAAAACCTCAATAACTTTTTCTCTACAACTCCAAATTCAAATTTTAAAACGAGTATGAAAAGCTCTTGAAACAAGGAACAAGATCACAAATTTTCAATTCCATATCATTCAAGCTCAACGAGTTACACCCAGTCAAAGTTCTGCTCCAAAACCCTTACTCTCTCACCCGCGCACACACACACACACTAAGGAATATCTTTCTCAACTTTTCCACCTCAAGTGGACGTGGGCACTCCAGCCCATGTCACCCTATCCAAAGTACCCCACAAGGTACTTTGCTACTTTCTTATCCTTTCCACTTTCAACCACATAAACCCCCTAGTCTTTTATTTATTGGAAGACTAAAAATTTAGACCTTCCAACCAACAAGATAAGTAAAATAAAAAAAATAACTAAAAAATAAATAAATAAAACTTATCGTAAGATAGCTGATGGAACGGACGTATAAAGGTGTTGATTCGCACAACCTGATCGCCAAGTCGTGGACTTGGTTGGCTGGAAATGTCGTGGTCAGTGGCCGCCGCCAGTCCGGGTTCGAACCCGATCGAGTCCGTCGAGTGGTTGAGCGGCCCACGGCTTGGCTCGCTAGTGAGGCAGGAAAATACCAGTCAACCCGCTACCTATCCCCCTGAGCAGTGACAAGAGCGGTGCAGCACCTACATGCTAACACTTGCCCAAATCCTCAAACCGTGGTTCTCACCACGACCAAACCTTTTTATCCCAACTCCTTACTTATTAAAATCCACACATATAAAGACTAATACTTGTATGTACATGATGGAAGAATTTCCATCAGGACATTCACCCTCTCTAAACCTGCACATCCTCTGGTATGTGCCAAGCTTAGTCATCCTCACTATCTTGGTTGTCCCGAACTGCATCTTCTAAATCTTCATCTTCATCTTCAGCTTGATCAGTGTCATCAAATTGTTTTGGATCGAGAATGTCCTCTAAGTCTTCAAGATGAAACCTGTCACTTCTTCGAAAGACTTTGATGCGTTTTCCAGCCACTGGTACACGAAGAGGAACTCCATCTAACTCTCGAAGTGAATAAGTGCCATTGAGGTGCACTTTAATCACTACATAGGGTCCAATCCATCTCTTTGCAAATTTCCGTACCGTGCTGTGTTGATGCTCCAATGTACTATCAAATACAAGGACCCAATCACCCTCTCTGATCTTCTTTCCCCTCAATCGATGTGTTTTGTCAAAGCGTTCTTTGTTGCCCAATCTAGCAGTTTTCATCTTCTCCAAGGCTATCTCAAGGTCCTCAGGCAATCTTGCTAATTGCTGAATACGAAGTTCCAACAGTCTTTCCCTACTGATGCCATCTTCCCATGAAAGAAACACCCATGTGGGAATATCGTTCTCCACCGGCATGATAGGTTTCTGCCCATACATAAGTTCTACAGGCATGTAACCGGTAACCGTACTATGTGTTGTTCTATCAGCCCATAGTGCAAACGGTAGCAATTTTGGCCATAAACTAGGCTTCCCTTTGCAAGCTTTGACTAGAGCATGAATGATTGGAGGATGTCCCCTCTCGATTTTGCCGTTTGCCTCAGGATTGTAAGCAGTTGTCAGTTTCAACTGCACACCATATCGCTTGAAAAATTCTTTGGCTTCTGTAGCATTCAACTCTCCTCTGTCAGCTCTCATTCGGCCAATACTCCCATACCGACTAAAAATATCTTCAAGTATAAATCGGCATACATTCTCCGTGGCCTTGGTCCTCAATGCTCTTCCCTCAACAAAGTTTGAGAGTTCTTCTCGGGCCAAAACAAGGTACTTCATTCCCCACATTGCACTTGGCATAGCAACCAAATCGATCATCCATTGAAAATGGATTGCAATGGGATAAGTTGGATGCAATTCATCTCTGTGTCGCACCTTGGATTGTAATTGGCATACTACACAAGAAGCTACAAACTCCTCAACATCTTTGTACAGCCCCTTCCACCAATATCTCTCCTTGATTTTTGTATAAGTGGCCCACACTCCTCTATGACCGGCCCAGAGTGTATCATGAAGCTCTTGTAGGACTTGGGTCTTGGTTCCAGAGTCTCCCACCACTCTTAAAGGCACATCACCAGCTCTTTTTGCCCTCTTCCATAGAAATCCATCTTTCAACAGATATCCATAAGACAGATGTATGATGTCTTTGAATGTTTTGTCCATCCAACTTCTTTGCCGTTCCATTGTGCTCAAATAAAGCCCAATATCTCTTAACTTTCCTTCATAGAGCTCAGCTTTGAAAGGCAAAGCTCTAGTGGATGGACTTTCTCCATTAGTACTCATCACATAGCCTCCATGTAACAATTCTTCATCATCTTCATAAGCCATCATCTCCTCTTCTTTGAAATACCTTGCTCTAGACAACATATCGGCAACAGAATTCTTTTTGCCCTCAATGTGAACTAGAACAGGATTCAAGGATTTGATATAGGCTATCCATCGCAGCATTGCAATGTCAGGTGAAGAACAATTTGCTATCATCCCCAACAAAGGCAAGCAGTCAGTTTCCAATACTACCTCCGCTCCAATCAAGTAGTTTCTGTCTGCCTTTAGAGCTGTAAGGGCACCCCATAGTTCTCTTTTCACTTGTGGGTAAGCCCTCTGTCGCTCTGTTAGTATCCTTGCTCCAAATCGGATAGCAAATCTCTTTCCTTCTTCATCATCTTGTCCAACAGCCCACCCAATTGCAATCGCGCTTGTGTCAACAGTCACAATCACTGGTCTCCCACAAGTATAGTCCACTTGTTTTAGAACCGATGGTGATTCCAAAACTCTCTTCAACTCTATCATAGCCTGGTCTTGCTCATATTGCCAAAGAAACTTGTTTCTTTTGCGCAATAGCTTATACAGAGGTTCTGAAATATGAGCAAAATGAGGGATCCAAATTTGGTAGAAGACACAGGCTCCTAAAAACCTCCTTACTTCAGTGACATTGCTACAGGCCTTCATTCTTCCAATAGCATCCACCTTCTCAGGGTTAGGTTTTCTTCCATAAGAACCACATAAGTGTCCAACCACCAAAATCTCATCAACCCCAAACTTGGACTTCTCAATGGAGAGGGTCAAATTAACCTCCTCAAGTCTGCTCAAGATTTTGGCCACATCCTTGATATGATTATTCACAAAGACTCTGCAACCATCATCTTGGACTGTTAAATCTTTGTCTTTCTCCTCACACCCTTTCATGGGAATGTCATCCACAAAAGGTATGGTTTTCTCAGGTACAAAGTCTCTTAGGATTTGATTCATAGCGCTCTGCATATGTGCTACGGAATTGGTAGCACCTTGAGGCAGTGTACACATGCGCACTAATCCAAGTGGAGTCTTCATGGTTGTCAAATCTCTGCTTTCAGCAGCTAATTGAAATTGATCATAACCAGAATAAAGATCTCCAATGGAATATATTGCGTGCCCCGCAAATGCTTCCGCTACTTCATCAACAATAGGCCCTGAGCCTTTGTTTCTGATGGTCACTCTATTTGCAGGCTGCATATGTTGAATGAACCTCAATGCTCCTGACTTCTTTGGCACTGTAAACCACCGATTTGAATATGGAGCCATCGAAGGTTCAAGTATGCCCATACGTGTCTTCTCCTTGAGCAACTCTACCAGCTTCGGAAGTAGAGCTCTAGGCACAGGTATAGGCTTCAAATCCCATGGTACATGCGGTACCGTAAAAATAACCATAGGTGCCACAACACTTGGTTGGACACATCCAATCTCATCTGGCGAAGAAGCAAAGGCCTTCCCATGCATAAAAAGCATGTCTTGGAATTTCTTCTTCTCCAGCTCAGTCAAGAAATCATCTCCTCCAATCTTCAAGTTTGCCAAGGTCTCTTTGGTGAACTTGTGCCCAATCCTTCTTGCTTCTCTCAAACTTGGCTCCTTCTCAGCTTGTCTAATATGATCATCGGTATCAAATGGTAGCTGAGTAGCCACCGGCTTCACCTTCTTGGCGACAGTCTTATATCTTGTCTGAACCGAAGCTTCTAATCTTTGCCCATCAATCTTGGAATCACACATCTCTGTTATTGCTGTAGAAATTCCGCGATACATTGCAGTTGTATGAACATTGACAACGCAAGGAAAAGTCATCTCCTCATCCTTGTCTGCTTCTAGATCTTGCAAGGTTTGCAAGATATCATCTGGCATACCATTTTCTTCGTAAATACCAGAAATGCTTTCATCTCCCTCTATAACCTTCATATTTTTAAGATTTTTCTCCATCTTTTTCACAAACTTTCTATGTACAGGGTCCAAGTCTTTAAGACTCGTAAAGCTCACAAAGCCACACTCTGTCACGCTTATAAATCCACACTTAACACTAGTATGTACATTGGGGAATCTACCAGTATTAGTTCCCTTAGCACCCGTGGATCTCCACATCCCACGTGTGCCCTCTAGAAATCCGAGAAGTTCGTAGAAGTTGGAAGAGGAATCTCTCTGAGTTGTAATCGATGCCTCTCATTGTCAGGCCTCACGGTCAGGAATTGCACCGACCTCTTTCCATCAACACTTCGGATTCGGGCATAATGAGATCCGTCATCCAACATCTTGGTCTCCATTCGTGAAGCGGTGATAAATGGTTGGCCCAAAATAATTGGATAGGCACTAAGGTTCTGAACAAAGAAGTTTTGTTCTACCTGTACATCCCCAATCTTGGTAAGTACTGCTGGACAAGCTCCATGTAACCGAGCCCGCCCGCTATTAGCTGCTCTCATGATCCAGCCATGGTCTGTGTCAATTGGCCATTTGCCCTTCTCATAGACACTCCGAGACATAATATTGATCTCAGAACCGTGGTCAACAAGGGCTAAAACATGGTCATCTACTCCTCCGAGTTTTATCTTTGTCTCGGTGGTGGCCCTAGCCCAAAATGGTAGATCAAACTCGATCTTTTCTTCATCTTCTTTCATGATGGGATGATCATACGAGCACTCAAAGGTTCTTGCTTCTTCTATTAGAATCTTTTCTTCTTGAACCTCCGGCTCACCCATCATAGCAAATACCTCTCCAATCTCGATTTCTTCATCTTTAGACATATGGGTGTCTAATGCTCTGATCATCACAGCTTCAGCTGTCATCTGTCTCTTCCTCTTGATAATATCGATGATCAACTCATGGAAATCTTTTTTGGCTATGCCAAGTGCTTCTCGCAAAGTGAATTCGATTTTGGCATCCAAAATCCTTTCTTCTAACACTCCCTTCAGATCAATGGAAGTCTCAATGTCTGACTGGAGCTTGTAGGCAGGCGCCTTTGCCTTGGCCCTACTAGAGTCTCTTTTCTCCTCTCCTCTTTTGTTGTCAGAGGACTGTTTGTTTGGTCCATCCTTCTCTTTGTCTCTATTATTCTCCCACCATTCCTTCGGCAACGGTACATCACTAGGACGCACAGTATCAGGGTCCGCTGGCTTTGAACGTGTAGGAACCCTCTTTCTCATTTCTTTTGCAGGTTCATTCTGTACTGAGGATCTCTTCTTCGATGCTGGCTCCTCACCATCATCAACGTCAAATCTTACACGCTTCTCTTCAACTGAAACATCATGGAGTTCATCACGATCCCTCCCATCATTCATAAATGCCCTGATGCTATTTGCATCAACTGGGTCTTCCCATCCAGTTGCTTTCCTGATGGCTTGAGCTCCTCTCTTCATCAACACTTGTGTCTGAGCAGATAAAGCGCCGATTGAGTGTTGCTCCACTTGAATGTTGTACGAATCAGTCTCATGCCCTTGCACGTAGCTAGATCGTGCCATCTTGTCTTCCATAAGCTTCTTCATTCCTCCTCTCCCATAATTGGTCCCCAATGGAGAACCAGTAGAAGCATCATGGATTTTCCCGTCTTTGTAAAAGACAAGAACATTCTTGAGTGCCTCTTCGTAGGATTCACACCCTCTCAGACTATGATCAGTCTCTTCATCGCACCAAACACACCTCCTCGAATATTTCCTTGCACCTTCAGATGGTTGTGAAGAAGAAGTTCCTCTAGCCTTCTTCAATTCACTAAACTCCACCCTTAGTTCTCGAAAACCCTTGATAAGCTCTTCAAGGGCATTTCCATCAGCAGTCTTAGTGGCCTTCAAGGTAGAACCCGGATTTATCGATGGTGCTGGAGTAAAAGACACCTTCAAAGATTTTGGTGTCTGAATAGGTTCAGCATCAAATCTCCCTTCGACTCCTCTTGACCTCACTCGTTGTTGTTTGGCCAAAAGAATCACGGTCTCTTCTACCCTCCTCCAGTCATTGGTAAAGCCACCTTCTGTGGTCCGGTCTCCTAGGAGTAGAAGAAGTCTGTCCTCCAATGCAACATCAGTTGCTTGGAGAAAAAGCTCTGCCTTCCTGGACTCAAGAAGGCGCCTCTCTGCCAAAGGTAATTGGATAAACTTCTTCTCAAAGTCTCTCAACAGCTCGTTGGGACCCATAGAGTTCCCTGGCCGTTGCTCCACCCACTCAAGAAAAGATCTCTTTGTCATTCTCTCCAAATCTTCATCGAAATACTCATCCCGTAGTCGTTCAGCAAACTCCGCCCATGAGATGACGAGCTCGCGAATCTCTTGCACCCGGTCACGAATCTCAGGTACAACCGCCATGCCAAAAGTCTGCATCATTTGATTGCCTTCAACTTGATGCACCTCCATCTCGCAAACATAGGTTCGCAAGAACTTAGAGATATTCTTGCCGTTGAACCTTCCAATCTTCGAAACAACAGCCTTCAGAGCCTTCGTGGCACCTTGACCACCTTGGTTTGCTCTATGTTGTTCCATAAACAAGGCCAATGCCCCTACAATGTCCTCCATGGGAAATGGAACTCCACCGGTGCGTCTCCCACCGCCACCAGCAGCTCCTTCAGAGTCTCCCATAGCAAAATCACACCAGCCGCCTCAAAGCTCTCTCAGTGGAAGTACCAAATGTCGTGTAGAGAGGGGAGCGCCTTGAGAATTCACAGGGAATCTGGCTGCGACTGGAGATTGTTTGCTCGGGAATCCAATCGTATCTTCAAATCTTCAGGTCTTCAGTCTTCAAACTCCTCCCCGTTGGCCTATCCTGTGGTGGCTCTAAAGGGTTAAGGGTGAAGGTGGGTGATAAGAAACCACGGCCTCGGACGGGTAAAACGGGACGGCCAGACCACAAGCTGAAACCGTCCGAAAGATTGGCTCCTAAAATTCAAACCCACGGTGACCAGCAAACGTGCCTCACCGGTGGGAACGACATAAACACGACCGTGTGGGCAATTAACCCCACTTCGCCGCAACAGAGTTTACAAGAACAGAATTGAAATACAACTAGCCTCCAAAGCTGGCTTGGAATCACAAAAAAAGAAATCGGACCACAAGCCACAACACACTTGTCCCCATCTTCTCTTCTCTTCAAGCCTCAAGTCTTCAATTCTTCCATCCTTCAACTCCAAAGTCTTCAAGTGTTCAAAAACACTAGGAAACTCAAAAGAAGTGTTCAAAAACACAATGGAAAAGTTTCACCAAGGCTGTAACCTTCAAACAAGTGACACCGATGACTCAAAACTTCAAATACTAAGTATAATGGCTCTCTGGAAAGCTAATTTAGACAACTAACACTCCTCCAAATTTCAAGTCAATCTAAACTACTGTCCGAAAGTTATGGACAATCAAAGTTCTGCCTACCCTTATTCATTCAAATCTCTATAACTTCTTGCTCACAACTCCGAATTTCAATTGTGATATCTTTCTAGAAAGCTAAGATAGAGACGCACAGTCCCTCCAAATCTAAAATCAAATTGAGAACTACAGAAAAAGTTATGGCTCCTCAAAACCTCTGCCTCTCAATGGATGGCCTCGGGTTTTCACAGAATTAAAACCTCAATAACTTTTTCTCTACAACTCCAAATTCAAATTTTAAAACGAGTATGAAAAGCTCTTGAAACAAGGAACAAGATCACAAATTTTCAATTCCATATCATTCAAGCTCAACGAGTTACACCCAGTCAAAGTTCTGCTCCAAAACCCTTACTCTCTCACCCGCGCACACACACACACACTAAGGAATATCTTTCTCAACTTTTCCACCTCAAGTGGACGTGGGCACTCCAGCCCATGTCACCCTATCCAAAGTACCCCACAAGGTACTTTGCTACTTTCTTATCCTTTCCACTTTCAACCACATAAACCCCCTAGTCTTTTATTTATTGGAAGACTAAAAATTTAGACCTTCCAACCAACAAGATAAGTAAAATAAAAAAAATAACTAAAAAATAAATAAATAAAACTTATCGTAAGATAGCTGATGGAACGGACGTATAAAGGTGTTGATTCGCACAACCTGATCGCCAAGTCGTGGACTTGGTTGGCTGGAAATGTCGTGGTCAGTGGCCGCCGCCAGTCCGGGTTCGAACCCGATCGAGTCCGTCGAGTGGTTGAGCGGCCCACGGCTTGGCTCGCTAGTGAGGCAGGAAAATACCAGTCAACCCGCTACCTATCCCCCTGAGCAGTGACAAGAGCGGTGCAGCACCTACATGCTAACACTTGCCCAAATCCTCAAACCGTGGTTCTCACCACGACCAAACCTTTTTATCCCAACTCCTTACTTATTAAAATCCACACATATAAAGACTAATACTTGTATGTACATGATGGAAGAATTTCCATCAGGACAGCGTATTCACGGTCGATCGGTCCCGACAATTGGTGGCAGAATTCCAAAAAATCGACAACAACTATACCGAAAACAACAAGGAGAGGGTGTTTGGTTTGACATCGTGGGCCCTCGTAGATGATCTTTTCAAGATGGATGAAATGGCGATGGTGAAAACCGCTGGTGGGCAAACAACCATCGATTGGTCCCGTTACAAATGGGATTTCAAAAAGGAGGTTTCATCTACCCTCGATCATCGGGGCAAACCCATGTTATTGTGGCCACAACCTTCGAGCTTCGTATCCGACGGTACAACTTGCTCAATTTGTCTAAACCCATTTGGTCCAGAAGGTGGGATGCATCTAGGCACTTGTGAGCACTTGTACCATCCATTTTGTTTGATTAGCTTGATGGTCGTACGCCGGCGGTGCTCATTGTGCAAGGCCCCTTTTCACGAGCGATTGTACGAACTTTTTGGATTAGTTCCATACATGCCCCCGCATTGGGAGTTCAATGTGACGAACGCTCATGATCAATCACATATGTGGGGAAAAGATTTGGTGTGGAGCTGGAAACTGAAGATGCACTCGTTGGATAAGATGCACCTCTCAAACGAGTGGGGTTGGGAAAGGGACCCGGAGCAGATTGTCCGGGTGTGCAAGAATTTGATCCCGTTAAAGGACAAATACGGTCAGGGAAAACAAAATTTCTTCTACCAATGCTTTAATGGCCATTGGGACGAGAATGGGGAGCAATTTCGTTTCGGACCTCATCCACGGCAATGGTTGTGGGCCGTTGATGGAGTTCGCATCACAGACGACAACGGGGATCGCATTTCTCACGACGTTGACCAACCAGACCCGCAAGAACTAAGACAATTATCGGAATCAGAGTGGAAAGAAATTTTCCGAAATGACGGAATCGACTTCTAGCTCGATGTGCACAGTCCAGGGACACGGCAAACGCTCGACCAGCTCATGCAATCCCAAATACTAAGGGCCGTGTTGGATGAAGATGGACCAGCGAGGAGAACACGATCGGCGTCTCGTAGACTTGTATTGGGCTCAGATGAAGACCTCCCTATGCACGTAGTGGCACACGACAACGAGGCAGGGGCGAGTGGCACTACTAATAGCCCGATGAATATTGACTAGGTGTATTTTTTATTTTTGCGGTGTCAAGAGACAATTTTCTTACAATGCTTCATCTTTTAGCGTTTAATGTATTTTCCCATTTTCGTATTACATTATGGATACTAAAAAAAATATGAATAGTACTGTCTACATTCTACTTAATAATAGTGGTGTTAATCTGTGTGATTATGGATGTGCTTAAGCCTCATAAGGATTTGTGCGTTTGTATTAAAAAAAATGGTGAGAACAAGTTTTAAACCTCCAAACATTTTTAATCCCTAAAGGACCAAGGCATTTTTGCACCAAAAACACTTCAAAATTGCCCGGCTATAGTATAATGCCTAATAAGGGAGACAAAACCTTTTTATTTCTACATCTAACCGTAGGATCACAATAAATACTTCTTTGTTAATGTCCCCACAAAATTTCATAAATTTTAACCACACGGATTGAAAGGCTTGCATAGCTCCCATGCTATTCACTGCTTGGTATCAAATTTTTGCACTAGATAAGGCCTAAATCCATTACTAATGGTAGTTTAGGATGATGTTAGTTCCTTATACACCAATTGTTAGAGGTAGAAAAAGGGTGTACCTTATTCAAGTCAACTATGCTAGTAGTGGAAGCTAAAAAATGGGCAAGTAACGTTTTAGTTTTTAGATACTTGATATGTTTTAGATTGATGTATATTTATGGTCAATATGAAGGTCTACACCACATATTGTTGTGGAAAAAATCAAAAGTATAAAAAGTTAAAATCTCTAAGTTTTATGTGGTAAGACGTTTTTATTTTTTGTACCTTGCCCGTTATATTTTTGGCAATATGTGAAAATCTTTGACTTGAGTTGAAGCGTTATTTTCCACTAAAGACAAGGATTTTTTTTTTTAATTTGGAAGGAAATAATTTTCTACACTCTTATGTTTGCTCCAAAACTAATAGGGAGCTAATAAAGGTGTTCCTTATTAGAGAGCATGCCGTCAAAGTACAAGAGTTGTACTTTCCATTTCGCCTTCCTCCCTAGAACTAGGGAGAGACATAATCTGCATGTTATTTTAAGTGCATTAGGATCTTGTCGGAACCAAAAATAAATCACCCCATATTTAATTGTGCACCCGCCTCATGGAGATGAGGAGTGCCTCGGCCAAGCAAGAGTGGCCTCAAACGCCTCCTTGGAAAGTTTTGTGGGGACGAACCCCCCCCCCAATTTACAAGCAAACGTCCCCGCCCTGCCCTGGTGGGGCGGAGACGTCTCCGCCCCATACCCGGGCAGGGGCGGGGACGTCTCCGCCCCTACCGAGGCAGGGGCGGGGACGTCTCCGCCCCATACCCAGGCAGGGGCGGGGACGTCTCCGCCCCCACCGGATTACTATTTTAATGGAGGGGGACCTCATTTGTCCCCACCTCGCATACTCCTATCCACCATCTCTTCATTGAGCTGGATGTGGGCGTTGTGCGAGGTCTCATTCATCCATCCACGCCAGAATTTTGCATTCACACGTGCACACCATGTCTTCATCCGGACAATTGGCCAAGGAAGAGCGTGACAAGACCCGTGCAAGAGCGGGGAACGCCCATCGGAAGCGTTTGCACGTTCTTCAAAATCCCGAGAAGTTGGCTTTTCGAGGTTGGGAGGACGTAGTGGAGCCATGGAGTTTTGATGATTGCGCGAACTACATCGAGTGGTGCCACATCGACAAGGCTTTCCCAGAGGCGCGACACAACTATCACCGGCGCTTCCACAAGGCAAACTTGAAACATTGCATCGACGAGGCGTTTAAAAATCGATGCATCGAAGTTTACCAGGTGTTGTATGACGTCCCATTCGTCAAACGCAACGAAGTAAATCTCTTCATTGCACGGGGTGTTCATGCGGAGGTGAAGTTGGGCAAGATAGTGGATTGGTCCACTTTGAAGTCGATGCCGGGGAAGGTAAAAATTCCTCGCCCTGAAAATGGAATAATTCCAATGGGATGGCGCAAGTATCCGGAAGGTGGATTGGGCAAGTTCATGACTGTGATGGACGACACACCTAGCTATGATACTAACACGTCAAGTTCAGATGATGACTCCGACGGAACCCACGTCCAAGTCGCGAGCGAAAAGGCACAAGCACGTAGTAGGCTGAGGAGGACCGAACGAGCCCTTCACCAACGTTACTATTGACTAGGAGTATTTAAAGGTTTAGGACGTAGCAAATCAATTTTGTGAACAATACTTTTGCTCTAAACATTATATGGTTTTAAATATCCTTTTTGTTTGTAATGGTACAATTTATTTAGAGAACTTGTACATTACATTCTACTAGAGGCTTATACTACCCGTTATGGATGGGGACTTGCATAGCTCCCATGCTATCCACTACTTGGTTTATTTTTTTGCTTTCATGGTATGTGGTACATTCCTAATCTTTTGTGGGGCAATTGTGTTTAAATTATATATTTAGAGAACTTGCACATTACATTCTACTAGAGGCTTATACTACCCGTTATGGATGGGGACTTGCATAGCTCCCATGCTATCCACTACTTGGTTTATTTTTTTGCTTTCATGGTATGTGGTACATTCCTAATCTTTTGTGGGGCAATTGTGTTTAAATTATATATTTAGAGAACTTGCACATTACATTCTACTAGAGGCTTACACTATCCGTTATGGATGGGGACTTGCATAGCTCCCATGCTATCCACTACTTGGTTTATTAGGGAGCTAATAAAGGTGTTCATTATTGGAGAGCATGCGGTCAAAGGACAAAAGTAGTACTTTCCCGAAAGCCTTCCTTCGTAGACATAACCTGCGTCTAATTTTAAGTGCGTCGCAATCTTGTCGGAACCAAAAATAAGGTACCCTATATTAAAACCTCCACCCTCCTCATGGAGAGGAGGAGTGCCTAAGCACCCAAAATGCCCCAAAGGCCTCCTTCTCCTGGGTTGGGGAGACGTCCCAGCCCCTGCCCAAGTAAGGCCGGGGACGTCTCTGCCCTGCCCTGGTGGGGCGGAGACGTCCCCGCCCTTACTCGGGCAGGGCGGAGACATCCCCGCCCTTACCCGGCAAGGGCGGGGACGTCTCCCCACAACAGGGCAGGGCGGAGACGTCCCCGCCCTTGGCACTTCAAGTCCTACCCGTTCTTGGCTCGTGTATAAAAGGTTTGGGGAGGGCCGATTGTCCTCACGCTTGTCACCTTGGCCTCTATCCCTTGGACCTCAATTCAATTTGAGCTCCTTGCGAGTCTACTTGGGTGGCAGGCGACACTGGTGTGCGGCTGAGGTGATGTAAAAATTGGTTCAAGCATTGCACCAGCGCTATCAGACCTCACATTTTCACCTGATTCTATACTATAACTAGCTCTGGATTTTGGCTTAGACGGGACTTGCACATTATTTGGCATAAGCCGTGAATGCAATGGGAAGTCAAAGGAAGCAAACAAAAGAATGGGAACCTTGGTACAATTTTGGTGACAACGGGGGCAAAGTGAGTTGTGTTTTCTGTAACTACACTTTTAGCTACAAACGTGAGCGTGCATTCGCTCACTTTGGATACGGCGCCAAGTCAGAGAGGTCGATTTGTCGTAGCCTACCTCCCTATGTGCGAAGTCGATTTGCCAATTGTGGAAACATTGTTCCGCAACGAATGACGGGCGGGGACATGTATGGCGGAGATTCAGGCCCGGGTGGTCCATCGAGGGCACCAGCTATTGACACTTCAAGCCAATCCGACGCTCAAAATAATGTGGCGGGTGGGGTAACAAGTGGGCCTCAGGAAGGAGTGCCTAATCTCTCTGAAGGAAACGACCGCGAACATGTGTCAGGTGGTCTTACTGCCTCGAATTCCACTAGATCTGGGCAACTACATCAACAACGGATGCTTGATGCTTTTAACATTGCAAAGAGGAAGGAACTTGATGAGAAGTGGGCAACTTTTTTCTATCAAGCGAATGTGCCTTTTCATGTGGCGCGAAATCAAGCGTTCATCGATGCAGTGAGGGCGACATCTGTGGCAAAGTTTGAGTACACTCCTCCTACATATCACCAGTTGAGGACTAGATTGATTGAACCTAAGAGGTTGCAAATTGAGAAAGAGATTGAAGCCAAAGTTGGTTTTGCCATCAAGAATTATGGGGTGTCGATATGCACGGATGGTTGGGATGATGTCCATCGGAGGCCTCTCATGAATTTAATGATGTCGTGCCCCACTGGTGACGTATTCTTGGGGAGCATAGACACCAGTGGTGAGAAGAAGTCCATGCGGTATATAGCTGACCAAGTGAAAGTTTACATTGAGAAGGTGGGTTCCAAGAATGTGACACAGATTTGTACAGACAATGCTCCTCACATGCTTGGAGCGATGGATGATATTATTCTCACATACCCGCACATTCACAAGCAGGGGTGCATGGCACATGCATTGGATCTCATGTTGGAAGATTGGGCGAAGGTCCAAGAATTTAAAGATTTAATAGAGAGGGCAAAGAAATTGTGCAAATATATTAGAAACCACCATTCGACACCCCGTGATGTAAACTACATTGCAACCCTACGGAACAAACAAAATGGAGAGCAAGCAGCAACCGCAGCGCGTAATGTGGTGCTCACCATCGAAGATGTGGCCTTTTGGCAACGATGTCAGAATTACGTGCACATGACTGGGGATGTTTGAAGGCATTGCGTGTGTTTGATGGCCGCGAACCAGCCATGGGTCGTGCGTGGCTCGTGATGCATAATTTGCGAGAACACGTGTACTCTTTGAGAGAGTCACCCTTTACTCTACAAGCTGACATAGCATCCACTCTTGAGCAATCTTTTGATGCCCGGTGGCAAATGGTTTTTACCGATGTTCACTACGCCGGGGCTCTTTTGAATCCGTACCTCAAGGATAATGTGGCGCTTAGGGCTGACGGAATCGCACAAAGAGCATTGAATCGGGTTATTCGCAAAATGATGGAGGTATTGGAAGTCTCATATGAGGACGTCCAATATGAGTTAACACAGTACGAGGAGGGCACAGGACCATATGGCCCTACCGAGGCATCTGACATCCACCAGACAAAGCTTCAACTCCACCAATGGTGGGCCAGGATCGCAGACAAGGCATTGTCTAAAATAGCTGTTCGTATTCTAGCCCTTACGTGTTCAGCTAGCTCTTGCGAACGAAATTGGAGTATGTACTCGTTTGTCCACAACAAGAGCCGAAATCGATTAGCGGCAGAAAAGGCTGCGTCATTGGTGTATATTTATACCAATAGCCGATGCCTTCAACAAAGACCTGGGGCCGATCATGTTCGATGGTACGATGCGAATATTCACTCGGAGGATTCCGACCCAGATGCCCTAGGGCAGGTCCCGGTGGGTGAACCTAATCGTGAATTTGATGTGTTGATAGCCGAGGAAGAGGAGGAGCACAATATGGCAACTCCCCGCACTCCGCTGGAGTACCGTGGACACCCTAATCTTTGGGCGGAAGGCGCCGATCATCTTGAGGAAACGAGAAACTATTATAGAGATGATGACGATGTGGAAGAAGAATTGACTCAAGGTCGTTAGGGACCTTGGAATCAAAGTCCTCGTCGCAGTCCTTCGCCTCATTTTCATCAAAATGAGGGCATTCATGAAGTGCAACCTTTGTCTACTTCCTCAGAGAGCGACATCCCAAATGTGACTAACCTTGAAGAGCCTGAAACGGGGGGGGGCAATGTCGGGAATGTTCGCGACGAGGACAATTCCCCATCAGACTATGGTGGTGGAAATGGAGATGGCGACAACAACGGAGCGGGAGAGAACGCACTAAATATTGCGACTCGAAACAACCAAGCATCGGTTGAAAACCGGTATGGCCAAGAGAGCCCTATTGGAATGGGTGCATCATTTCATAGCACTGGAGTCGTTCAAGGAGACTCTAACGCAAATGTTGTAAACACAACAATTGTAGGGACGACTCGAAGAAATGAAAGGGTTGTTAATCAACGAAAGCGTTTTGACCCGGAATATGTAGACCCCGATGATGCTTTTGCATTCACAGAGGACCTTGAGCCACAACCATCTCCGGTTGTGGTGTTGCCTACGGTTATCAATGACCTGAATATACCAACGCCGCCTTCCCGGAATTCCTCTTATCCTAGAACGGCGAATGCCATGTATGGACCTTTTCAACAAAGTGTAGGCGTTGAGGGATGGGTCTAAACACTTCCACTACTACTACCAGAAATGGCAGACCCCCTTTGGCCGCTACAAGGACGCCTCTTCATCCAATGGGTCAATATATACAACCGAGTGCAAGGACTAATGCTCGTGGAGGGTCTAGAGGCCGTGGAGCGGCTAGAGGCCGTGAAGGAAGAAACAACGGCGAAGCATCCTCCTCAAGGCATCGTAGACGTCCCCTCCTTGGAATAGGGGCACGAGATCCGAACGTGGTTGTACAACCGTTTTTGGACACGTATGTTCCAGGATGCTCTTCAACAACTCCGGCGTTTGTTGTTCCGAATCGAGAAATTCGTCCTACCAGCGGCCCAACCATAAATTCCGACGGCCATGATCCTCACGCACATTGACAAAAGAGATTCAGACGCTCGCGTTGCGATGGTGAAACAATCGTCGAGCTTCGCAATGACAACTCTGAAATAGAGGGCTTTTGGACTACGGATAATAGCAACGGAGAATTCTCAGATGAGAGCGGTGAAAGAGCTGATGATGACAACCGTCCAGATTGCGATGAGGCACCAGATGATGATGATATCGTCCTTCGAGATGCGGTTATGGGTGGCCCGTCTACCGAAGGAGTGCGTAGATCGGGCCGTTTGAATAATTAAAGGACAAGAAAAGTAACTACATATATGTATGCGAAATCAAGAGAGTTGTGATAATTCATAGAAGAAGCTAGGAGAGAAAAAGGTTTCTTAGATAACTACAAGATATTACTTGGTTTGGAAGTATGGGATTAGTGAATTGTTGTTTTATCGTATTACTTTTTAATGTAATAAACAGATTTTGCTTCCAGACATTAAGGCCTATCCGCTCAATGATGCAGGGGCGTGGACGCCTACATGAGGGGCGGGGACGTCCCCGCCCCTCATGGAGACGTCCCCGCCCTAGTGCCACGGTGGCGTGACACGTCCGTATGTGACGTGGCGATCACAGTAAAAATTTCTTACTTGCCAAAAATTACTGGGCGCACTTCGGACAATCCGTCCGAACCGTCCGTCCGTGCCGTCCGGACCGCCCGTCCGGTTGTCCCGTCCGATTAACCTCAACCCGTCCGTTATGACAACCCTGCCTTTTGTTGATGACATACCAATCAAGGGCTGCAAGGAAGAGGCAAAAGTTTTATCTAAGGATGAAGATGGTTGCAGGAGATTTGTGATAGACCATATTGTAGATGTGGAGATGATTCTGGGAAGGCTTGAAGAGGTGGATTTAACATTGTCCATCGACAAGTCTAAGTTTGGTGTGGGAGAAATTGTGGTAGTTGGGCACTTATGCGGAAGATATGGGAGAAAATCTAACCCTGAGAAAGTAGATGCTATTGCTAGAATGAAAGCATGTAGTAGCATTACCGAAGTAAGGAGGTTTTTAGGCGCATGTGTGTTTTATCAGATTTGGGTACCACATTTTGCTCATGTGGCTGATCCATTATACAAACTCTTGAGAAAGGGAGTGAAGTTTAGATGGGGGCATGATCAAGAGCTAGCAATGGAAGGATTAAAGGACATTTTGAAGTCTTCACCAATTCTAAGACAAGTTGAATATGATAGTGGCAGACCAGTAATTGTGACAGTCGATACTAGCCCAACTACTACAGGTTGGGCTATTGGCCAAGATGATGCAGAAGGAAGAAGATTTGTTATAAGATTTGGAGCAAAGATTCTTACAGAGCGTCAAAGAGCATATCCACAAGTGAAGAGGGAGCTTTTAGGGGCACTAACGGCACTAAAAGCAGATAGAAATTACTTGATAGGTGCAAATGTCATCTTGGAGACTGACTATTTGCCATTAATTGGTATGGTTGCCAATTGTTCTACTCCAGACATTGCTATGCTACGGTGGATAGCCTACATTAGATCACTAAATCCTGTGTTAGTTCATATTTCTGGCAAGAAAAACTCAGTAGCCGATATGCTATCCAGAGCCAGGTATATGTGTGAAGACGAGATGAAGGCACAAGAAATTGGTGAGGAAGATGACGATGAAGATTATGGCTATGTTTTGGCAGTAGATGGAGCAGATACAAGTGGTGACATTCATCTATTCAAAAAAGAGCTATATCAAGATAAATTAAAAGACATTGGCATCTATTTGAGCACTTTGAGAAGGCAAGAAGGCTGGTCAGATAAAACGTTTAAAGATATTAGACATCAGGCCTATAATTATCTTCTCAGAGATGGTCTATTGTGGAAAAGGCCAAAAAGAGATGATGGGGTGCCTTTGAGAGTAGTTGACGACTTGGAGTTGAAGAGTCAAGTTCTTAAAGAATTTCACGATACTCTTTAGGCAGGGCATAGAGGAGTTTGGGCCACATATTACAAGATCAAGGAACGATACTGGTGGAAGGACTTGTACAAAGATGTAGAGGAATTTGTTGGTTCTTGCACTGAGTGTCAACTGCAATAAAAAATAAGACACAGAGATGAGTTACATCCTACTTATCCACTTGCAGTACATTTTCAGTGGGTGATTGACTTGGTTGCAATGCCATTGGGATTATGGGGCATGGAATACCTTGTTTTGGCTAGAGAAGAGCTCTCAAACTTTGTTGAAGGAAGGGCTTTGAGGACCAAATCTACAGAAGGAATTTGTAGATTTATACTTGAAGACATTTTCAGCAGATATGGTAGTATCGGCAGGATGAGAGCAGATCGTGGTGAGTTAAATGCTGCCGAAGCTGTCGAGTTCTTCAAAAGATACGGAGTGAAGTTAAGACTTACAACAGCTTACAATCCTGAGGCAAATGGTAAGAGTGAGAGAGGGCATCCTCCCATCATTATCGCTTTGGTCAAAGCATGTAAAGAGAGACCAAAACAGTGGCCTAGATTTTTACCATTTGCATTGTGGGCTGATAGAACCACTCATAGCACGGTTACAGGCTACATGCCAACAGAGCTGATGCTAGGCCAAAAACCCATCATGCCAGTAGAAACCTCAATACCGACATGGACATTTTTAGACTGGAATGATGGAATAACAAGGGAAAGGTTATTGGAGCTCCGAATAGAGCAACTTGAGCGGTTACCTGAAAATCAAAGAGCGGCACTAGAAAGGCTAAAGGCAGCAAGGCTCAAAAATAAAGAAAGATTTGACAAAACTCACAGATTAAGAACAAAACCAATTCAAGTTGGGGATTGGGTGTTGGTGTTTGACAGTAGCTTGGAACACCAGCACAGCTCTGTCAGAAAATTTGCACGAAGGTGGTTTGGACCTTATGTTGTACTAGAAGTGCAAGAAAATGGCACGTATACACTTCGTCAGTTAGATGGCACTCGACTAAGAATACCGGTGGCAGGAAAAAGAATCAAAGTATTCAAGAGGCGTCACGGTGAGCTTAGCTTTGAAGACAATCAAGTATCAGAAACAATTGATAAAGATTAGCTAGAGGATGCTGATCAAGAAATCAACACTGATCAAGATAACGACGTTGGAGAGCCAAACTAGATTGGCACATCACGGAAGATGTGCAGGTTTAGAGGGGGTGTATGTCGTGTTGTAAATTACTACACTATGTAAAAAGATAATATAGATACAAAAAGTGTGGTCGTAGAATGACCTTCAGTTTAATTCAATGTGGGAACATTTGGAGCTTGTTAGCCTAGCTTGGATGTACTGCATCTCTTGTCTCTAGCTCAGGGGTAGGTAGGTGGCCAGTTGGCTGCTTATTTTCCTGCTCTCACTAGCAAGTGCCAAGCCGCAGCCGCCGGAACAGTTCAACGAGTTCAATGAG